>ML682005.1:10396865-10415897 GCA_007922195.1 Podocnemis expansa
CAAACCCCTTCATCTGCTAGTGTTATACCAAATTAGTGAGCACCCCCTAACCCCCCTTCATCTGATAGTGAGTGTTATACCAAATTAGTGAGCACCTCCTAAACCTCCCCCTACACCCCTCCTAATTTCAAGTCCAAGGGAGAATACAGTCTCCTTGCCTGCTAAATGTGGATCTAGAGTCCTTTGAACCTTTCTGGGTCCTGGTTGTCACTGACAGTTTGTTGAAGTTCATTTCTGGTTGACTTTTTTGAGGTATAATGACTTAAAGTAAATTGTCCAAAGGCATCCTGTGCCTGGAAGGAATATCAATGTTGAGCCTTGAAGAATTGTACATGCACCTTTCTGGTATGAAATTTGTTTAATAGGCGAACTTCAGAAAGGGAATAGCCTAGATGAGTCAGAAAAATTAGAACAAACAAACAAGGAGTCCTGTGGCACTTAAAGCCTAAGACATATATTTATTGCATGAGCTTTCGTGGGAGAAAATCCCACTTCATCAGATGCTAGTCTTTAAGTGCTACAGGACTCCTTGTTTGTTTGTGTTACTGGACTAGACTAACATGGCTGCCCCTTTGGATCTTTGAAAAATTAAAGTGATTTCGGTGCTTTGTCATCTAGATTTCTCTCTCTCTAGCACAGTGGCCCCAAATAGCACTTTTCTGGAAGAATGGTGGTCTTTGGTTTGGGCTCTAAGACTACACATACTGATTATTTCAGTAGTAAAGAATTACCACTGATGTGGATATTTGTTATTAGTCAACAAATAAGGTATGAAGAGAAAAGCCTCTTATTATGTCTATATGTTGTATTTACAAAAATCAAATTCAGTTATTCACTGGAGGCCAAATCCTGCTCACCATGCTCACATAAATACTCCTATTGACTTCAAAGGATCTGTATGGCAGTTGAACAGCTTTTCGTCCATTTAAATGCAGTGTAGCAAATCTATTTATTTGTGTCCATATATGTAATTATCAGCCCTGACCAATTCCATTTGCCCTCAGGAAAACAACACTTTTTAATGGATGAGTAAAGTAACATTAGTTTGTTCCATTGGCCCATCATCATAACTATAGTAAAGAATAAGTGAATAGATTGTGCCTGAGTAAATGCATTTTCAATATCATTAATTTATTATTGGTATATGTAATGCACTATGCACTCAGTCTTAGAAAATTCTCATGAAAATTTACCTGCCAAAACACAATCAGTGTACTTGCCCGTTTTTCAATCATCTTGATGAATGGTGTGGGGGGGGGAGACATCCTAATCACATTTTACTCACTCAACAAGTTAAAGCAAACTTCTTGTCTCTCCCCCAAGAACTCTGCACTCAACAAACAGACAAAAACCCTCAACATAACGCTCCTTATACAATGCAAGTATAGGTATCTGTGTCTAATGTACACTCAGAGAACACTGTATACTTTTATATTTAGCAACGTGTGTTCTTATTTGGATGTACAGGTAGTCCTCACTTAGTGACCAGGTTCCGTTCCTGAAACCCGGTTGATAAACGAATTGGTCACTAAACGAGGAGCAGCCCTTACCGGTATTTCAGGCATAATGTACTTTACTGGTAGTGGGTTTTTCAACCATCGGTAGATAGTTTTAATGTCACCTTTGCATCATTTATAACATTTTTAATATATATTTTAAATGTTTTAAGCTCTAATGTACTGAACTTAGTTTGCATAGTGTACTGTAAATATATGTAATCTGAGAGAGTTGATGCGAGTTCTCGTACATCGCCATAATACCAACTCATCAGAGAGCCGGTCATAACTCTGAGGGGTCACTAAACGAGTAGGTCACTAAGTGAGGACTAGCTGTATATCTACTATCGTCTCTGTATAGATCCCCTCCATTGTTAATATAAGACTAAACCCATTTGTTCATGTTTTGAAATTAGATTTCATTGGCTTAGGGAAAAACTCCTAAGGCGTGATTTATATTGTGTATGATTTTTAATTTTAAAAGAGTGACTTTTTTCAGGAGAGAAGAGGAAAGTTTGTAAGATTAATTATTTTTATAAATAGTCTATAAGTTAACTGGGAAATAAATAGTGATTTTAGTATATAGCTGACACTCATGAAAAGCTGTTACCACCACCACCAACAGGAATAATGTAAATAGAAAGAACATCTTTTACTGATATGTATGCAATTTTTAACTGGATAACCACAGTATTTAACACATTAAAGTTGATAAGTTTGAAATTCTAGCCAAAAGATTGCTTGCTTTTTAATGAATTAAAAATGTGCGGTAATTTTGGCTGCAAAAGCAAGTCACTTTTCACTTTGCCGTTCACTTTTTTAACATCTTCAATTTAAAAGTAAAGCTTTACACAAAACAAGGTATCATGTCTGTTGTTCAGGCTGCTGTGCCGCCCCCCCCCCCTTATAAGTTGTTCATGGCAAAGTTTCCCTCACTCTGTATGTGTATGCACAAAAACCTCCCCCACCTTTTTGATTTTCTGTATTCCACAGTTTGAACTTTAGACAAACTTATAACTTTAGACAAATATAAATTAGTTAAATAAAATGTTGGATGGGCATGTGGTCTGAGCTCAGGCTGAGAACTAGGTACCACTCTATGCTGCTTCTTCCTTATTTTATAAAACGTAGTTATTTATCAGCTATAGATGGGAGTTTTCAAGTTTGAGGCCACAGTTCTGGAATAATCCAAAGGGGCAGCCGTGTTAGTCTAGTTCAGCAAAACAAACAAGGAGTCCAGGGGCACGTAAAGACTAACAAGTTTGTTTATTGCATGAGCTTTCGTGGGAGAAAAATCAAGTGGTATTTTCTCCCATGAAAGCTCGTTCAATAAGTAAATTTGTTAGTCTTTACCTGCCACAGGACTCCTTATTAGTTCTGGAATATGTTTCAGTGGATAGACTTCTGCCCATAGCTGGAGGGTTATTTAAAACAGATGCAACTGAACAATTTGGGGCTTAAGTTGTTTGTTTGTAAAGTACTTTTGAAAATACAAATCGATTCATATGTGCCAAATATCATTAATAAAATACTTATTCCTTAAGCATTACAAATCAATGCAACTCCATGGAAGTAAACTTCATGAATAAAGCTCATGATAATTCTTTGTACCGTTCAACCATAGAGCTCAAAGTGCTCTGAAAGGAAACATAAGTTTTTATTTTCCTTCTTCAAAGCGTGGGAAACTGAGAGGGTCAGTGCAATCCTGACTCTAGTGAAGTTAATAGGAGTTCTCCCATTGACTTCAATGGGCCCAGGATTTAAAAGTAGAAGAATGGCCATGCTGTGTCAGACCAATGGTCCATCTAGGCCAGTACCCTATCTTCCAATAGTGTTCAATGCTGGATGCTTCCAGGGGAACGTATAGAACAAGTAAATCATCAATTGATCCATCCCATCGTCCATTTAGTCCTGGCAAGTAACTCTGGCTAATAGTATTGATGACCCTATCCTCCATGAACTTATTTAGGTCTTTTTTGAACCCTATTACAATGTTGGCTTTCGCAACATTCTTTGGCAGTGACTTCCACAGGTTAAATGTGTGTTGTGTGAAGAAGTACTTTCTTCTGTTTTTAAGCCTGCTGCCTGTTCATTTTATTTGGTGTCCCTTAGTTCTTCTGTTACGAGGTGTAGATAAGACTACTTTCTCCACATCAGTCATGATTTTATAGATTTTTATTATATTTCTCTCTACCCCAGTCATCTCTTTTCTAAGCTGAAAAGTTCCAGTCTTACAAATTTCTTCTCATATGGAAGCTTTTCCATACTCCTAATAACTTTTGTTGCCTTATTCTGTACTTTTTCCAATCACAAAGAGCTTAAATGTGCTTGCCAAAGTCACACAAGTCATGGTGAGTATCAGAATCAGAACCTTCTGAGTTCTAACCTGGTGCCATGTAAACCCTGCCACGGCACTTTCCTGTCAGATAATAAATGATACTTTCTAGACTGTTTTACTGGATGGGTTTAAAAAAAACCAACCAAACAAAAGACCTCCCCTAAAATCTGAATACTCATTTAATGTGAAATCAGTCACCAAAGTATGTAATATATTTCAGCTTTCTATGTTTTTAGTGTTCTTTAACATGACTAAAAGTTTAAATGTTTTAGTCTTTTTTCATATTATGATTTCAAATAATGTTAAGTACTTTGACAGAAAGGGTGATTATTCTTTTTTGTTTTCTTTTCAGGTATTGATTTTATTTTGTGAAGCTTGCAAGAAAGTCACTTTTAATGTTCCTTCTAAACTAGAAGCTGATACATTAGTTGGCAGAGGTGAGAAGCTTCAAGATGCCCTTTAAAACTATACATTATTATTTCGCCATTTTTGTAGCTACTTTTGCAATGAAGGGGAGATACTGATCGTTTTGTAATACAGTTTACAGAAGTTGGGGCAACACCCAGTTAGTTAAATTCAACAGCATATTGGATTAGGCTTTTAATGAAGGATATGCCATGTTTTATTATCCATAGCAATGCTGCTCATCAGCGGTGTGTTCACATTTGGTTGTTGTAACCAATTACTGGCAGATTTGGATTTTTTTTTTTTAATTCAAGCCAGAAGTTGAGCCCAACCTTTTCAAACTTGGATGTCTAAAGTCAGGTGTCTGAAAAAGCATCTAAATATGTGGTCTAATCCTCAGAAGTGCGGAACATTCACAGTTTGCATAGAAAGAGTAAATTTACTGTAGTAGTTAACTTGGATGGGGAGGGCGGGGACAAAATACAGAGATTTTTTCTGTGCCGCAGACATGTATCAGTGGTGAAATCACACATGACCAAATCCTCAGCTGTAGCAATAAAGAATTTCAGTGTAGCATTCAGGATAGAAGTTCCCCAATCCTGCAGCTGATCTGCTGATCTGTATGGGGTCAAACAGCCTGAATTTGAGCAATTTAAGGGGGATTGGGGAACTCCAGACAGCCTCCTTTTTTTCTAGGTTAGTTTCCTGTGGCAGCTTCTGGGAAAGGTGTGATGTAGGAGCAGCTACAGAGATTCTGTGCCATGTCAGGATCCTGTTACGCAATGGCGATCTTCTGGGAGCTGAATCTGAGGCTCTCTTGTATCTACACTGACACAGTTTTGGAGCATGGTCCAGGGTAATAGCCCTGGTCTCTGCTATAGGAACAGATACAGTAGATTTTTATCCCGTTATACCGTGAGTGTTTATTAATCAAGACAACCTTTAAAATGAATGAATAAAATTGATGTGCTGTGGAGAAGTTAACCTTAATGTAAGTTTTTATAATAATAGCTGATTGTTGTATATTTTGTATGGAGGAGGTAGAACGTATCTTTTCCTGATTTGAAAATAATCCTGTTTGATTTCACTTTGTTTAAGAAGACTATTTCAAGAAGTTTTCACCGAATGGAAGAATTTTATACAACGCATCTCTGTTTGTTTAATGTCTGTCAACATTTTTTCACGTTATTGTACTCTGAATGCTGTTTCTTAATGTTTGATTGAGAGGGATGCCATTTTTTGTTGGCAAACAACTGGTGGCGCATTGCATGTTGGTAAAATAAGCAAAGATTTTTCCCCACACTTGCAAGGTTCTATATGATTGTAATGTCCTAGAGGATATAAGAAGACTCTAAGCTGTGCAGTACTGGGAATAATGCTGACTTACCTTGCATCAGAGGCAGAATTCACATTCGGGTGCGTGCGAATGGGAAAGTGGTGCCGTTAGCAGAGACACCACTCACTGAAGGGAAATTCATGTTGTCTTAAATATGATCTAAATTTAGCGTACATGAGGAAGGGGTGATAGCTGCTGAAATGCTCTCTGATGTTTCTTAGAACATTCACCAATAAAACAGGCTGTTTTTAAAAGCAAAAACCACTGTCATATATTAAAATAATTACCCTTTCAATGGTTATACTTAGAAAGTATGGCAATGGAGTCTGTTTTTTATGAGTAAGTTTGTCTTCCATCATCTGGACACATTGGGCAAAATCATGGTCCTTTTCAAGTGAGTGGGAATATTGTCAGTGATTTCTGTGGAGAAAAGATTTCACCCACTATCTTAAATACATCTGCTTCATGTAGATGAGTGGTGGCACTGTTTGAGAAAAGTCAAGCACTTTGAAGAACAAAAAATACACAAGAAGAATTATGTGAATTTAGGAAACAGATACTAGTTACCAAAATTAAACTAATTTTTTTCTTCTGACAGTTCTGTTTAAATTACTCACTGTGGCCAAGTATCTTTTGGCAAATGGCATAAGGTGCTTGACAAATAGATGGATATGCGGCTTGAATGTAGATTTGTTCAAAAGTTGGGCTGTAGAATTCATATGTAAATTTTTAAATAAAAGTAGTCTGATCTTCGGAGGTGCTAAGCACCTTAATTTGAACTCAGGCCACTTTTACGTAGGTTCATAAGTGTAGGTTCACCTTCAGACATTAAATCTGAAAACATTTGTCTTGTGAATTAAGTTTCTGAAATATCTTTCTTTCAGTGAATTTGAAAGAGTGTCTGCAGTCCACAGAACATGTTAGTTCCAGCGATCCTGACTTCAGAATTCTAGAAGATGGTTCTGTATATACAACAAAGGCCATTTCTTTGTCTTCTGAGAAAAAGACTTTTACCATATTACTCAAGGATAGTAAAAAACATGAAGAAAAGAAAATGCATGTCAATTTGCAAGCTCATCAAAAAAAGGTATGCTCATAATTGCTACAGGTATTTTGCTTTTTATTTTTTAGAAACTGTCTTTTTAAAGTCTGGCTTCTCATTGTGTAAAAATTCTTATGACCTTTAAAATAATCAGGCATAACTATTGTATAATACATTGTGTGTGGATGCGTTTTATTTAGCAATACCTATTAAGTGCATAGATTTTAAATTTTCGACTCCTTCCTGGCAAAGGCTGGGAATTATCATCATGAAAGTGGTTAGATTTTAGAAAAGCACATTTTAAGTAATTAAAAATCTAATGGAACACTCTATATTGGTAGGACATATGAATATCATGAGCCTTACACAGGGCTGAAGAGTTCAAGACACCCAAGTTAAGTGGAATGGTGAAATAAAAGTGGTCTGTACGATTTGGAGGGACTTCTGAAAAATCTGCGAGGAAAAATAAGGGGGAAGCAAGCAAACAAACAAACAAAAATAAACCTTAAGAATTTATGGGCTGATCTTTATTTGACGATATCCTTTCTTTTTGTCTTCTAAATCTAGGCACATAAAACAAGACATGCTAGAGATGCAGTCCTCACGCGAACCAAAAGAAGGTGGGCTCCTATCCCATCGTCTGTGATGGAGAACTCACTTGGGCCTTTCCCCATGCAAATCCAACAGGTACATTTTATATACAAGCTATTTTTGCAAAGTAACTCACTCTGACTGATTGTAAGCTACTTCCTTGGGATTCTGATACAGTATGTTGGCAATACAGTTAAGAAAACTAACTAAATTGGTGTTTTAGAGAAGCATCTGTGAATCTTTAGGTACTACTTTTCAGGAAAAAATTCAGAAGATTAATTTAACACTTTTTTGTGCTTTTATGCTGTCTTGCCAAATACCATGTAAGAAGTCTGAGGCAGAGCTAAGACTAGCACACAGCTCCTGAATCCTAGTTCTGTTTTTCATAATTTTTTGGCTCATTCATTGTCTATCCTGGGATTCCATAGAACAAATAATGTGATCATGTTAGTGAGGACTGTACCGTGCATATACCTAAAGGATTCAAATCAGTGGTGTGCAGGCACTTATTCTGTAAAGGGGAGAGAATGCTACTTACATGCCTAGTAAAAGAGAGGTGTGAGATTTCAATAATAAGGAATGCTAATGGCACAAAGTTACTAAGGGGCGAGAGAGTAGGGATGCTGCTGCTGTGTTTATGTTGTGTTTAGAGAACCATCTCTCTGCCTGTTCAGGACTTGAGTGGGGGCTTAAGTATTCTCCTTACAGTTGTGCTGGAGCTGTGTGGGGCTGGAGCATGCTAACTTCATTTGTGAAGACGTTAGCAGGCTTCCTCTAAAAGCTCTATTTAGCAGGTGTAAATACCACCACTCAGAAGTTTAAAATGGGGTGATAGCTGTGCGGATTTTTATGAGGACACACAACAAAAAGGGGGGCATCTCCTGTAACCCAGGCCTTTCCCCTTGCTAAATATCAAGTCCCTGCTCCAAAGAAAGAAGGTATTGACTTCTTTCAAGAAATCTGTAGGAAGAATTAAGTGCTTTAAAAAAAAAATACTTTGTTAGAAATGGCTGAATTAGGTTTGCTTAAAAATGTTTAAAAAGTCAACCTGAGACATAGAAAATTTTAATCAGAATGGTTATATGGGATTGAAAATATTTTTTTAAATGAAAAGTGTTAGGCAACATTAGCTACTTTCCAAAGGGGTAGCCGTGTTAGTCTAGTCCATGAAAAAAAAAAAGAACAAAGAGTTGTGTGGCACTTAAAGACTAACAGATTTATTTTTCTCATGAGCTTTTGTGGGAGAAAATCCCACTTCATCAGATGCTTCGAAGATGGGTGAACTTACAGAATGGAATGAAAATAAATGCAAGGGAGTGTAAAACATAGGATCAGGTCATACTGTAACAGCAAATCAGAGCAGTTGTTAGGTTCAAACCCTGGGAAGGCTGCAGTCAGATTACCTTTTGTAATGGGAAAAGAACCCATAGTCTCAATTCAATCCTGCTTTCACACAATTTAATTTGCATACAGCTCTGTCTGTGGTGATGCTGTGACCAAATATATATTTAATCAAATTATTTTTATTCACATCTTCCCCTTCCCCATGCACTCTGCTTCATGATGGATATTCTTCCACTGGCACAGAGCAGACCATTTCCCTGTTCTTTATAAAAACTTGAGCTGCTGTTGTACCTGAAACTAAGAATTGGACTTTATATATTCTTTCTGAAGTGTTTCTTTTCTGAATTAAATGTAAATGTGGAATAGAAAACACACTACTAGAAAGGTGTTTGGTAATGACTTGTTTCATTTGTGTTTAACAAATTATTCTTTATACTCCATACTTTATAGGTCCAGTCTGACATGGCCCAAAAGTACACCGTTTATTACTCTGCAACTGGTCCTGGAATTGATAAAGATCCAAAGGGTTTGTTTTATATAGAAAAAGAAACTGGGAATATTTTTGTTACTCATCCAATAGACCGTGAACAGTATCCAAGCTTTCAGGTAGCAGCCTACGTTGTATTCACAATTAAATGTATTAGTATTTTCATTTCTACTGCTAATGTACTTCACTGGTATGTTCTAACAGGAATGGGAACAAAATGGATCTGTGCTCAGAGAACTACCACAAATAATACCTCTTGATATTTACATAGCAGAAATTGGCAGTGAAGCTAGTTTTACAAGACTTTTTATCTATAAATAGACAGATTCTGACTCTAGCATAGAACAGGTATGCACTATCCACTTCGCATGAGGCTTTGACTGAGGGTATAAGAGAATATTATGCCTCATGCTGAGTTTCCAGTGGAAGAACTGAAGAATGTAAAATTCAAATCAGATAAAAAGATAGTCATCAAGACAACTATATTAGTTCCTGAGCACTAGATTGTTCTGTTCAGTTTAAATGTGTGTTAAATGGGTAAACTGCTCCCTCTGCTGGCTCAGAGATGGAAATAGGTGGCAGAGAGTCTCACTATGTTTGGACACCATTCATCTATATACTACTGAAAACATATTATCTTTATTGGCATGACATGTCTTCAGTCTCCTTGAAAGAGACAAGCAAAACTATCCAGAATTGCCTCTGCTGTTTCGACAACTTATGTTGCTGTATCCCATCCTAGCACATTATCACTCCGGAAGGCTAAAGTCAGTTTCTTGTAAGGTGAGTAGGGAAGTATTCCAGAAGATAAACTTTTAGAATTATGTGAGTCTCTGCTACAGGGATTTGTAAAACTACCAAGTATATCTAACTTTGACAGTGAGGAGGAGAGTGTCAGACAAGATAGCTTCAGATTGTTTGCCCTGGAGAACACAGAAATATTTATAAGCATGGAAAGCCTATAGAAAGTGTTGCCTCTACTCCCAGAGACAGGGAATGCATCTTTCAGTAAAAGGAAAGCAAACATTTTGAAACTCCTTGTTCTAGTATCTATGTCTGTAGTTACCCCACCAAAAAATTCTAGTATTGCTCTGGTTGCTCACTTTTCTGTTTTTTCACTTTTGCCAAAAGCTGCACTTTGCTTAAGAGACTGCCACTGAGCATGAAACTTGGATATAAGATGTGTTGATTAAGGATGGTCTCTTTGTAACTTCTAGTGGGTCAAATATAACTTCTTTTTCAGTGTATTCAGATCCAAGGAAATCTTCCATGTGTAGCTGGAAAATAGTGCAAATAGTTGTCATAGAATCTGGGAAGCATTGAAATATATTACTTCAACCACCACTACCACCCTGCAACATCAGTCATCTCCTCCTCTCACATTTGAATCAAGATAAATTTGTTATTGAAATTGAGTCTAGTATGTTGTTCTGAAGCAGAAACTATTGGTAGCAAAAGGAAAAGAAAGCCAGTGCCACCAGTGGCTAGAAAGAGCTCAGCTTGGTTCTCCTTGGTCAACAAGGGAAGATATGCAAACTATCTACTGCAAACATAAGCCAATTTTACTACTGCTGAGTCTTATCTGTTTATGAAAAGGACACATTTGGCATACTGTACTATGCAGATATTATTCTATAGATCCCTTTGTCCACTATATTGAAAAGGAAACGTGTACACTAGAACAGCAGACAGGTACATTTTTCCTCTCTCTCTTTTATAGATAGTTTGTTCTGCAACCACACCCGATGGATATTCAGAGGAGATACCACTGGTGCATACAATCAGAGTAGAGGATGATAATGATAACATCCCAACCTTTGTACAGGATCCTTATGAATTTGTTGTTCCTGAACATTGCAAAATTGGTAAGCATGTTTTCATGACTTTTTTGAATAAATAAAAGATCTCAAATGTTATCAGCTTCCAGCAGTAGCATAACAGAATGAGTACATATAATTCTGATGTTTGATCAGTTTACCAGTGGGAATAACTGATCAATATTTTAACATTGAAGGCTACATTTTCAAAAGGGTTTCCAGTTAGTTTATTTAAAATTTGTATGCCAAATAGTCATCAATATACTTGTGGACAGTTTGTGTGCACATTTAAATTAGAAGGTCTTTGGAAAATTTGACCTTAAGGATAGTATGGTATTATACCCCGTGAAAAGGGGATTTTCAGATAAAGCTCCTATGCATTTTCAGGGTTACTTGAAGTTTAAAATAGAGCATTGTCTTGAAAAAGATTCTATGCACTGAAAGTGTAGCTAAATAAAATTGGTGATAGTGAGTCATATAAGTGGTTTATCGAACTCTATATCCAGTCATCTGGCAATGGCAATGCCATATCCCTAATAATTTTTGTTGCCCTTTTCTGTAGGTTTTCCAGTTTTAATTATTTTTTTGAGGTGGGGCAATCAGAACTGCACACAGCATACAAATTGTGGGTGTATCATGGATTTATACAGTGGCATTATCACTTTCTGTTTCTGATTAATTCCTTTTTCTAGTTCCTAATATCTTATTAGCCTTTTTGACTGCTGCTGCACATTGAGCAGATATTTTCAGAGAACTATCTATGATGACGCCATGATGATTCTTTCTTGAGGGGTAACAGCTAACTTGCAGCCCATCATTTTGTATCTGTTAGTTGGAATAATGTTTCCCAATGTGAATTAGTTTGCACATTGCGACTTTGAATTACATCTGCCATGTTGTTGTCCAGTTTTGTCAGATCCCTTTTTAACTGACTACTGTCAACTTTGGATTTAATTATTTTGAGTAAATTTTCATCATCCGCAAACTCTGCAACTGCAGTGTTTTACCTGCTTTTCCAGATAAATTATGAATATGGGAAACAGCATTAGTCCCAGTATAGGTCCTTTGGAGAACCAGCTTTGTATCTGTCCTCACTATGGAAACTGGCTGTTTATTCCTATCTCTTTTTTCCTCTCTTTTTTTACCAGTTACTGATCCAGGAGAGGACCTTTCCTCTAATCCTGTGACTGCTTAGTTTGCTTGAGAACCTTTGGTAAAGGGTTTTGTCAAAGGCTGTCTGAAAGTACAAGTACTCTATGTCCAATGAATCACTCTAGTCCATGTTTGCTGACCCCCCTCAAAGAACTTTAGTAGATTGAGGCATGATTTCTGTTTACAAAAGCCATATTGACTCTTCCCCAGAACATTGCATTGTTTACCATAGTTTCAACCAGTTTGCCTGGTACTGAAGTTAGGTTTATTGGCTTGTAATTGCAAGGATCGTTTGTGGAACTTAATGAAAAATCAGTATTAAATCAGATATCCTCCAGTCCCCTGGGTATGGAAGGTGATCTAAGTGATGGTAGTTTTGTAATTTCATATTTGAGTTCTTTCAATGTCAATATCATCAGTTCCTGGTGACTTATTTCTGTTTAATTTATCAGTTAGTTCCAAAATTGCCTCTATTGACACCTAATGTGGGAAAGTTTCTCAGGTTTGTTACCTAAAGGTGTTGGAATTTCCCTCACATCCTCTGCAGTGAAGACCAATGAAAGAATTCTCCATAATGGCCTTGACTTCCTTGAGAGCACTTTTAGCCCCTTAGTCATCCAGTGGCACCACTGATTGTTTGGCAGACTTTCTGCTTTTAATGTCTTTAAGTGATTTTGCTAGTAGTTTTGCAAGGCTTTTTTTTTTTTTTTTTTGGAGCCCACCTAGTTTGACTGTTAAATGTGACTTGCTTGAGCTTATGCTCCTTTTCTATTTTCCTCAATAGCAAAGCATCTGACGAAGTGGGATATTCTCCCACGAAAGTTCATACGATAAATCTGTTAGTCTTTAAGTGCCACAAGACTCCTTGCTTTTTTTAAAGAATGTCGTCTTTTTCCCCCCTAACTGCCTTTTTCCTCTCTTGTTTAGCCCTGGTAACATATTTTTGGTTCTTAATGTCTTTGTTTTATTTGTTTAGAGCCTCCCTTGTAGTATTTACAAAAAGTTTCCATGCAGGTTGCAGCCATTTAACTCATGACTGTTCCTTTTTATATCCTTTTTATATATTAACTAGCATCCTCTTCTTTTTTTTTTTTTTTTTGTATATATTCTTCCTTTTTGAAGTTAAAAGCTATGTAATGGGTTTTGTTGGTATTTTCTGGCCTACAGGAAAGTTAAATCAAAATACATTATGCATGCTATTACTGAGTGGTTCAATGTGGACAGTATGTAGCACCGGACATATTTGTGTGCCTCCTGATGTTGTTACTGGGGAATGCACTCAAGTGGTCCCCATCAGGTGACTGATACTCCATCTCTTCTACTATCAAGACATCAGCCCTTTGGCCAAGTTCATATGCAAGTTCATTCCTTCCAGGGTATAGTCCTGCCCAATATTCCTGGCCACTAATTAAAATTGTCAATGGCCATGAGCACTGTGCTGCTCCTGGTGCTTTGGGGTAAGTGGGGAGGGACCCAGGTCTGCCCACTTATCTCGGCCCTGGCCCAGGGACCCTATGTGGCTGACCTCAGCACTAATGCCACTGCCTCTCTCCTGTCACGGTCCATTCCCTGGGCCTTGTTCCCTGTAGCCCCCAGTTACATGCAGATCCTCACTGCTCTGAAGTTCAGCCAACATCCACTCCTGGCACCCTTGCCTCAGATCTACTGCTTCAGCCACTGTTGCTGTCTGCACTTTTTGGACCCCAGCTCCTGGGCAGCTCCCAGTGTCACACTATGAGCTTTCTGGGGTGCTGGCTGTCTCAGCCAGCCAGCCCAAGAGAGAGCCTTCTCCTTGGGCTTCCCAAGCCAACTGACTGATCTGTGTCTGCTGCTCCCCTTTATACCAAGGAGCTAGCCCCTAATTGGCTCCCAGTAGCCCACTGGCTGCTGCTGTCAGGCCCTTTTAACTCCTCGTGTATCCTAATAGGGCGATAACACTGCTACACTCAGCAATATTCACTTCCAGGGCCAGATCCTGTGCACTACTGAGGCTTGGTCTACAGTGCTGGCAGGATTGATGGGAGATGTACAAGCTACGTACTGAAACGTGTATATCCTGTTGAGTTTGTAACAGTCCCATCAATGGGAAATGTCCTCTGGTTGACATAGTGTTGCTCTTTGGGGTGGGAGGGATTTATTGCAGTGGCCAGAAACACTTTCAGGATTGATTGACTGACTGCATTTGTTTCCTCTGTGCACTCAATTGATCCTGCTTCATTAATCCATGCAGCCCCAACAGTGTAGACATACACTTAGGATTAAATCAAGAGTTGCCTTTCCACTTGTGGGTCCTGGGACCAGCTGCTCAAAGAAGCATAAGATGTCTAGAGACATCATCTCCTAATCTTGTGCTTTGTCAGTGTGAGGATAGTTGGAATCCCCTATCATTATTGTGTATTCCATTTTTTGTAGCCTCTTTTAATCTCCCAAATTTCACAGCCACATGGTTGGTAGTATATTTGTACTGCTAGAGTCATCTTATTCAGGCATGGAATTTCTATCCATAGAGATACTGTGGTACACTTTGATTCCTTTAAGATTGTTGCTATATTTGATTGTGCTTTCTTTCACATGTAGTGCCACTCTCCCACAAACACAATGTAATCCGTCTTTCCTATACATTTTGTACCACTGTATTGTCAAGTCCCATTGATTATCATCAGTCTGTTAAGTATCACTGATCCCTAGTGTATCAATAGCTTCACTTAATAACAGACATTCAAGTTCACCCATCTTAGTATGTAGACTACTAGCATTTGTGAACAAACCCTTATAAAATTTGTCAGTGTTGAGCTGTCTGCCTTCATGTGATATAACTGAATGGGACTCCTTTTTTGTTTGACTGTGTGTCTTCAGTTCCTACTTTTATTTTTATCAACTTCCATCCTCAGGGTACAGAAAATTCCCTTTAATAATCCTTTCTTGAGGGATGTCTCTATCTGAATTTTGTGCTGCTCTACAGCTGTTGGCTTAACCTCATCCCGTAGCTTGAAGATTATGCACATATGTATATGTGCAAATGAGAGTGGTTTAGCCATACTGTGCAAAACTCAAATACAGATTTATGAAACTCAGCCTTTGTTCCTATTACAGGATCAATATTTAGAGTTGCAGTCCAGTCTTACTTTTCCAGCCACAAATATAAACTTTTGGCCTTGTGTTTAAAAATTCATTTGTTTAACAGTGATCATGTTTGCCAAAACAACTGATAAAGGACCCCTTTTTGCCTACAACTGTCTCTTCACATCCTAGAAAACAAAGCAAAATGTGTTTTCCATTTTGTTGCTCTTTATAGCATAAGCTCTCTTGATATTTCATACTTGTCCTCTTTTGAAGGCACAAAATTTTACCTTAGTGTGCATGTGCACAACCTCTCTCTCTCTCAGGGGGAGAGAGAGAGAGCAGTAACAGAATGCCCATGAATCCAGAGGGCATGTTCCTACTCCTTCTGAAATCTATAGGGAGTATGTGACTTGCCCTTTATTACTCTGGACAGATAAGTTATATGAAGCAATTTACATACCTGTTGTGTACTCTTGACCAGTCAGGGTTCTTTCCTTTTCTTGTTCTTTTCTGTCCATTTGCTTTCAGTAGTCCAAAGCAGGTAATTAACACCTTTTCTCCCCATGACTGGTCCTTACTCCTCTGTAGAGAGGACAGTGTAACACAGTGAGATACTAAGTAGTGGCTACAGGTGCCAGAATTGAGGTCGTAGAGGGTGCTGAGAGAGTTGGCTGATGTGATTGTAGAGTCGCAACACTTCTGCATTGGACCTCTTTCAAGCAAATGGACTGGAAGGGATGAGGAATGCAAAGAACCCTAACTGGTAAGGAGTACAGTGTAGATGTGTAAATTGCTTCACAATAAGGGGATGAAATAACTTATTAATAACTACCAGAGTAACAGAGGTGAAAGGGCGGGATTATAACTGAGTCACATTTCGTTCTCCATTCTGCATCTGGGAGGTATTTCGAGAGTGCTGTGGACATCTTCCTAGTGCAAGTACTGGAGGAACAAGCTAAAGGCAATGCTCCTCTTGACCTGCTGCTCACAAACAGAGAGGAATCGGTAGAGCAAGTAGAAGTGGGTGGCAACCTGGGAGTCAGTGACCATGATGTGGTCAATTTGAGGAACCTGACAAAAGAAAGGAAGAACAACAGAATGCAAACCCTTGACTTCAGAAAAGGCTTCGACTACTTCAAGAAGCTGGTGGGCAGAATGACCTGGGAAGGCTAATAAATACAAAAAGGAAGCCTACAAGAAGTGAAAGCTAGAAGAGATAACCAGGGAGAATATAACCATACTGCTGAGCATTCAGGAGTGAAATCAGAAAGGCCTAAGTGCAATTAGAATTCCAGCTAGCAAGGGACACGAAGGTTAACCAGAAGGGTTTCTGCAGGTATGTTAGTGACAAGAAAGTGATCAAGAAAAGTGTTGGTCTTTGCAGAAGGGGGGATGCAGCCTAGTGATGCGTGATGTGGAAAAAAGTACTCGCATGTAGAGCCCTGCAAATCCGCGGGTATCCGCTGCAGATCCGCTGGTATCCGCATCCGCGGGTGTGGGTGTGGATAAGCGCAGACCCATTGCTGTGGATCAACTCACGGATGCAGCTTCTATTGTTACCTTATCACAGTGCGATCCATTGCCGAAGTTGCTGCACAGGGGATCCAGGAAGCGCTCTGGCCAATCCTAGATTGTGATCTGCCAGCCAATCAGAGTCTCAAGGTGGGACTTGGAGACTCACTGCTGGCCTTTGATTGGCTCATTCCCCTGCCCGCTTCTTCCTTTTCTTGCTTTCCAGTTGGCAAGCCATTGCTGTCAATCAGAGATTTCGTAGGTGGGCAAAGAAATCTGATTGATAGCACAGCATGCGATCCACAAACAAGAAAGGAAAAAGTGGGTGGGACCCATATGGGGGAATGAACCAATCAAAGTCTGAATAGTTGTATGTGAGCCCAAGCTCAGTTGCAGCTGCGGTCACAGATGCAGCTAAATCCTGGCATGCAGATTTTGGATCGGATTAATGTTATCACTGAGCAGATGTGGATTGGATGCGGTTCCACATTTTTGTATCCATGCAGAGCTCTACTCACATGCTTTTTTGTTGGCCTTAGTTTTCACAGACAAGGTCAGCTCCCAGACTACTGCACTGGGCAACACAGAATGGGGAGAAGGTGAGCAGCCCTCTGTGCTGAAAGAACAGGTTAAGGATTATTTAGAGAAGCTGGACATGAACAAATCCATGGGGTCAGATGCAGTGCATCCAAGGGAGCTGAGGGAGCTGGCTGATGTGATTGCAGAGCCATTCACCATTACCTTTAAAAAGTTGTGGCAATTGGGGGATGTCTCATATGATTGGAGAAAAGCAAATACAGTGCACTCTTCTAAAAAAGGGAAGGAGGAGGATCCAGGGAACTATGGAATAGTCAGCCTCACCTCAGTCCCTGGAAAAATCATGGAGGAGGTTTTCAAGGAGTTCATTTTGAGGCACTTGGGAAAGAGAAGGGTGATCAGGAACAGTCGTCATGGATTCACCAATGGCAAGTCATTCCTGACCAACCTGATTGCCTTCTATGATGAGATTAATGGCTCAGTGAGTATGGGGAAAGGCAGTGGATGTGATATACCTTGACTTTAGTAAGGCTTTTGATATGGTCTCCCACAGTGTTTTGCCAGCAAATTAAAGTATGGGTTGTACAAATGGACTATAAAGTTGATAGAAAGCAGGCTAGATCATCAGGCTCAGTGGGTAGCAATCAATGGCTTGATGTCTAGTTGCAGCCAGTAACAAGCGGAGTGCCCCAGTGGTCAGGTGTGGGGCCAGTTTTGTTCAACATCTTCCTAATGATCTGGAGGATGGAGTGGATTGCACCCTCAGCAAGTGTGCAGATGACACTAAACTGGGTAGAGCTGTAGATCTGCTGAAGGGTAGGGATAGGTTATAGGCTGACATAGACAAGTTGGAGGATTGGACCAGAAGTCTGATGACGGGTGCAGAGTTATGCACTTAGGGTGAAAGAATTGCATGAACTGCTATAGACTGGGGACTGACTAGCTAGGCAGCAGTTTGGCAGAAAAGGACCTGTTACAGCTGGATATGAGTCATCAGTGTGCCCTTATTAGCAATAAAGCTAATGGCATATTTGGCTGCATTAGTAGGAGCTTTGCCAGCAGATCAAGTGAAGTGATTACCCTGTCTATTCAGCATTGGTGAGGTCCCTTCAGACTCCAGTTTCTAAGATTCTATGCTCCTCTTTCACAGCACAGATTGTAGGGTTACAGTCTAGGAGGTCTCTGAGCATCAGTGCGATTTCACATGGACTACAGTGCTGTTCATTATGAATATGAGAATTGATCCTCGTTAACTGGATACTTCACATTACTCTGTGGCAGAAATAATTTGGAATTTTTTTTTTTACAGCTTTTGAGGAAAGTAGCTATGTTTCACCAGTTCAGACACAAATCATTAACTAAAATCTAGTGTTTTGTATTTTCTTAAAGACCTTATTTACATAGCAGCACATTCCAGATGAGGTCTGTAGCTAGTTGCGCGCGCGTGCGCGCGCGCACACACACGCACTCTCTCTCCCTCTCTCTCTCTCTCTCTCTTTTCAGAAACAGTACATCGATTCCCCTATATTTGTCACATTTTGTAAACAAGGAACATCTGTGTTTGTGTTATGTACGAATAGTGTATGTACCAAATCAGTTTGAAATAATGTTGCTTAGATGGTTGTTGGAATTTAAAGTTGATATTTTGTGTATGTGTAGGCACTGTAGTTGGAACAGTTTCTGCAGTAGACCGAGATGAACCTGGTACTCTTCATACTTGCCTGAGATATCGAATTGTGTCAGAACAGCCACCCTTACCCAGATTATTTGCTGTTCACCATGAAACAGGTATAATTTCCACGATATCACCACAGCTGGATAGAGAGGTAATTTTTATATTACAGCATATTTAGTTTCATTTCTCTCACACACACACACACACACACACACACACACACACACACACACACAC
>ML682005.1:10415907-10456591 GCA_007922195.1 Podocnemis expansa
CACACACACACACACACACACACACACACACACACACACACACACACTTAGAAGTAGGCAAGATTTTTGAGACAAGGGAGGCAGAGCATGTGGTTTCAAATTCCTTGCAATGATTTAGAAGCAATCATCTTCCTTAACTTGGGGGAGACATCGTTGAACTGGAGTCTGAACACTCTCTGCTTCCCTAACACAATGAGAGAGCAGAGCAGCAAAGCAACATTGTTAATCTCTGAAGCAGTGGTCTCCAATCTTTTCCCAGCAGATGACACAATGTTCATAGATTTCAATGACAACTGTCCTTCAAAAGTATATTGCAATCTACTGGTGGGGGACCACTGCTCTGAAGTATCTTCTTGGCATTGCTTGACTGTTCTATTTGCAAAGGAGGCTGGGAGTTCCTAGGCAAACAATGAAGAGTGATGAAGCAGAGCAGTAGGGCTTAGTAGGGGACTAAATAAAAGAAGGCTGCGGTGTCCATACAAAGGGATGTTGTGGAGTAGTTACACCCATCAATTTTCCTTTTATAGACAAGGCCTTAGAGAATAACAATGCTGAAATTTTGGGTGTTGTGAATGAGAAATGCAGTATTCAGGTAACAGTCATTAAAAAGTGACTGTTGAGGGTAGAGTACCATCCTTTAATTACTATAGATGAGTTTTAAGAGTTTATGAAGCAAAGTTATCCCCCTCTCAAACTTGATTTAGTCCTGGAAATGTAGGGAGTCCTGATCTACAAAAGCCATTCTTTCTCTGTCCAGTTGTTCAGATGTGATTAGGCATCTGATTACTGTGACTCAAATTGTTTACTAGTTAAGTGAGCCCCCCCCCAGTGATCTTTTTTGAATATGTAAGAGTGCTGCTTCTGCTAAGTGAGCCCCCCCGCCCTCAGTGATCTTTTTTGAATATGTAAGAGTGCTGCAGGCCTTGCTGACAAGCATGCCTTCTCCTATATAGACTGACCACAGGATCATTCCTACTCTTTTACAGATAGTAAAAACAGGTAGAGAGAAGCAGCACAAGATTATGGAACTAAATGATGCACTGAAGGATGCAAATATCTTTGTTCTTCTTAATCCGAGAGTAGTAGGTGGAGAAAGTAGAAATCTCATTAGGCAGGAGAGTGAGAGAAAAGAGCAGCAACCTGAGAGTGAAGATCTTCAGCATCAGGAGACCCCAGAAAGAGACAACATAGTATATGGGAAACTTTCCCACTAGCACCGGACAGGATGGTATCAGAATATGTAAAACTCCTTTCCACAGCAAACAGATGTGTGTGTGATTGGGGAGAACTGGCTGGCACCTGAGTTTTTTAGGGAAAAGGAGACCACTGCCAGCGTGGGACATTATAGAGATCTTTGTTTGGCATTCAATGTGACTAATAGGTTTCTAGTAAAACTTTCTGAGCTCTGTATATGGCTTAGCCACTGAAAAATATTTTACTTGTGATTTTACTATGCATAAAGCTAGTTGTCTTTCTTTTGTCCTAGAAACTAACTGCATGTTTAAGATTACATTTTGAGAAAGGAAGGGAAGGAAGTAAAGCAGTTGTTACTACTGTAAATGTGATAAGCTAATTATATGAATGCAAAAGTTCTATCTGTAATTTTTTTAATGTTCATTTTCAGGCAATAGGAACACACAGATTGCTAATTGAAGTACGAGATATGAAAGGTCAGCCTTTTGGTTTGTGCAGTACAGGAACAGTGGTCATTAATGTTGGAGACATAAATGACAATGTCCCATATTTTCCACAATCATCTGTAAGTTTGTTGTTATGCCTCTATCACAAATAGTGGTGTTGATTGCACCTTTGTCCCCTGCTGACCTCTAAGTGTATCCCTTGGGGTGTTAGACCTCATGTCTTAGACTTGAATCTTGCAATTTTCCTACTCTTAGAGAAACAGCTTGTATAATACCCTGCCTGTGCCAACTGAGAAGGCCCAATAGGGTTCAGGCACCTGCTTGATCCTGTCTTCAGGCAGCCTGTGATTGGTGATGTACATTGACGAATAGCTCTTTTGCAGCATTTATTACCAAATGGAATAAAGCATTCAATAAAACTATTTCAAAATAATAAATAGCCCACATTCCTCTCATCTAATGTTATGCTTAGTTACGAGATAAATTGGGTGGGTATTCCATTAGAGAGGAGCAAATCCAATTTACGTTTTTCCAAAAAAACCCAGGAATTTTTGGGATGCAACCCCAGGACCTGATTGTTTCTCCAAAATTGACTTTCCAAGACTCTTTGTCTTTCCCTGTGTCTCTGGCCTCCAAACACCACATTTTTAAATTATCTTTAGTACTATCCTAGATGTGAAGTCTCTTTTTGTCTCAGACTGGATCCTTCCAGTCATCCAACCAGACCAACCAAGGGCTTGCCTGCATGGGAAGTTATATGGGTATAAGGGATGAGGAGGGCAGTAAATTCAAGTTGCTATAGTTAAGCTGGTACAACTCCTTCCAAGACACATTTCTTCTGGTATAAGAATGCCTTTTTCTGATTTATGTTTTGTAAGTTTAGTAGCAATTTAAACTATAAATCTGCTGTATTGAGGCTTTTTCTTTGTTTTGTTTGTTTTCCTCTAAGCCACATGCTAAGTATTCCTTATTTGGAAGGTGAAATTCTTTGGATGAAATTCTGGCCCCAGTAACGTCAATGGCAAAAGATTATTGACTTCAGTGGACCTATGATGATTTATACCACTTGAGAACTGCCTCAAAGTGTGGAATCTTGGCCCCATTGAAGTCAGTGGAACTAAGATTAAACCAAAAAAAATTTTGCCTACAGTCACAGAAGGGGGTGCTTCACTGATAGAAAAACAAAAAATCCCAGGCACCAAAACCTTACTACAAAAGCTTTAAGACTTGCCATTAGATTTAAGGCAGTGAATTTAAATACAATTTAACTATCTTTCTGTATCTATGTCATCATGATACTGTATTGTCCATTTAATTTAAAACAGATAATCTCATATATTTCAGTATGAAACAAAAGTACAGGAAAACAGAGTGAATGTGGAAATACTGAGAATTCCTTGTTCAGACAAGGATCAGGTTAACTCACTTAACTGGTACTGTAAATTCAGCATTGTAAAAGGAAATGAAGATCATCATTTTGATATTACAACAGATAGAAGAACAAATGAAGGGATATTGTGTGTTATCAAGGTAAGCAAAGATGAAAACATCAACTAAAACTCTTAAGGTTTTTTTATTTCACTTTTTTAACACCAATAATCTAGTTTTGGGCTCAGTTTATTCTCAAACTGAATGTACAAATTCAATTGATATTTCTCTCAGGGTAGAATTTTGCTGGAAAATGTTTAGTAAATTCAACAACAGGTTAGTGAGATTTGACAAAATCTTAAGAGATGTGTTTTTTTTTGTTTTTTTTGTTTTTGTTTTGTTTTTGTTTTTTTTTTAAACTTGTAATGTTTTGGAAGGAGTAGAAGAGAAGAAAAGGGTATGCTTTCATTTTAGTTTTCTTATAACTAGACATAAAATTCCACATTTGATTTAATCCAATTTTGACAAGGAATAGTGCCTTTCACTAATCTGAAACAAGACTATATTAACACGAAGTAGGTTCCCCTTAGTTCATACCGAAAGAGTGAACCTGGAGAAATCAGAGCACAATGCTTCAAAATGCTCTGCAGTTCACATCCTGTTCCTCCCATCCTGCTCCCACAGGCCTACAAGCCTGTAACATCTACACTAAGACAAAGTACCTAAAGAATGCATAATATGAATATATAGGTTTCTAGGTTCACATCCAGCTTAAGTGCTGATTTGTCTTCCATTTAAGTCAATTGGAACTGGCTAAGGCTCTTAAAAGAGGTCCTCTTCTAAAAGATCATATAGTTTTAATAGATTAAGTGAGGGCCTAAAATCAAGACGTTCTGAGATCTTATATTTAGAACCCTGCGTGGATATAAATAAGTGGATCCACATCCGACCTCAGTCCACAAGAAATGGTCTGTGGATATCCATGTTGTATCCGTGGATGCGGATATAATGCAGATATCCGCATATTTGCAGGGCTCTAGCTCTGTGCAGATAAAAATGTGTGGATCCGTATCCGATCTGCATCTGCAAAAAATGGGCCCCAGATATTTGTGTTGTATCTGCAGATGCGGATATAAGGCAGATATCTGTGGATATCCGTGGATTTGCAGGGCTCTACTTATATTATCTTTGCCAATGACTGCACTTAACACTTTGATCTTATCCCGTATGGTTGATTACAAATGTTTAGCTACAGTTCATAAAATTACTGTGAAATAATGACTATCATGCACCCATATTTTACAAATGGGAAACAAACTCATGGAGTTTAAGTAACTCATCCCAACCACGTCACTTAACTTTCATTTCTTAATCATCTGTGTAATTTGTTATGTATAGGTAAGTGCTGATTGCCTTTCTACCAACCTATGGCAGTATAGGCCTTAGTTCCTGCATATGATTAGACTTCCTCTATATCAGTGGTTTTCAAATTTGTTTTTTCGGGATCCAGCTGAAAAGAAATAATTTGTCTGTGACCCAACAATTACATCTTTGAACAATGCATTCCAGTCTTTCGGCAGCAGGATGCATGGTGATCTACTACCTGAGGGTTTGCAACCCAGTACTGGATCCCAACCCACAGTTTGAAAACCATTGTTCTATCTAGGTATTAACAACAGACCTATCTTAAAGACTGGCAATATAAGATAAAGGGAGGATCACAATTCCTCTCAGGCAGGATGCTTAAATTTGTCTCCATTTGACTAAACAAAAAAAACCGAAACACCCCACACAACACTAAAGTATACCAACTCATTTGAAATTTCTTGTAGTAGTGGTACAACAGAATAGATAAAAAGAGTGACTGATATTTTCTAGTCCCTGGCCTTTACAGGATAACCACTGTAACAGTTCTGCTATGGCTAATGAGGGTTCTGTTTTAGCTTAAGAATTGCCACTATGCTTTTCCCACAATGTCCATACTGGCTATTCGGAAGCAGTACATGGCTTCATCATATTTGGCCCCTCAAAGAGGAGAATTTTCTTTCGGAAAATTTGAGGTAATCAAACAGACCAAGGATATGATTTAAACATTAATATTTAGCAATATTTCTGAATGTGTAAAAACAACCTGATAGCTCGATTAGTGTTATAAATGAAAGGCTTATCTCATTTGAAAGGTGAGAATTCTTCCATTAAGGTCAGTCTAGATGCAGGCGTTCTGCACCACAAGTGCAGAGGCTCCACTGTTGAATTCTCACTGCGTACTCGCATGCATTCTAATAGGAAAGAATTCTTGACTACTGGCAGCAGAACGGAAAGGCAGAAAGCATCGTAGGAGGAAAGTCAGGGTATTGTTTATGCCATTGTTTCCCAACCAGTGTGCCACGGCACCCTGGAGTACCATCAGGCTGGAGTAGGTGTGCCACAGAATTTTTATAAAAGCTACTTGAGTTCTGGAGTGGCTTGTGAATATTGAGTTTATTTGATGATTATATGTTGGTGTGCCTCAAAATAATGAAAGTTATCAAGGTATGTCACATAGAGAAAAGGTTGGGAACCACTGGTCTCTGCTATAGCAGTACAGTTGTGCCACAAGAGCCGTAAACACTTCTTACGTTGATGGACAGAATTTTCTATCCATGCAGATAATCCATCTCTTCAAGAAGCTGTAACTAGACTGACAGAAGAATTCTTGGGAGTTAGGTCAACCTGCACACAGTGCCCTGTGTGCAAAGTTGTTCAAAGCCCAGGCTGATGTAGCCAGGACAATCGAATTTTTAAGTATAGATTCTGTTATGGAAATAAACATATTGAGTTTATAACACCACCTGAGGGATTGGCAGCCTTCCAACCAGAGGATTACAAATATAATCTTGTTTTGTGATGCTTCTTATGCAAGGCTAAGGCATACACCTTCTTTTTCTTAAATAAGCAGATACTTAGCATTTCCTGAAAACCACACCCTTTTAAAGTTTCTCTGGTTGGACACCCAAAAATTAATGCACTCAAAATAGCTAATTCTTTTTAAAAAAAATCATGGCCATCTCTTCTTTTGCTCTCTCTAGTATTTTATAAATGTTCTCATCACAGGGTTTAGCAGCTTTTGGTGAATTTAATGGATGTACATTTATTTTACAGGGATTGAATTATGAAGTTTCCAAAATGAAGGTGCTTGAGATTACTGCAGCGAATGAGATTCCTTATGTTGTAGTACCATATTCAAACACACTTGCCCAGAGCACCTGTATTGTTCGAATTATCGTAGTAGATGAAGATGAGGGACCAGTATTCAACCCTTCTTTGTATATGATAAAGATTGACGAATGTACAAAAATTGGAACAGTAGTAGACAAATATACAGCAGTGGACCCGGAAACTGGAAATAGTGAAGGCATATGGTATTTTTATTATGCTGGTTTATTAAATATAAAACATTTGGGGTATATGGTGCGATATATACAATTATTTTTAGTTTGTTCAAATGGATAATACTTTTAAATATTTTATTCTTAATAGCTATAGGATACCACCTGGCCAATGCAACTGGATCACTATTGAGGAAAAGTCAGGAGAGTTGAGAACTACTAGACTTCTGGACAGAGATGAGCCAGCAATGATGCCCAGGCAATGCAATATTACAGTCTATGCAGTTGACCAAAGTGAGTACCAGATATTTTATATTTATCCTACTTGGTCTATAAACAAATGACACATGCTCTCATGTACACATATAAATATTCTTGGAATTGTGTCACAGTAAACTACTTTCTGGGATTAGTAGTAGTTTTGGGGAGTATTGCAGCACTTTGCTTCCTGCATAAAAGGAAAAAAATAATTATAGTTCAAGAGAATTTGGGGTAGCAGTTCTAGTGTCAGCAGTTGCATACAACAGGACTGATTTTCAAAAGTATTCATCACTCGCAATTAGGGCCAGGCTTCCAGAAGAACTCAGGTTCTTGTTTAAAATGCTTTAAAATATTTCCAAATAAATACCAAATCTGATAGTTTAATTGCAGAGCATCTTTATTTTGGTTTGTTTCCCTTCCTAGTGCAAAACAAAATGTCGTCCTCTTCTCCCCCCCCCCCCCCAGTTGATGGCAAAAATTGATGATACCACAAACAGTGATGAGGTTTGTTAATTGGGGGCAGGTTGGACCAGGATTTCATTCTATAAATACCAAATCCTTGTAAACCCTATAAATCTTATTTTTAGTTTCAGTTCTTGTTCCTTAGTTTAGGATCTGTTTGATCCCTTGCAGTCTTATAACCAAGAAGTGTATAAGTTAAGAATACTTTCAAAAGTAACTTTGCTTTACTATTTGCTATATCGGCGGTTCTCATCTGTGGTATTGCATGGCAGGAAAGCACCCCTGCCTCTGCTGCTAGCTCTTTATAAGCTGCTAAAGTGGTAGCAACTTCTAAGGGCCAGCAACAAAAAAGCAGCCTTGAGCACTTTTAGGAGCAGCACTTTGACCAAAGCTCCTCTGCCAAAAGCAATCTGTGGCTGCTTTTTTCCTGCTGGACCTTCAAAGCTGGTAGCTTAAGGACCAGCAGGAAAAAAGCAACTCCTCCTCTTAACCCCGCACCCCCATCTGCTGGCCCCCAGCACTGTCAGTGGTGCTAGGTTGAAAGTATTGTGTAAGTATTGTGTGTGGGGGGGGGGGGCGCTGTGTGCTTAAGCACCCCGCCACACACTTTCTTCCCTCTGCATGTTTTCTGTGGAGATATTTGGCCAAAAGCACAAGGAGGTTGGGTGCTTTTTTCTGCTGCTCCTGTAGCTTTAAAGGACCATCAGGAAAAAAGCACAATTCCCCCACCCCCAAGCACTTTTGGCTGCAGTATGCTTTCAGCAGCAGTGTTTGGCCAAAAGCACTGTGAAGTGAGGTGGGGCTTTTTTGTGGTAGTGTGAGCTAGACCCTCACTGACAAACTGCCTTTGCAGGCAGTCTTCTTTTGCAGCAGGGGCTGCTTGAAAAAGACCACTGCTGAAACTGGTGCTGCTGAGGGGAGGCTTGGGGGCTCATGACTCTGAAAACATTGAGAACCCCTGCCCTGTATTATAGCTGTGTTTTCTATTCCAGTACCTTCCTTAGGGCTAGATTCTGCAATATTTCTCACAATAAATAGTATTTACTCAGATCAGTAGTCCCTGTCACTGGGGATTACTCAACCAAGTAAATACTGTTTACCACACATAAGGTTTGCAGAATCAGATTTTTACAAACAATTTTCAAAACCAAAATTTTAATATTAGATTAAAAGATTATCTGGTTCTCTCTTTCTTATTACACAGTCCTTATTTCTGTAGATACAAAACATCATTGAGATAAGCCAGTGAAGTACCGTTTTTGTCTCCCAAATACTAAGTATTGTTAATAGTTGTCAAGGTAAATTTAGTTGTTATAGCCCAGAGACTTAAAGCAAAAATGCCATAGACCCAGTGGCAGGATTTAGTCTTTAACTGTTAAATAAATAAATATTCTTCAAATAGCCTTGTAAGCAATTGTACTTTAATTTTCAGTATAATATTACTCAAATTTTGCATTTTAAATTACTAAATGTAAATAGTTTTATTATAACAGTGAGCAGAGATCTGTAAAAGCAGTAAGAAATAATTGATTTCAGCATTCTGCACCTGGAAGTCCTAGTCATTTCTGTGAAGGTCACCAGATAACTTCAGGACACTGGGTTAGCAGTTCAGTGAGGAGGAGGAGTTTACTGACTTGCTGTCATAGGTCTGTTTATATAGAGAGATGGCATTGTTCATTCCCTTCATCACAAGGTGATGTAAGGGAAAGAGTAGGGATAATACATTTATATTTGAAAGGCATTCACATCCACAAGCAGGACCATGGCCTGCCAAAGAAGCATAGGTGCATGTGTGAACCTGTTACCCAGAACCTCTTGATGCACCATGCTCCCACTTTTTGTAAACAGCATCACTTAGTTTTGATCAGGATGGAGAATCTGTAATGATGTAAAGATAGATACAGAGATAATGGTCAAAAGCAGGATTGTTTCCCAAGACTTGGAAATATCTAGTGAAATAGCCTGCATTTTAAAAGTTAAACTTGCAGAATTTTCTTTAGAAGCGCTGAGGTGAATAAGAGAATAGAAGTTGAAACACCTTTTACCCTCCTACCAGATGCTGCTGTATATGCTTCTAGAAATGCTGGGGTCTCCTCAGGGAGGCATTAGTGCCTGATATAATTTCACAGTCCTCTGCCTGTTGAGTCCCCACATGAGCAGCCCAGGGGAAAATAAAGCTTTGAAAGTGGTGCTGCTTCAAGCTAGGGGAGAACTGCCCCCCCACACCCCAATTTTATTTTTAAATCCTGGGGCTTAGCTTAGAAACCACTGAGTTTTTAAACTTGGAAAGCATTAAAGGATAAACAGTAGAAGTCCCAGCTTTGAATGTATGGTTTCTCTCTTCTAGATGGTAAAACAGGTACCGGAACAGTGTGGGTTATCATCACCCCTGGGAACAGAGCCCCAGTCCTGCGTGACACAACTTATATAATGTGCAGAGACAGAAGACCAATTCTTCTTACTACAGCTGATCGTGATGGGTCTTTCTATTCTGGACCTTACTCATTTGATATTACTGACAGGAGTATGAGTACAGGATGGCAAATAATGCAAAATGATGGTATGCTATCTTGTGTATTGTTCTTTTTAAAAGTAAGACTATTAAAGGTGTTAACTGCCAGAATTATTGCATCTTTTCAATAAGCAGATTTGTGCTACCTTCTTATGCTTAGCATACTTAAAATAAGTATTTGGAAACTAATCATATCGTACCAATGTCACAGAAAGCATGCAAACCCTAAGACAGGAAGTAGCAAAGCAAGAAAGAAATGAATATGGCCAAACAAAAGTACAATGTTTTTAACTCAATATGTTCTTAAGAAAATGGAAGTCCACCCCTAGTTAAGCTGGTGAAAAGGAACATGGCAGGCAAAATGCATGTACGTTAGAAGGACTAAACGCAATTTTGAGGGGCAAATAGCCAAGTAGCTGAAAACAAATAGGAAGATTTTTAAATATATGAGAAGTTTGTAAAAGGATAGATGGGTCTGTTGAACTATCATGGCGCAAAGGGCACAGTTAAGGGAAAAATAAGGACATGGCAGAAATGCTAAATTTTGGGAGCTCAGTTGTCTTCAAATAAGGAAGTTAGAGACCCACCTATTCCAAAGTAGGGCTAGATTCAAGGTCCTTTTGAAGCCCTCTTGAGAAAACCCTCAGTACAGCCCAGTGCTGTCTTCCTGCACAACCCCAGGAGAGAGTGCCTGGAGCGACAAGAGACGCTTCAGAGATCTTTGTGCTCTAACTGTTCTGTCTTTTGGAATAGCGAAAACTTGCAGCAGTGGGGAAACTTCTGCATGTTACAGTAAAGACAGGGGCTGGGAGAGGCTGTCACTTTGATTATCCCAAAAACTAGGAAGGTGCAGAAGTGGACATTGTCTTCTGAAAGGTGCAACACAGAATCCAAATCCCACTCTAATCTCATCTCTGTTACGTGAAGAAAGTGTCAGAAGAGGAGGTGATGGAATAAACTCAAAAACAAAGTAACAGTCATCAGAATCAGATGGGTTTTTAAGACTGAAAAGACTGAGCTGACAACACTAATATACAATATCTCTAAATTCTATTAGCTATTGCAATGAAGGATTAGACGATACATGTTTATATTGGCGCTAATGAAAAACAAACACAGGTCTGTGATTTCCCCCCCCCCCGATTTTATTTTCTGTATCTCAACATCTCTAAAATCCAGCCTCTCCACTCTCTCCAGACACCAATTATTGTTCCGGACCTCATCACATTATTTCTTAACTATTGCAACTTCACCTATCCAGCCTTGACAAACACTACATTGCCCTTCTTATATATATATGCAAAATACTGCCTCAATGATCATTTTCCTCAGCTGTCATTTTAACCCTTTGCTTCTTCTCCAGTTTGTGAGATAAAAAAATTACTTGTCTTCACTTTTAAGGTTTTTGTGTTACCCACAAATTAGGGCACCCCCACCCTTTTTCCTACTGTGTAGGGCTCAAGGTATGTTCTGCTGTGGGTTTGAAGGACCTTTGCCAACAAGAAGGCCTTACACGCTAATATCCTTAACATATATTTATTAGCAATTACCAAACATAACACATACACTAAGCATACAATGCAGGGCTCACCAGTCCTGATCAGACAGGCAGATTTTTCCGACTGGGTCACACAAGGTCAACCTCATCTGGTTTCTGGTTGCCAGACACTGCAGTCATGCATAGCAGTCTAGTAACTCTGATCCTGGGTTGTATCCTGGAGGTAGTCTTACTCTTTCAGCTATTCCCCCCTCCCCCCAGTTTGTCTCCCTTCCTTTAGTGAAGCTTGAGTCCTGCTTTAACTATACCTTAACCAATCATTTTACTAATATATTACAAAATAATTCTTTGACCAATCCTAATGTATTGCAGAATGCTTCTTTAACCAAGTCGTTCCAACCACGTTGATTTAAATGCCACACTTAGCTATGCAGCAGACAGAAACAATCATCACATTGATTATGACAGGTTCCATGTTAGGGAATGGCAGGACCCACTGGGCAGGTGGAAGGTTTAATTAGCTCTGTTTCTTTAACAGAGAGAGACAACAGAATGTCTCTTCATCAGAAGCATAGTCTGGGATTTCTCACTCTGAAAAACAAATATCATTTAAATCAATAAAACTGAAAACAAACAACAAACCCACTCAAGTTTCATACCAGGGACCTTCAGGAGAAGACCGTACAGCTTTTACTTTTCATTCCCTGTCCTCAGTCATTAACAAAGAACACAGAGAAAAGGGGTGTGAATCTTAGAAGTAATTTAGGTTGTCCATTGCAGTGATAGAACTTCACTATAGTGTATAGCACAGGCTAACTGCTTTTCTGTTCAGTAACTGAAAGTTAGACTCAAGCTCTGATCCTGCAAAGAGGACTGTATGGGCAGACTCTTATCCTAGTACAGTATCTCACTGATTTCTATTTAATATGCTAGTGACTTCTGCAGAGCTTTATGTTTTTAGGTAATATAACCCTCCCCCCTCCCTCATGGACTCCTTTGCAGGGCTGGAGCCTTAAAAATTTCCATTTTATCAATTACAAAACAACAATTGTTTAACATTGAATGTGTGTCTTTGTTTGCAGATCAATCTGTGTATCTTTCAGTTAGGAATAATATTCCATTTGGAATATATAAAATTCCTATCTCTGTAAGAGATAATACAGGAAAACAAGGAACAAGTATGATTACAGTTCACTATTGTGACTGCGTTACTCCAAGTGATTGTGGTCTACAAGAACGTCAGCAGCCACTTATTACTCTTGGTGTTTGGGCCATCCTTGCAATGATCCTGGGATCACTATTACTGCTATGTAAGTATGTTTGTATTTTTAAATGTAATGAAAAATATTCTTTTAAAATTGGATACAAGAGTCTATTGCAAAATTAAGACCAACTCTTCTATTCAAATTCTTTTCTAGCATGTCTCAGCATGGTATGTGAGCAACTTCCAGAAGTGCATTAAATGTGACTAACACATGTCACTTGTGGGGGGTTTTTTCCCTTTCCCTCCCCCAGGGAGAAGTTCACATCTGAAGATTTTGTATCATTAGTTTGTTTCACATATATGTAAGTTATGCTGTGTGTTCTTCAAACAAACAATGGAAAGTTTGAAGAAGCATACCAAGCACTTGTAGCAAAAGAGGGTGAGATTGGTTATGGTACTTAGATCTTTGTGAGAGTTTATTTCAAAGTCTTGAGCAAGCTTCTGGAAAGCTCTTTATCAGCACAGGTGAGCGTAAAAATTTTTGGTGGACTGGTCAATTTTTGCTAGAGAAATGAGGTCTTCTGCAGTTTTGGGCAATACTCAATATATTGTGAGCTTAAACCATCCAGGTGCCTTAAAAATAGACAGATTTTGAATTGCATTTTCACAAACCAACATGTTTGTCTCTGAGAAGATAGCTTGCCACATTCTGTACTAGTTGGAGTTTCCTTAGATCTAATAGCTCTATGCCCAATAGATAATATTGCTGTTATCCAACTGGGAAGTGACATCTTGTTTTCTTGTTCCCATCGTTTCTCATATCTAGCTTTTGTTCTAAATCTTGAAGGATATAGTCAAACACTGAAAGTCACTATCTACAGATACATTTTTTAAATCAAATATGTTTTGCATTTTAAACCAACTAAATTTCATAGTTTAATAAACTTTCTTATGTATTTAAATATTTAAAGTAGTTTTAACTAATATTGGTGCATTTTTTAATTGAATTTCATTTTCGATCCAAATAGAACTTGACAAATCTACAAGTAAACAAAAATCTAAAATACAAAATTAATCATTTTCTAATAATGACAAAATGTAAAATTCAAAAATCTGAATACATGGATGTTAAGCACTATAGCTTGTCTTGGTTAGCAAAAAGTAGTACCAAATTTAGGTTAAGGCTGTATTTAGTTGCATATAAAATATGTTTTGAATTGTTACTACAAAGGGGATTCAGCCTTTGCATAGGGAAATAACTGAAGAACATAAATGCAAAACAAGATTAAAATTATTTATTTAAATCAGGTTGTCCTGCTTGCTGATTTAAATCTATGCACCCTATTTTGAAATATAAATTATTTTTGCCCACTACAGTATTAAAATTTGCTGAGTATTAATCACACTGGCTATATCTACACTGCCAATGGTATTTCAAAATAGTTATTCTGAAATAATTATTTTGAAATAGCATTATTTTGAATGTATTATTTAGAAATAGGAGTCTAGTGAAGACTCTCTTTCGAAATATGGTAGGAATTATTATTTCGAAAAACAGAGTCTTTACTAGACTCTTTTGAAACAGGGGAAAGCAGAGATAAGTATAGTGCCATTATTTTAAAAAAAGTCAATTCTGTGGCTTGGAATGGCTTTTTTCAAAATAACTATTTTGAAAGAACTGCTCTTGCAAACTAAAAGCAGGTTTAGTTATTTTGAAATAGTGCTTCATTTTTTTCAAAATAACGAAGCGCTTATTTTGAAATAACAAAATGTCTGCCTGGACAAGTAAAAAGGTTTTTTGAAATAAGCCTCATTTTGAAAAAACTTTTCAGTGTAGACATACATATCCACTTTGTATTTGCTGTGTATTAATCTCTCTCAGGATTTTATCTCCAAACACAAACCAAAATACTTGATCAATAGTGGACTATCCACAGATTTTTGTGGCACACACAAAAAGCCAGTACATTATATGAAACTGACTTTTCATTTTATTTTTCTCTTATGTAGTAATCCTGATTACACTTTGTGGCTGCTATGGCACGGGGCATGTGAGCAAACATGTGACTGATGATTTAGCTAATCAGAATTTAATAATCTCCAACACAGAAGCTCCAGGAGAAGAAGTAATGGTGAGCTGAGTTTTTATTTATTTAAATACAGGAACATGTAATAAAGGTATCATAGCACCTCAATATGACATAGGCGACCCCTTTTCCTGGGAGAGTATGCAGCGAAGAGACTACCAAGATTCAGTGTGAATGGAGAAGTGATGTGAGAACTGAGCCAGAGCTCTCCATACACCACCATCTGTAAGACTCAAATATGTCTAAACTGCCACCTCTTGGCTCCACCGTGGCAATCAACTGAGTGGGTATAACGAACACTTGCTCAGTTGATTTTTCTGAGCACTCTCCCATCAGCTCCAGCATTACACTGGAATAAGACGAGTATGCTATCTCAATGGGAGAGGGATCTCCCATCAATATAGCTTAGTGAAGACGGTGTGGCTACTTCATGAGAGGTACGCAGACGTCAGTTACGTAACAGAACTTGAGTAAGTTGCCTACCTCGTGATGACGTTGCCGCTCAGTATCGACAAGCTCTTAGTTTATCTCCTTCCTGGAGCAAAAACCTTCTCCTGCCACCTAATGTTGCTTAAATGATATCAGTCCATACTGAAGTTTTGGGATTCAAATCGTCATGCTTCATTTAGGGGGAGGGGAAGAGCTGTTACAATTGCATAAAATGGCAATTTCTTCCAGTTTAAAAAAATTAGTCATATTAAAAATATTATTTAGGTTTTACAAAGTTAGGAAATGTCAGATCTGATTGCCTGTGTAGCCTTAAATGGCCTCTCATTTTTGTCTTCAATTATATATTTTTAGTGTTTGACTTTCCAACCTAAATAACGTTTTATTCTTTAATACTTTATAGCATACTAGCAAATGTTCTGTAATATGGAAAATATGAGATTTAGTAATAAAAATCTCATTACAAGTGCTTTTTGCTTCTCAAAGTGAGCATTGTAGGAAGCTCTCTAAACATTTAAAGCTATCAACTGCCTGATTTATGGAAAAACTACTTTTGACAGCATCAGCACTGAGAATATGTAGCATGGAGTCAGTGCAATACTATATGCAACATAGAACTGATGCATTTCAGTCTAAGCGCTGGTTTGTCTTTTAACTTTTTTGAAGTTATATGTTCAAAACTAAAAGTGATAAAGAAAAAGAACTATTTCTTTGTTAGAAAAATGTACATCTGATGTATTTTGGTAAGATTTCCCCCCACCACTACCTTTATCTTTGCTTCTAGGATCCAAATATAATTCCTCTACAAGCTACACCTGTAAATGCTAGTGACCATGGGGTTGGCATGGGCATCATAGGACATGAAGTAAAAACTGGGCAACAGAATTTTGAAATCTGCAAAGGAGGACATCAGACCCTGGAATCGGGCAAGGGATATGGACAGCCCACGGTGGAATCAGGCAGATACACATACTCAGAATGGCAGAATTTCACGCATTCTCGTCTAGGTGAAGTAAGTATGCTATTATTTGTCTCAAGTGTCACACTGTTAGAATTTTAAACCAACAATTAAATGAGACAGCTCCCTTTCTTGTCCCTTTTTGACTGTTAGACCACTCTGCTTTGGTGTCTCTCTCCTTTGAGGATAATTGGAGATAGATGATTTTCTTCATTTTGTTCGGTTTTTAAGTAGAACTCTAACTTTTTAATTTCAAGCATGGACTGTGATATCTAAGAGTGTATGTGCATGCATCTGTGTGGTGTATATGCATGCACATGCACAGATGAACTTGCTTTTGGTCTCACTGTGTCCATTGTACTGATTTTATCTAAATGCTTCCAGTAATTAAAACTTAAGGCCTGACGCAAGTGCTAGATGTGGTGCATGTACTGCTGTGCAGGATGAGAAAATGAATATACACCATACAGTGGAGAATGGTTTTATATGTAAATCATGTTTTTAATCTTAATTTCAAATGGATTTTAATTGACAGGTAAACCAGTTTCTTCACATTCTATTGGGGGGGGGGGGTGTGTGTGTGTGTGTGGTCAGTAGAAAATGATTGTTAAATACTTTTTTATAGTATGAAAGATATAGACCAATCATGTGCATTTTTTGTATATAGGAATCCATTAGAGGACACACACTGATTAAAAATTAAACAATAAAAGGTAAATAAAAAATTATTTTTATGGCATATGTTTAGAATAACAGTTTATGAAAGCTAATAGTATGGTTTTTTTATGCAGAAGGTGTACATGTGCAGACAGGATGAAGAGAATAAGCATTCTGAAGATTATGTCCTTCCATATAACTATGAAGGAAAAGGCTCATTGGCTGGTTCTGTAGGCTGCTGCAGTGATCAGCAAGAAGAGGAGGGGCTTGACTTTTTAGATAAGCTGGAACCCAAGTTTAGGACATTAGCAGAAACATGTATAAAGAGATAAGTGTGCCTGTCCCAGTACTGAAAGTTGTAAATAAGTGATATTGTACTCCTCACAGGATACATATTTTAAAACTTGAATGCAATTGATTTGAAAACTTTTTCTTGCTAAGGGCAATGGTTTATCAAAATGTATTTAGGGTTATAACAAGTATATCAATGCTGCATTGATTTTGTAGGGCGTAATAGATTTGACCTGTACTCATTAAGATACACACTTCAAAGCATATAGTTTTTTACAAATCATTTAAATACAGTAACAGTTCTTAACATTATATTTTCTACTGTGTTTTTTAAATAAAATATTTAGTGTATTCCTTCTTTTAAGTATTCACCTTAAATTTTCTTTTATTTGGCTTGGGACATGGGAAGCTTTATTTCATTCATTTCTTTTTCTTTATAGGAAGAAGCACATAACATAACTTGTTTTAATGTCTTACTTGTAAAAATTGAGATCCAAGATTTAATTTTACAAGTAAAATTTCATATTAAGATACTGGATGATTACATTAGAAACTTTGTTGGATGGAAAACAAAAAGAAAAAGAAAAATGAGAATGTATTGTATATATGTAACAATGTTCAAAAGTATATCTCCTTCTATTGGACTAACTTGTACTATAAATGTATTATCCCAAGGGATGCACATAAGTATTGTACATAAGCACTTTTAGTAATAAGGTTGGAGATCACAAGTTCAGAGTTTATGGATGAGTGTTGTAATGCAAACACAGTACACTAAAAATCCTGTTTTCTGAATTCATGATCTCCAAGGATCTTCCTTATTGTGTTTATAATTATATAATTTGTACCTCAGCTGTTTGTGAGCTAGATATAACATTATCAGATATGGCAAATGCTGCCTAGAATTCTATACAATATGACTACTTATACCTACTGTAAAATTGAGGGTAGATAGGTGATGCTAGAGAGGAAAAGGGCTAAGGAGGCAATGACAACTTTATTTTTAATTATATTATAGAATTATTGTCACTTCTTTCTGTGAGCAGAAGTGACACAAAATATAGCATACAATTGGGCACAGAAAGCATTGATAAAATTTTCTTTTAAAAAAATGTGTGATGCCTACTGTTATAAACAGTAATTATCACTTCTATTTATTAATATGAGGAATTGTAAGTTACTCACAGGTACAAATATAGATAGATCCTAAGCAAAGTTGAATCTATTGCTCAAGCATTATTAAAATACTTTACTATACACTGTCCTGTATACAAGACTGTGACCTCCTGATTGTGTTCCTAAGATATAAACCACCCGCTCCTGAATTCAGTAAGTCTTCAGTTGTTAACAGTTGCTATCCTGGCTAAGATATTCATCTTTCCTGTGCTCCCAAGATTTTTTCATGTATTAAATAAATTTCCCTTGTATTAGGAAAAAGAGAAACCTCTACAAAACTACTTCAGATTATTGTAAACAGATGGCTGAGGATGGAAATTGTTTTTAAACTGTATTTTGTAATTTTTTAAAAACAAGTTATTCATGAGAAAGTTGTGTTACTCTGAATCTGTGTGGAGAACTGCCACTGATTTCTGTTGATGACAATGAGAATTTCACACATGGATATAAGTGAGTGCAAAACCCTATTTTGAAGAACTGCAAAAAGTAGAGACAAAACTTTGCACTTTTCTAAGTAACATTATCTTTCTCATACAATAAGCTGATTTCAGAATATTTCCAATAAGAACTAAGGGTGATAAATAGCCTTCACAAAGACAAAAACTGTTAAAAGATATTTAGATTATTAATAGTCTGTTTGGCAGTGGAACTGACTTTTCCCTGGGCAATGTTTACTGCCAACAGGAATTCAAGACCATCCCTGAGATCAAAGATTTAAATAAGATTGAAGAGATTCTGAACTAGTTTTCTTACAAGATTTGCTTTGCTATTTACGCATATCAGTGAGTTTGTGTAGAATAAGGGCCAGAACCTCAAACAGTGTAAACTGGCATAGCTTCTTTGATGTAAACAGAGCTATGCTGATTTTACATGAACTGAAGATGAGGCCCTGAAGTTCTTAGTACTTTCTCTCTGTTTCATATACAATATCTTCAATGTTAGGTGTAGATATTTTAAGAGGCTTGATTTCTTCCTCTCTTTAGAATTTTTTTTTTTTTTTTTTTTAGCAATTAAGGACACCTTTGACTTATAGGGTCCATGGTAAATGTCACAAAAAACAGCCCTGCAGCGGTCTTTATAAACTCTGGAGATAAGAAATAAGACTCCAGAACTATGGTTTCATCACTCAACAAGACAGAGTGGTATTCTGCTTAGAAATCATTGCCAAAAAAAAAAAAAAAACAATAAAAAAACCACACCTTCGTGTGACCTAATTGAACATATTGAAGCCAAAAGCATGTTACAAATCTAATTTACATTCACCCATTCATGCTGGTTGATTATTTTATACATTTCACTCACTGAACAGTTTAGTTAAAATGAGGCAGTTCAATTTGTACATTGTTGCATGCAGTGCTTGAATAGTACCTGAATTATTTTAATCCAATGAACCAATTCTATTGACAATACTATTAATTTTTATAACACATTTTTACTAGTCTAAGCCTAAATATGGAGCCTTAACTACTTCATAGTATTCCTGTTAAATTTGGTAACCTTGTGCTGAAAAGATAATAGCCGACACCTGAAAAATAATTTCAGAATGGATTGTCAAATCATATTAATTTGAGAACTGTGCATAAAACCTTAAGATTTATAAATATTAAAACAAAAAAAACTTATAAAATTGCACAAAACACAGTGTTTCAAAAAGTATACTTCACTGATTGCTACTGTCTTAGATCATCTTGAAAAAAGACATTCTTTCCAACTAGGTAACTTCAAAAACTGTCTAGTTGTGTAAACATCTTATTTAATGCCATCATTTTGTAAAAAAAAAAAATAAAAATAAAAGGTATTTTGTACAACAGTGAGTAATAAAATGCAATTTTGGAAAATAAAGGACTGCAAAAGAGTTTATTTCTTTTATAGTAGAATAAGTATATATATCTTAATTTATGCAAATGCAATATCAGTTAAAATATAGATGTCCTAAACCAGGGCACTGACCTGATTTAGTTATGGGAATTACTCAGTTTAAATACTTATTATATATTGGGAAACAACAAAAGAGAAAACTGTTTGTGTACTGCACAATAGCTGAATAGCCCACTGATTTTTATGCAGAACTCCTCTTTGAAACCGGTAGCAAATTCTGATTAAAAAACACAAAAGACTGGTGGACTAGTGTACAGTGATGCTTGTTCTATAAAGTGAAACTGATAAGTCCCAGTAGTGTTCAAGTCCAAAGTATTGTTCAACCCCATCATATCACACGGATGGATTCTGTTGCTGGGTAGCTTATTTCAAGAATTCATAAGATTAAGCCATTTGCACAAATGGCTGAAACTTTCTAAAAAGACAGGTGTACTCAGAAGCTTGAGGATGCAGAACTAAACACAGTATTTTTTGGGGTTGTAAAAGCTGCAGCATGTCAACAGTGTGCGACTTCAGAAAGAGGGAGGAGACATGGTCAGGGAGTGGGCATGTTCTACCCACAGCCAAGATCAGTACCATGACCCTTTTCCTGCATATGGGACGCACCCAAAACTGGTGCCACTTATTTCAGCTTTGAATTATAATAGGAGCAGATCATGAATCTCAACAGCTTGGTAAGTGGAAGAGCAGCACATTGCGTACCCCAACATTGTGGAGGAAGACATTCTTCATACTTGAGTTCTCCTGAGGAGAATTCAGGTTAGTGGCACTTACCACATATTCAGCATAACCCAGCACTACCCTAGTGTAGCAGTCAGGGAACTTATCAGTGTGCATTTGACAGGGTAAAGATGTGATCAGGCACTGTGATCTACCCAGACTTGACTTCTGAGACACTGAGCACTACTGACTGCATTGGGTGTCTTTTCCCTTCAGCTGTATAGTAAAATTGGTGCTGTTCCCTCTTCAAGAGCTTTGGGAGAAGCCATTCCTATTAGTACATAGCCATGATCAGGAGTAACTTATGTGTATGTAAATTCACACAGGTCAGCTCTGCTGGCAAGCATGCCATTGAAGAATTCAGGCAGGGTTGTTCAAGGTACAATTGAGAGCTAGAAAAAGAAAGCTGGTGGTTGCATTATCCTTGTGGTCCTGTTTCAGAGATTATCGTGTAGCTGCAAGCAGAGGTATATAAAATAATGGTCACCGTTTGCCAACAGTGGTATTTGAGGTTGTCAGGTTTTTCTCTCTTCCTAGAACAGGATATAGCTGAAGAAATGTGTGGTAATGACTGGTGAATACACGTGGACAGATTTTGACAAGTCTTGTCAATAACTATGTTTCACACCGATTACTATAAAAAGTTCTAGTCAGCTACTTCAAACTTTTTAGCTGATGCCTAGGTATGCAAGAGACTGAACTTTACCACCCCCAATATAGTGAGACAACTTTCTAATGATTACAGATAGACTAAATTATTTATTCCAGCTAGTATGACATAAATTTTGTATCCACAATCCTTTACCAAAGAGATGCCTGAGAAAGAATGAGAAAAGATGAGTGGGGCAAATGGAAGGAAATAAAAGATAGATTCTACAGAATCTTGCCATCTACTAAATGAGGATAAAGCACACACTTTTATATTGGATGTCAGAAATGGTTGCTCATGGCAGAGGACTTGGGAGACTCAGGAATCTTTGGGTTCCTTTCCAAGTTTTGGATTGAAATTTGCTATATAGATCAGCTGCTCTTTCTCTTTTCCTCCCATCCCCCATTCCTGATCTGTTCCTTCAAGGCCAGTGGCTCAACCTTTCCAGACTGCATTACCCTCTTCAGGAGTTTGATTTGTCTTGCGATATGGCCCAGGTTTCATCTCAGGGTATGTCTATACTGACAGCAAAATCACCACCATCAGTGCGATCTTCCTGGTGCGATGGAGCAGTCAGTGAAAACCTGCTCAATCGCTCTGGAAATCACCATAGCAACTCTAACCCCAGAAGAGGAGTTCTTGTTAGCTGATTGGAAGGCATTTCCAGTCACCTTACAGTAGTGTTTAGGAACAGATTAGAGACTCATTGGAAGATACGCAAGTTATTTTGCATACCTTACGTATCTCCTGTCAACTGCTGCCAAAAAGTGCAGCAAGTGAAGACTAGGGCTCTCTTAGTTACAAAACCAGACATAAAAATATGAAAGTGTCACAGCACACTATAAATTGCTTGCATTCTCATTTTTACCATATTATAAAACAAATAATTTGGAATATAATTTACTGCACTTACATTGAGTATAGTAAGCAATACAAGTCATTGTCTATATGAAATTTTAGTTTTGCATTGATTTCATTAGTGCTTTTCATGTAGCCTTTTGTAAAAGCAAGCAAATATCTAGATGAGTTGGTATACTCTGGCGGAAGATCTCTGCATACTGTCATGTGATTGGCTGGTTGAGAACCACTACTCCAGGATATCCCTGTCCCAGCCCTATTGTATCTGCTCCCCCAGTACAGACTCCTAGCCTCTTTTCTCCACATTTCATCCAGTTTCAGTCTTCCTCCCAGCCCCACGTCTCAGTCTCCTGGACCAGCAAGAGTGCACAAAAACACACGTCTCCATCTCCCCACTCTTCCACCTGCCAGTCTCCTTTGACACTGGGGGTACTTGTCACAATTTACTTCCACCTCTCTGGCACTCCCAGTCTTGTTTTTATCCTCTCTGTCTTTGAATCAGGCAGATTCCTGCCTCATGCCGCCTAGGTGCCTGCCAAACAGAGCACTGAGTGCACAGGAGAGACGCTCCCTAATCTCTCTTCTGGTGTCCAGCCTGAGTGATGCAAAGCAGCTGAGACCAGCAATTTTAGGGAAAGTCCTACTTAACCTCTGCAGTTCTGGGATGGAGCATATTCAACATAGATGGAATCTTTTGAGAATTTAGCTGCCAAACCCTAATCAGACTCTGAACATATGCAAACTATGATTTTTCAAGGTTCATAAATTGGCCAAGTTTTCATGGTAAATGTAACAGCAAGCAAGCAAGCAAACACAAAAACAATCCACCATCAGCTTTGCCCACCAGGGCTGAGCCCCTTCCCTGACACATTTCAAGCCCCTGGATCCAAAACATGTTGTCTCAACAAAACTGTGCTAAAGTGTGACAAATCAAACATCACCATGTTCTTTCCAAATTTTATCATCTGATGTGGCTGAACTTGAAAAGCTCATCCTGAGGTAGACACAACCTGGGAAACATCATCCTGAACAGTAAATTTGACAAAGACACAAGCAACTGACAGCAGTCTTAATGGGAAGCCTTGACAATCCTAATTATAGATGGTTCCATCAGCTCTGCCTATAGCACTTCTACCCAAAATTATGACAGTCCAGCTAACAGAATCATAATCACGCATGTGTTTTACCAGATGAATTACAGCAGGCCATTGCTCCACTCTTCTACCAGTTTCGGAAAACTAACACTGCCATATCAAAAAATGCACGGACTGGACCTATGGATAGCTCTCACATAAAGACATGAGGAGGGCTTTGCATTAATCACATACAGGACCAGATCAGCTTTGGAGCTATAGGAACTGAAGCCCCAGCCCCTAAGACTCCTGCCTTGATCTGGCCCTCACTTCCTAGCTCAGCCTGACACAGCAACCCAGGGGTGTGAGGTGGAGGGGGCCTGGGGCCAGAAGCCGGGCTCCATGATGCTCTTGTCCCACCCCTGGACCAGCTGATCCACCACCAGTGGTGGGGAGGACTGGTGCAGGGATAGGGCCAACTGGTGTGCAGTGGGGCCTCCGGCATGGCATCCCTGTAGAGCCACACCAGAGGCTACACCACATGCCAGCCAGCTCCACCAACAGAGGCAAGCCAACCAGACTGAAGCTGAGGCCGGAGCACAGCAGAGACCAGCCTCTAGCCCCAGGGCCCACCTACAGGTCGCTGGGTTGGGGAGCCAAGGCCCCAGCTGGAGGGCCCCAGAGTGGTGTGGGTCTGGGACCCCAGTCTGGGGTGTGTCCCACAGTGATGGGCAACCTGGGCCCCTGGTTACCTACTAGTTACTGCCTCAAAATATCTTTAGGTCACATTTTGGCCATTATTCTTTTTTAATTCCAATCAACACTTTATCAGTTAGCCAAATGAATACAAAGAAGTTCAAATTAAGCAAATGGCACAAAGATGAGGTGGATTACAAGATACTTTCAGTTAATAAATAAAGGGTATATCCTTCCCTCAATTCATTCACAACCCTTCTGGTATTCAAAGGAACTATGCATATTAAATGAGGACATAACATGAGGGTATTAAATATCTTTCACAAACTTTGGAATAGCCAATCTGTAACTAAAGCTTTTTATCTGAGGCACAGCAGCAGTTCCATGGCTTTATATCTTACCAGCCAATCAGCAACTGGTGATCTCACTGAACACATTTCGACAGTATTTCCTGAACAACTTCTATCATTAAAATTTGCTAGTGTAATAAAAATAGTGACTTGAGATGAAATCCATCAAAATGAAAGTTAAAACACCCTTTCATACTCTTTCACATTCAGCAATGTGGTATTAGAGTTCTGGTAGCTTAGTAATTTGTGCAGGATATTAATGTTTGGAGGAAAAGAAGCTGCTAAAGATTTTAAGTCATTTCCAGATTACAAATTAAGGACATTGTTGCAGAACCTTTTCCCTAACCACTGTGTCTAAACAATATTTTTCTTTATGAGAACTGCTCTAATCAAACATGTATCACAGACCAAGATATTCCAGAGCTAAATATGGCAGAATTCAGGGGTATTTACAATTATGACAAACATCAAAGTTTATTTTATATACATCAGTTTTCACAGTTGTGCGCAATTAATGACAGTAAACCTTGAGATTCAAAATGTTAAAGCTTTATAACCATTAAAATGCAAATTGTCAATATAATGTCAAAATGCACAAGTAAACATCTTAAAAGATCTTAAGCAACATTTTTCTTACTTTGCTGTAAAGTCTCTGAATTTTGATTATCATCAGTGGAAACATATTTTCATCAGTTAGTGTGTGTATGGTGAAACTGACATTCACTGATAACAATTTAATCCTTCCAAGCATCTATAACATAGAATTGTAGGACAGGAAGGGACCTTAAGAGGGCACCTAATCCAATTCTCTGCACTTATGGCAGGACTAAATATTACCAGACAAGCCATGACAGCTGTTTATCTAACCTACTTTTAAAAATCTCCAGTAATGAAAATTCCATAGCTTTGCCAGGCAATTTATTCCAGTGCTTAACTATTTTGAAATTCACAAAGTTTTACCTAATGTCCAGCCTAAACTGTCCTCACTGCAATTTAAGACCCTTTCTTTCCGGTCCTATCCTCAGATTAAGAAGAACAATTTCTCCCTCCTCCTTGTATTTGAAAATTTATGTCCCTTCGCAGTGTTCTTCTCTCTCCAGACTAAACAAACCCATCTTTTTTTCATTCTTCCTCACAGATAATGTTTTTTAGACCTTCAATCACACTTGTTGCTCTTCTTTGGACTTTCTACCAATGTTCCCTCTAAGGCCCAACGCAGCTGAACAACATATGTTGCTCACTGCGCCCCCCATGGGCCCAGTCCTCCCCCCAAGCTCCGCTGCCTGCCTGGCCTCCTGACAGTGAGGGTGGAGCAGCCAGCCCGGACAGCCCCCAGCTGGCTGCACCTCCCCTGGAGTTTGGGCCACTTTGTCCCTGCCCCCCCCCAGCCTGAATGGCCCTGATCCATGGCATGGGGGGGGGAGACTGGGGATGAAGTGACCCAAACTCTTCGGCAGCGGACCGCTCCAAGGCCCCAACCCTGCATGCTCGAGTTCAGTGCCAGCCACCTCCACCCCCCAGGAAGGTGCAGCCAGCAGGAGGTAGGCTAGGCTGGCTGCTCCATCCCACTGCTGTGAGGACGGGCAGGCAGGTGGGCAGAGCAGCTCCAGCCCTGATGGCCCATGGCCCACTCCTGTTCCCCTGGGAGTTGGAAGGGGGGTGGTTAGGGCCCCCTTACCTGGCCTCTGGAGCAGCACTGCCAAGCCCCCAGCCATTCCTTCAGCTGGAGGAGTGCTCACGGAGCATGTGCACAGAGTCTGCACATGCTCAGTGAGAGCTAACTCTCAGTGGGAGTTTTAAAAACTCCCAGCTCCAAGATACTCTCCGAGTAGGGACTGCAGCTGCTGGCCATGCATGGCCAGCAGCATTCCCTGTGCCAGGCAGTGCTGGGGGCTGCACGACCATGCAGCTTAGAGGGAACATTGCTTTCTACAGTTTGTCCACATCCTTCCTGAAATGTGCACCCAAAACATTCCACTTTTGAGGCCTAATCAGTGCAGAGTAGGACAGAAGAATTATTTCTTGAGTCACGCTTACAACAGTCCTGCTAATATGTCCCAGCACGTTTGCTTTTTTCAGAACAGTGTTACACTGTTGATTCATATTTAGTTTTTGATCAACTATCAGCTGCAGCTCCCCAGCTGCAATGCACCTTCAAGACAGTCATTTCCCATTTTGTATGTGTGCAACTGATTGTTCCTTCCTCATTGGAATCCTTTGCATTCGTCGTCATTGAATTCACTGAATTTCATCCCAGTTACTTTGCTCAGGTCATTTTGAATTTTAATCGTATTTTCCAAAGGACTTGCAGCCCCTCCCAGCTTGCTATCATTCACAATCTTTTAAGTGTGCTCTCTATAGCTATGTCTACACTACAAAAGTTATTTTGAATTAACAAAGTTAAATTAAGTTTGACCTTAATTTGAACTAAACTCAACCTTAGTAAGTCAAATTAACAAAGTGCACTAATTCGACTTACATGTTAAGTGGAATTAGTGCACTTTGTTAATTTGAACTAACTGCCCTAATTTGAATTTATTTAGTTTGAACTGAGGCTTAATCCTGGTCTACACTTCCCTTTGTTCGAACTAAGACTCAAACTAAGTGCTTAGTTCAAACTAAATGCAGGTGTTATTAATTCATATTAAGCTTTCATTAGTTTGAATTAAGGAATTCCTTAATTCAAACTAGTAAGTCTATGGTGGCTGGGGACTAAGTTATTTTGAATTAAGGCTCTTTAATTTAAATTAACTTTCTAGTATAGGTGTACCCTATACCATTATCTAAATCATTGATGAAGATATTGAACAGAACCAGAATTTATCTCTGCAGGACCCCCACTTTATTTACCCACCTTATAGAAGCTCCATCTAGGACAGATTATATTTCCCTAGTTTGTTTATGAAAAGGTCATGAAAGACAGTATCAAAAGCCTTACTAAAGTCAAGATATACCACATCTAGTGCTTCCCCCTCATGAACAAGGCTTGTTTCCCTGTCAAAGAAGCTATCAGGCTGTTTTGACACAATTTGTTCTTGACAAATCCATGCTGATTATTACTTCTCATCTTCTAGGTATTTGCAAATTAATTGCTTAATTATTTTCTTTTATCTTTTTGGCTACTGAAATTAAGTTGACTGGTCTGCAACTCCATGGTTGTCCATATTCCCCCTTTTTATAGGTTGCATTAGCCTATGTGATGTGGGAGTTGTAGGGAGGGAATGAAATTCAGTTCACACTTGCATTAGCCTATAACATGTGGAGTGGGAGGTGTAGGGAGGAAATGAAATTCAGTTCACATTTGTAAAAAAAAAAGGCAGAGAAACCCATGCCAGCAACATCCATATTTTACCATGGTGGTTTATAGCATTATGCTCTAATGCTCTACATATTTATTAGTAGGTGGCTTCAGTTGTGACCATGACAAATATAAAAGTTGCTGAAAGCATAAGTTGGTACATAGTACCTGATCATGCCTATCTGTTTTCACTAAAGTAATTTAATTTCACTTTTCTTCATTTCAATTTTTCCATGTGCCCACAAAGAATCTTTGCCCTCACATATTTTACTTAGAATATATTATATAAAACAAAAATTAAAGGTCAAGGTAAGATTCAGGGCTCTGGCTTGAGAAGAGCACTTTTATTGCCTTAATGGCAGTGGAAAGACACTTTATGGTTATGTCTATATAAGGCATACAGTAATAAGACTTCCTTGCTGCCAGTACTTCCCTTCTAGTACTTGTCTCTAGAGCAGTGTTTCCCAACCAGTATGCCATGGCACACAGGTGTGCCATCAGGTCTCAGCAGGTATGCCACAAATTTTTTTGAAAAACTACTCAAAGAGCTCTGGATTGGCTCATTGGCTCATGAATATTCATGAGCTCATTTGGAAACTATATGGTTGTGTGCCTCAAATTAATTATAGGTAGCAAGGTGTGCCATGGCAGAGAAAATGTTCAGAACCACTCCTCTAGAGAGCCTGGTTGGGATAAGGTCCTGGTCACACAACTGCTCTACTCATGGTTGCCTTCTCAGGAGCAGCGATTGCTGATAGTAGCACTAGCAGGCTCATTCCTGGCACTCCTGAGTCACACACCAAGTTATGGAATGGATATCCTGTATGGAGGGAACGCTTCACAACCTTTCATACACCTGCACAAAGCTAGATATAATTTGGCTTTAAGTTTGCATTTTGGATCATACCATTTCAGGGAACAGCTGATTTTTTCTATTTGTTTTTCTTTTAAAGACGTGTCTTACAAATGCATAAAGAAGCTAGAAAAACAAGGATTCCTGTGGCACTTAAAGACTAACAGATTTATTTATCCAAGGCTTGAGAGACAGACCTCTCCTCACCTACAGACTGTCCCCTAACCTTAAACAGATACTCACCAGCAACTACAGACCTAATAACAGAAACATTAAAGCAGGCACACAACCCTGTAACAAACCACATTGACAACTCTGCCCACATATCTGCACAAAAGACCTAATCAAGCCAGCTACTCCATCAAGGGCTCATTCACCTACTCATCCACTAATATGATTTATGCCATCATGTGCCAGAAATGCCCCCACAACTTACACACTCAACAAACAGGACAATCCCTGTTCAAAAGAATAAATGGGCACAAAACTGAGATCAGAAATCACAACACGCAAAACTGGTTGCTGAGCACTTCCATCTTTCTAATCACTCCATGGGTGATTTGTTAACAACTGTGCTCAAGAAAGTCAATGGGACATCAAGACTTCAAGGAGAAACACCTGAATTAGAATTGATATGCGGATTAGATTGTGTAAAAGCAGGATTAAATCATGACTATGGCTTCTTTTCCAATTACAACAGATAATTTGACTTCACCCTCCTCTATGTGCAGTTTCCCAGTGTTTGTATCTTAAAAACTGCTCTAATTTGCTGTTACTGTATTGAGTTGGTCCCACGTTTTACACTCCCTTGCATTTATTTTCATCCCATTCTGTAGGTTCTCCCATCTTCAAAGCATCTGATGAACTAGGATTTTCTCCCATGAAAGCTCATGTGATAAATAAATCTGTTAGTCTTTAAGTGCCACAGGACTCTGCTTTTTTTTGCTGAACTAGACTAACACAACTGCCCCTTTGGAACTCGGCAGTAAAGAAGCTAGCTTTCTTACTTGATTCCAACCTCAAATCTTGGGACTCAGATAGTACTGGTAAACATCAAGTTTGAGCAGGCTGGGAACCTGTATACTCTTTGCTGACATTGCAGATCTAGAATCTAGGGCAGCTGATAGCATCACTTCAGTAATAAAAACAGAATTTAGAGTTGTATGTACCAAGGCAGAGTGCTCATATTGGAATTGGGTGGCCCAAATTTGTATAATGCAGTAATGAACTTTTGTTGTTCAAAGCTGTGCTAATTCAGTGTTAGACAAGATCTGTGTACATCATCAGCTACAGCTCTGTGCTTGACAGTCTCATAAGAAGTCTTAATATAACAAAATTTATCTGAACAAGTGTTTTTCAAACTTTGTTATCTAGACCATAAAAGCCAATAGCTATCGTACTGTGGTTGCACCTCTGAAAAAGCATCTCCCAAGGAAGAATTTCTGCTTCCTTTGATTTAAATGTGAGTTGGATCAATCCCCCACTCCAGAAAAACAGAAATAGGCTATGAAAACAGTAGCGGGACTGAGAAGAGCATACCACTATCTTAATAATCTTTTATGTTCTATATCTCCAGCGCCTGCCAAAGACAAAGGAAGCACTCAGGGCTGGGTTTCAATGGTTGCCACAGTCACAGATGTAGTAGTATCGATTGACCAGGTCTGGTGAATACAAGCTCAGTTGCTGGCAAAGTGGTCTCCTGTCAACTTCAGTACTTCACTGGAACAAGCATAAGTATATCAACAAGAGACCACATTCTGTCAACATAGCTTAGTGAAGACAGTGTGATTATTCAGTGTAAGGTATAACATACTTATCTAGTTGAAACTTATCTAATGTAACTCGTGCACCTTAAATCAACCCAGCTATGTAGTAAAGACATGCCCTCAAAATGCACCAATGAGTAAGGATAGGGAGTATGAGAGGATGCTTTCTGCCTATAAGTTCACTAGTGAATGCACAGAAATCAGATTTATACCTACTTGCATCTCAGTCTTCACTTTATAGTCATGCAATCAGCTTTTAAAAAATAATTTGACATTCAAACACTACTACATGATGTTTTTGCTTGATGGGATTTAATGCTACTCCTGAACATTGTTTTGATGCTACAGGGCAGCTGCCTGTTTCTGCCCAAACATGTTTTGGCAACATGATTTAACTGGCTCCATTCAGAACGTTTATCCTACTAAAATTCCAAAGATTGCAAAATTTCTTTCAGCATAACTAATTTATAGACAAGATAGAACATAATTGTAATAGAGATACATTGTGCAACAGATGCTGGCTATTACCATGTGAGAGAGACTTTATCAGGCTCATTTTATTATATCCTTATTAACATCTGTGAGACCCTCTAGCTGTCTTCCTCATGGAAAAATAGAAATTGCAATTAGACCCACATTCAACACACTGGCCTATACCACACTATTCAAAGGTTAAACATAAAACAAAACTCACAGCACCTTAACACACCTCACCAACTGCACGAGCTTGTTCATAGTTCTTCTTGATCCATAAATATGATCAGCATAGGCCTTAAAAGCTAACATGCATGTCCTTATGTTTGCTTAGCTACAAATGTTAAATGTTTCCTCTTGCTTCCTGAGGCTTTTCACTTTGCTGCATCTTTTTTTCAGTCTCCAGATTGTGGCTGTTATGTGCACATGCATAAATGCTCCTCACTGAGCACTAAATGGAAGTGATAATAAGATTTCCTACTTGTCCATAAATCTGACCTTTAGGCTACATTTCTGCTTCAATCATTGGATATACAAGCAGAAATCTATTCTGTATCCAAGGGTGCGCTGTATCTCTGTAGTTGTAATCTGATCTATAACAGCCACACCAGTACACTACAGTTAAATCAGGCTGTAAATTCTTACCTGACACCAGTAGTTGTCAAACTTTTTTCTTTGGGACCCAGCTCTGGGTCCCTCTGCCATGCGGCGACCCCCCACTGTGTGTGGCAGGATGGGCTGCCCCCCATGCGGGATCAGTGCTGGCCAGCAGGGGAGCAATGAGCAGCTCCCCCCCCCCCAGATAAGCTCTGGCTAACAAGGAAGTGAAAGACAGTTGTCCCCCCTCCCAGAAGAAGTGCCAGCCAGCGGGAGAGTGAGGGGCAGCCTCCCCACCTCCCAGGATCAGTGCCAGCATGCAGGGGAGCGAGGGGCAGCCACCTTCCCTTCCGGAAGCAGTGCCGGCCAGCAGGCGTGTGAGAGGCAGCCACCCCTGCCCCCGGGTGCAGCATGGGTGCCGTTACCCAGTCCCTGCGGGTCTGCGACCCACTACTGGGTCACGACCCATACTTTGATGACAACTGCCTTACACTGATTAATGCCAAACACCATGTTGTGACACAGTCTAGCCCTTATTTCATACATGGCATTTCATACAAACTGTATCCCCAAGTGCTTTAGAGGATTAATTAATTAAAGTAAAGTAAACACAATGGTGGTTATCTGAGAGAGAAATAAAGAGGTAGAGGTGAGATATTTTTAGATAAAACATGCCAGTTACTAAATACACAAGAAATCTTAACTAGACTGGACACACCATAAAGGCGGCTTTCTCACACTAACACTGGTTAAGAGACCAACTAACAAAGTTTCCTTAGGTAAGTGTTATGAGGATAGGTGGCACTGGATTACTCAATTCCACTCTCTTGGTCAATTCACTTAAAAGCTCTCCCTTTTTGATTCAACAAACTTATCTTTTATTCTAAGACAACCCTGTACTGTGTTTGACTTGATGTACTCATTAATGCCAATTAAAGCATGAAGTTGCTGTGCTTTTGTCTCTTTACAGGAGCAATGGACTTCTTTTATATTCCCCTGAATGTTCCAGGAAAGGACTGGGCATTTCAGGAAAGAGAATTTTGGTGGAATTTGGTTAGTAGCAGTGAAGACTGTTGGAGATAAGAATGTAACTGTGACTTCTGGCAGAGTGATGCACCAGAGCAGTTTAACACACAGACACTGAGTGCATACTTGTATGCTGCCTGAGAGAGTTCAGGCAGGCAGCTACAGTGGCAGAGCCCTTTAGCGCACTCAGGGATACAGTATAAGTGAAACAAACAAGGAGTCATGTGGCACTTTTAAGGACCCAAAAATCTATTTATTACAGAAAAGGAGGAAAATAAAGCATTCCCATTCTGTAAGTTCCTCCATCTTCAAAGCATCTGACAAAATGGGATTTTCTCCCATGAAAGCTCATGCAATAAATACATTTTTTTGTGTTCCTGAACAGGACTAACACAGCTACCCATTTGGAATAGTATAAGTGGTAATACAAGCTCTCACTGGTTTGATTGGAATGTCAGCATGCGACTGTATCAGTCCAGATCCTAACAGAAAATGGCCACACAGTGAAACCCTGCAGCCAGTGGCTTGGTTGACATTCCCAGACCACAACCCAAGCACTAAATATACACAGAGAATGATTACCCCCACACCCTAAAAGTTGTTCTTCCAGACTGTGGTTAAGACACTTTTATGGGACAAGATAGCATGCTCTATCTTGCCCTGACGCAGCCTCAGCAGTATGTGTTCTGTGGAGAAATCCTAGAGCAATTTTGTCTTCAGGACTGTCAATCAACAGTCAATCATTACACAAGCACATTTCAAATTTAAAAGAACAATAAACATGGTGCAATAGCGTACCACCATATTGTTCCCTTTTACACTCTTTGGTTTGTTACCAATAATCCCCTCTAAGTAGGTAGAGATTAACTCCTGATTACTTAAAACTCCCAAATTAAAAAATGAGATATTTTTGCATTCTTGTGTTACTTTTGAAATTTTAAACCATGAAACATTATATACAAATGTATGGCTATTGGACTACATTTTTATTGTTTTCCTTAATGAAAGATCTAACATTTCTTGTAACGCTTTGAAACAGAGAAAAGGGAAAGCAAACAAGCAAGCAAGTTCTTTAAATTCTTCCTTGAGATCTTGTTACCTTCCTTGAAATTGTTTCAAGTAGTTCAAGAGAGATTTACATCAAAACTGGGATTTTAAAAAGCTTCTTAAAAACATTCCATATATCAAACTTCCCAATATACATCTTTACTTGCAATTTTCTTGAAAAGAGATTGTCCAGTTTCAGGCTCTCGGAAACTGAGAATTGCAGAAAAATAGTACAGGTACACAGAGAGTCTTCATCAGTTGATTGGGAAGGTTGATATGATGGTAGCGATTGTGCCGCCATCAGTGAAGACTAGCCCCAAGTGAACAATTTATAGGAAAGTGTTTTCCTGGCAAAATCTTTTGAGGTGTGGCTGCAAACAAGTGTGATGTGTGTGTGTATAAATCATATGGGTGCTTAAAGGTATCTTTATATGTAAATGATCAGAAAAAAAGGGGGAAAACAGTGAGGTGGCAAAATTTGCAGATGACAGAAAATTACTCAAGATTGCTATCAGTTTTGCACTTATCTAAGAGTTATAAAGGGCTCTCACAAAACTGAGTGACTAGGCAACAAAACAGCAGATGAAATTCACTATCAATTAATGCAAAGTAATGCATATTTAAAAACATAATCCCAGCTATAGCTATAAAATGTCAGGGTTTAAATGAGTCTATGTATATAATTATCATTTAAGAAAAATCAGCATGTATATTTTGCCTTGTGGATAGTTCTTTGAAAATACACTCAATGTATAGCAGCAGTTGCTAACAATGTTAGGGACCACTGAGAAAGGGACAGACAAGACAGGAAATCCATCCAGAGGTGGGCAAATTATGTCTGATGGGCCAGATCTGGCTTGCCAGCTGCTGTCCCACTCCCCCAGCTCGAGTGGGGGCTGCTGCTGTGGCCAGAGCACTGCTTCCATTTTGTCCCTCTCCCAGCTCCAGCAGATCCAACAGTGGCTTGCTGAACCTTGGAGGGGAAGGCAGAGTGGCAGCTTGCACCAGGGCCAGAACGCTGCCGCCCCTTGGTCCCTCTCCCAGCTGCTGGAGCAGAAAGAGAGATGGAAAAGTAGCAACACTCTGATCCCAATGCGAGCCACCACTGAGGCTGAGAAGGAGGGGGAATGGAGTGAGTGCTACTACCACTCTTCCTTCACCTCCCAGGTCCAGCAGCCACTCAGGACCAGTGTAAGCTGCTGCTGGACTTCAGAGAGGAAGGGAGCATAGCTGCAGCAGCTTGTGCTGGTGCCAGAGCACTGTCACTGCTGCTTCTCCCTCCAAGCTTCAACTGGAGCTAGGAAGGAGAAGAAGCAGTGGCTGCGCTCTGGCCCCTGGACCATCCTGGACCAGGTAGGTGGAAGGAAAAAGGCAGCAGCAGCTAACACTGGGGCCAGAGCTCTGCTGCCGCTTTTTCTCCCTCCCAGCTTCAGCTCAGCTAGGAGGGAGGGCAGTGGATCCCAGATCCACCTCTTCTTCTGGGAAGGGTACACTGGCCATTCCCCCTCCATGCCTCACCCTCACCACCTAACACCCACTTTGAGTGGCCACAGATGGCATGTGGCCCTCAGGCCAAAAGTGTTGCCCACCCCTGCCCTATACACATCTATGGCATGCCTCATATTTTGAATACTGCTTTCAATCACTCCATCACAAAAAAGATATATTAGAACTGGAAAAGTTTAATAGAAAGACAACAGAAATTATTAAGGGAATGGAATAGCTTACATGTGAGGAGAGATTAATAATACTTGTACTTTTCAGTTTGGAAAAGAGATGACTATTAGGAAATATGATAAAAGTAAATAAAATGACTGGTGTGAAGAAAGTGAATAAGGATGTGTTACTTATTTCTTCTTGTCACATCAGAACCAAGAGTCAACAGAAGAAATTAATGGCAGCAGGAAGTAGTTCTTCACACAACATGCAGTCAATCAACCTATGGAACTCATTGCTGGGGGATGTAATGAAGACCAAAACTATAATGGAATTCAAAAAAGAACTAGACAAGTTCATGAATGATTGGTCCAACAATGGCAACTAGACAATATGGTCAAGGATGCAACTCTAGTCTCTGATTTCCAGAAGCTGGGAGTGGAAGACATGGAATGAATCACTTAATGCCTGTTCTGTTCATTTCTTTTGAGGCACTTGGCATTGGCTGCTGTCAGAAGACAGGATACTGGGCTAGAACATTGCTTTGATTTAGTGCAGCCATTCTTACTTATCTCCCCCCATACACTGTACACAAATTTTAAGCACCTAGATCAGCTCTGTGGATCACAGTCTCATTTCCGTGATTTCTGAAGCACCTAAAAGCTAGGTGTTGTGATGCTCAGTGTTGCAATGTCTAAGACCCTTTGTGAATTCTACTCTTTGTACAAGATAAAGGTATACTTATAGTGGGACAATCTTACCCCTAATGTGTACTCAGCTTACAAGGCAAAATATACATGCTGATTTTTCTTAAATGATAATTATATACATAGACTCATAGACCCTAAGGTCAGAAAGGACCAATATGATCATCTATTCTGACCTCCTGTACAATGCAGGCCACAAAACCTCAACCCCCATTCCTGTAATAACCTAACCTATAACCTTTAACCTATGACTGAGTTATTAAAGTCCTCATATCGTAATTTAAAGACTTTAAAAGTATGAGAATACACTAACAAGTGAACTATGCCTCATGCTATAAAGGAAGGTGAACCCCCCCCCCCAAAGCCCTAGCCAATCTGCCCTATGAGAAAACTCCTTCTAGGGTTGACAGAAGAGCACTAAAGTCCCTACTCACCCTAATCTAATGTCCCTTCTTAGGTCACTAACATTTCCACCACTAGTAGTCAAAAAAAGTCAATTGCCAAACAGGCAATCCCATCCCCTCCATAAACTTAACAAGTTCAGTTTTGAAGCTGGCTAGCTTTTCTGCCCCCACAGCTCCCCTTCAAAGTATATGCTAGAACTTTACTCCTCTGATGGTGAGAAACCTGCATCTAATTTCAAGTCTAAATTTCTTGATGGACAGTTCATGTCCTTTTGTTCTTGTGTCCACAGTGGCACTGTATTCAAATAATTCCTCTCCTTCTTTGATATTTATCACACTGATATATTTACAGAGAGCAATCATATCTCCTCTCAACCTTCTTTTGACTAGGCTAAACAAGTCAAGTTCTTTGAGCCTCCTCTCTTAAGACAGGTTTTCCATTCCTAGGATCATCCTTGTAGCCCTTTCTGCACCTCTTCCAGTTTGAGTTCATCTTTCTTAAACATGGGGGACATGCGCACAGTATCTGCAGTCACCAGTGTCTTATATAATAGCATTAACATCTCCCTATTTCTATGGTAAATATATCTTCTGATGCATCTTAGGACAGCATTAGTTTTTTTCAAGGCCAGATCACATTGACAGCTCATAGTGTTCCTGTGATCAATTAATACACCCAGGTCCTTCTCTTCTTCCTTCACTTTCAATTTATAAGAAAAATTCTTAGTTTTGGTCCACAAATGCTTGACCTTATATTTTCCATTATTAAATTTCATCCTCTTCCTAATACTCCAGTTTAGAAGGTAATCCAGATCTTTGGGTATGTCCACACGTTTCTTCTATTTTGAAATAACACTGGTTATTTTGAAATAAAAGAGATTAGGTCCACACGATGTATTCTTATTTTGAAATGACGGGCTCCGTCATTTTGAAATAAGAGCCATCATTTTGAAATAGCTTAAAACTTCTTTAAATCGAAACGGCTGTTATTTCGAAATGGTTATTTCGAAATAACGCCATTTGGAAGTGTTATTTCAAAATAACACTTTTGCCCTTTTCCTTCCCAGGGTGCCTTCCTCTTAGCCTATATTGGGTGGGGGCATGGCCTAGGGAGGGGGCCATATTGCCACACCTCCCATGGTGCCCCTCTCCTAAAGCGAAATAGCAAGTCCTGTGTTTGGACGTGCTACTTTGCTTTGAGCTTTTCCGTTAATTCAAATTAACTTATTTCAAAATAAGGACTTTATTTTGAAATAACTCATTTTGAAATAACAATGTACATGTGGACATAGCCTTTCTGTATGATCTCCTGATCCTTCTCTGGACTGGCAACACCTCCCAACTTGGAGTCATCTATGAACTTTATTAGCACATTCCCACTTTTTGTGCCATGATAGTAATCAGAAGGTTAAATATGACTGGTACCAAGACCAGTTCCACAGGAACTCCACTAGTAACCTCCCTCCAGTCTGATAGTTCACCTTTCAGTATGACCAATTGTAGTCTCCTGTTTAACCAGTTCCTTATCCACCTTTCCACATATTCAGTTATTGCAAAAAGTTAGTGCATTAAATCAAACATTGGCAAATTGCATGGTTATTATTTTCTTTAATCTTATTTTCTCCCCCACATCAGTTAGATTTATGTATACATTTTTTTCTAATATTTATATATAATAACTATAAGCCTTCATAGTAGTAATTTGCACAATTATGTGGCTTTAATCAGCTCCATTAATGTTTTAATTATTAAATGTTCTCATGAGTCAATTAGAAAGTTGATTCTTCCAAATTCACTTCTCAATTAATTCACTGAGAAATATTTTATATGCAGCAACTGTACCAACTCAATTTGTTTTTGAGAAGTAAAACATCCATTATTAAGAGTAAAAAAAAAAAAAAGTACAGCCACAGAGACAATTCTGTAACCATAATACATAAGCAGGGCTCAATACATCAAAGGTGCATATCAATGCTTGAGGAGCTAGTATCTCCAGAAGCAACATCCATCTGATCTACATAAGGAACTCCTGCCATTGGTTACCAGATTCTAGTCTTTGTGTCTCAAATACATTAGCATGTGTGTCCAGGGATACCATGATATCCTTGTGGTTGCACATCTATTGATGTTTCTAACTTTAAAATATCTGAAGCTGCTATAAAACTGGTATCTTGTGGCTATCTGTCAGCAATTTAGTCACTACAGGATTCTATCTTGTGATATTTTATGATCTAGGGTTACTTGTCATCAGAGGCTTATACCATGGCATTTGGGGCCTTATTCTTGGCTACCTAAGCCGTTGCCTGACAGGCCTTGAGATCTGTAGGGTCATTACATTTTCACCTTAACTTATACCTATGCCTTACCTATAGGCTCGAAAGGGTGAGGTGTAGCTGAAGCCCACTGATAGAAGGTGGGAAAACAGCAGCATTGGGTAGAGACCAGGGGGAGATGGGACCTGCAAAGGATTCAGATGGTTTGGTTACATATCTAAGGTTTTGAATGTTTATCTATGCTAAAATGAAGTTGAATCTTCTTTTTGCACGGCCTCTATGCTTTTGAAGTTTTCCTTTATCACAGAGGTGTGATGCATTGCTAAATTTAATTACATCCGGTTATTTGCAGGTTCATGTGGTTACAAAATGCTTCATTCAACAAAGTCAGTACAACACAGCTTGTCATTAACCTGTACCATCACAATGTATGCAGCAAGCATTCGCCACAGGATGGCAGCACACAACATAAAACTGAGTTTCCAATTCCTTGTCCAGGTTAAAATGAGATCCTACAGCAGTGGTTCCTACCCTTTTCTTGTTTTGAGGCACACCATCATACAGTCATGAGCCAATCCAGAATTCTGAGAAGTTTTTCAAAAAATTCCATGGCACACTGGTTGGGAAACACTGTCCTAGAGTGCAGTCTCAAACCTTGCAGAAAGATGAACCTACGTGGAGCAATGTGATGAATCATGAGTTGTGAGTCTCAAATTCTTTTACTGGGCTGAGTAAAACTGGAATAAAAGAAAAGCATTTAAGATATCTAGAGAAGCTGATTTCTCACTGCCCATTTAAATGGTAACTTCCAATTTACAACAGTATGGCTTTAGTTGTTTAAAATATATATTTGCTGTCTAAAATATACTCCTGCAGTTCATTCAGCCTCAGACTGGTGGGAAGTGAGAAGAGCAGAGAGTCAGAAAAGAAACAAGGGCTTAGACCTAGAAAACATATGGGGATTATAAATAAGAGCGCATAGAAAGATTGGCAAAGAAAGGTGTGCAAAGGGACAAGGATGAAGACACAGAGGTTTCTCTGGTCAGACATTTATTACCTTCTCTTTTCCCAGGTGATTTCTTGTGCCTAACCCTGCTCACCAGGGCAGCTCGTTCCAGTTAGGCTGGATGATTTCTGACCTTTTCCTCCCCTATGCCCACAATGACTGTTTGTTTGGTTGACCTTTCTTAATATGTTCACCCCTCTGTAACTGTGTCTGCTCCACCTGGATATCCAACCAGGCTCCCTAGTTCCTTTTCTACACATTCCCTGTGTGATTAACCTGGTTTTCATTCTCTAGTGAGTGACATTCCCTCTTCTATAACTTTCAGAAACAGCAGGCTCAAAAAGAGTGAGATTTGCCTCAGAAGGGTCTGGCTTGTTTTGAGAAACCTAAGATTGCTTTTTGCAATGAAAAGCTAGGGAATTGAGTCTAGCAGCGAAGAGGCAAAATAATAAAGCAATAGGGATACAGAAGGTCCTGGGTTCAATTCCCAGGAGGTTGGACTTGATGATCTCATGAGGACCCTTCCAGCCCTATGATTTGATTGATTGATTGATGGGAACAAGCAACCAGAGGAGACTATTTCTGGTCAGAATGAGAGCTGGGAATGGTGCTGCTATGAAAATAAACCCCTGGCCTACAGATGCAGGGGAAGGGGAGAGTGTCTTCTGGAAAAGACCTTTCCTGCCCTTCTCCTCATTATTGTGTTTTGGGGAAGGCTGCCTCTGCATTTATCAGTCAGAGGAAAAAGAACCAAGATTCTCTCCACACATACGCGTTTTATCTTCTGGTAAAATATGTGCTCGAAATCTTCCACCCTTAGATTTGTCTGCCTGGCAGAAAACTCAAAGTGAAATTGTCTGGTTTAGGAAAGTTTGCTCCCATGGCCTGATAAATAGGAACAAGCTTTTTCATTTCATAGCCTATACTGCCATCATGTGGTTTACATGAGTTCAGTCATTTAGAGCCACAAAAGTTTTCTCAGAGGTGTCTGTCTCCCTTTCCCCTCTTTCTTCCATGTATTTTGGGCTAGAATAGGGACTGTTCCTGTGAGAGGCCTCAAAGAGAAAATGACTGCATAAAATTTCAGTCATTGGGCTTATCTGCATAGCAAATTACACCACACCAGCTGTGGTTTATATTCTAGTGCCCATGACTGTGCTGTGCACTAAGTGGCCTGTGTGGACCATGCTGGAGAACACTAAAGGTTCCCTAATGCATAGTGACATCACACTGTTTCAAACGAACTCAATAGAGAACTTTTCATTCACACCTGGGGAGTGTACACAAACCTGTTAGTGCAGGACACGCTCCTTGAGCACTACAATTTACACCTCTCTGGTGCAGACAAGTCCACCGAGTTCAATGTTCCCTCTAAGGGGAGAGGGCAGCTGAGCAACTCCTGTTGCTCGCTGCACTCCCCCCCC
>ML682005.1:10456691-10805153 GCA_007922195.1 Podocnemis expansa
AGATTTTCTGGGCATGCTCCATTAGAGCTTCTCTGGGTGGGAGTTTTCAAAACTCCATGCTCCACAGGAGCTCCATTGAAGAACTCCAGCTGCCAGCTGTGCGCTGCCGGCAGCCTTCTCTGCGCTGGTGGCTGTGGCGGGCTGTGCTGCAGTGCGCCAGTGCAGCTTACAGGGAACATTGACTGAGTTTCCTTCAAATTCTTTATAAAGGCTTCCTCTTACCAGGGGCGTTGCTGGTGCCGGGCACCCCGGGGCATGTGCCCCGAGTCCCAGCACCAGTGCCCCGGATCTCCAGCCCAATCAGGGTGGGGATCCGGGCCCTGGCTGGCCGCCTAGCCAGCCCCGCCCCCTGGCCAGGGATAGGCCAGGTGGGGCCGCACTGCCGCGGGCAGCTAGGCTGTGGCGAGGCCGGGCCAGGCTGGGCCAGAAGCGGCCGCAGGAGGCCAGGCCCTGCGCCGCCGCAGCTGTGGGCGGCCAGGCCCGTGTATCCCTGGCCAGGAGCTGGTGGCCAGGCCCCATCCCCTGCTGGGGATCTGGGGCCCGGCCAGCCAGCCACAGCCACGGCAGCCCTGTTCCCAGCCTGGGGATCTGGGGCCCGGCCTCCTGCGGCCACTTCTGACCCGGCCCTGCTGCAGCCAAGCTGCCCGCGGCAGCACGGCCCCACCTGGCCCTATTCCTGGCCAGGGGGCAGGGCCTGTCAGCTGGGGGTGGGGCATGGGCCCATGCCTTGGGTCCCTCCTCACCCTAGCGACGCTCCTGCCCCTTATCCTGCAGAAACTGCAGGAGATCAAGCCCCCAAGGTTTGTAAATCCCTAGGATCCTCATAGGCCTCTGGGAATCATTAAAGGCACAGAGCCAGTGGTAAAAGGCAGTCCTATGCCTCCATACCAGTCCTGGAGCCACCTTCAGCTGTCTGACATTCTGGGTTTCACTGAAAGGAGGCTTCTTACTGTGGTCACTAGGGTATGTCTACACTTACAAAATAATTTGAATTGATGCGGATCAATTTGAATTAACTAAATGCATGGTGAGACTGGCTTTTATTAATTCAAACTAAGGAATGCCTTAGTTTGAATTGATGAAAGCTAACTTCGAAGTTATAAAGCCTGGTTTACCTTTGAAGTGACAGTTAATTTGAACTCATTAGTTCAAATTAACCCAATGTAGGTGTGTTAATTCAAATTAACTGTGAGTTCGAATTAGCCACAGCTTGCTTTTCCCTATGCAATAGCACCCCCTACCTAATTTAAACTAGAAAATCCTGTGCATGGACATGCTAGTTCAAATCAGGGTTTCATGCGTGGCCATGTTAATTTGAATTAACTTAATTTGAACTAATCATTATTAGTTCGAATTGATTAGTTCAAATTCAGTTAATTTGAACTAACCTTCTATGTGTAGACATACCCCTAGAGATTAAAGCAAGGAGGGACACACACACCCCCACAAGCTTAAAACCAGAGGGAGGGATCTCCCTAGCTTCAGTAAACACAACCTCTTTTCCTCAGTTGAGGCAGTAAGAGCTTCTATTTGTGTTTCAATTTTTAACTGCTGCTGCTCGCTACCCCAAGGATTCAGACTTGAAGGAAATTTCCAGTACAAGGAGGAGGACCATGGATAAAGTACCCTAATTTTCTATTGTCTTTTTAGCAGAATTTCTCCTGGTGAGTTATTCCCAAAAGCAGACCCTTGGATTCACAGAGCATGCAAAAACCTGTGGGATCTGAAGCAGGAAAGGCTGGTTCCTTGGAGTCAACTGACCCACACCACCAGGTGGAAGGGTAATCATGTACAGCATTTCATGCACCACATGCTAGGTTAACTGCAGAGGCCTCTGCTTGTAAAACTAAATTAGCTATTTATTATAAGAACTATTTATAGAAGATGCTCCAGCACATGCAGGCTAAGTTCCTGATCCTCTTCTCATCAAAATTTTTTTCCTCTTGGAACTCCTGCTCCTCCTTTCAAACTCCATACAGATTGCTATATACAGGGTCTGAGCAAACTGTACTGAAAAAAAATGGGGAAACTGTCTGTCACTTGGTGCGCTTTTAAATAATGTCCACATCTGCACACAAGTATAAGAAATGAATTTCCCTTTTCACAGTCAGATTGTAAACCTAGATTTTTGCCACTTCTTTAGCTTGAAAATAAATTTAATTTAATAAAGGAACCTATGAGTAGGGAATAGTGGAAGGCAATCAATCTGGTAAGAAATCTTCATTGGAGTAAGTTAGAATATCGTATAATACATATATAGCTGCTACTGCTTTACTTAACAATAAATATTATCCACAAGTGTTTCAGTATCCAAATGCAGTCAGTAAGCTAAATATGATCTCCCTCCATCTGGATCATAAGAAATACATAATTTGACTAAAAAGGGCAAAACTAAAAGATATATCTTTTTGTCCTTATAAGACAGATGGTAGAGTGTTTTAAACTTTTGACTTCCCTCACTCCCCCTCCCATCAGATATTCTTAGCTCTCCTCCCACTATTAGCTATTCATGCACACTTTTGATCTCCCCTCGCATGTGGCTGATCAAAGCCAGTTAGGAGTAAGGGTAAAAGGATGAAATCACCCTTTTTGTGATTGGTTGAAGGGATGTGAGTAGGTGTTCAGGGCTATATAAAAGGAGCAGCATTTCAGCAGAACTTTGGAGATCTCTCCTGCTCCTAATGGGTTCCACTGGCCTCTGGTTATGTTCCCATTGCATTAGGAGTCATACTCTCAGCTGACCCCAGAGAGAATGACTATGTCTCTGGTGGATGACAAGGGCATCCTAACATCGGGCTTAACTTGGTGGCCTCAAGCACTTGCTCAACAAAGTCCTGGTCATAAAATAGCCTCCAGAGAGTACATTGAGTGTCTGAGCAATGCAGCTAACTGAGTCCTGTCTTAATGCTCAGGGTCTCAGTGTAGTCCTGGGTATACCACATGCACAGAGAACGTACATAGCAGGGCATCCTAGGGTCAGGCTTGACTGATGGCCTTAAAATCCTGCATGTTCAGTCTTCCACTCCAGACTACACAACTAACTGAGTCCTGCCTCTAAGTCTGAGAGCACTGAGCTCCTCTAGGGCACTGAGCTTGTGAAAGGGTTCAGACAACACAGTCAACTGAGTCTGATACTCCAAAATCTTGCACACACACTCCATGCCAGAGGGTACAGCAGAGTGAAGTCTCTGCTGGGGGACTTTTGGGCCTCACCATGTCTGGGAGGAGTTGCCAGAGGGTACAACTGGTACTCCTTCCCAGTTGGGGAACTTCGTGTCTCACTGTCTCTGGCACAGGTTGCGTGAACGTCTCCTTCCAAAGAGGCGGTACCACTCAGCTAACTGAGTCCCAACTCAAGGTGCATGCTTCTGAGGAAGCCCCACAAGCTAAAGGATCTGAGCCACATGGCTAACTGAGTCCCCTTTTAGGCTCATATTCCTGAGGCTTTCACTCTGCACTCATGCTGTAAGACCATCTCCAAGCCCACAAGCGCAGCAGAGAATCCTGTACAACAGAGATCAAAGCGATAACTGTAGCTGTGAGCCTTAGAGAACCTTTATAGTCAGTCTCTTCAGTTGCTGAGGAGAACTGCTGTTGAGTGGAAGTGCTGAGTGAACAACACAGGACAAGAGACTGCCAGACAGGGTTTAAGATCAAACTCAACTGAATTGTTGTAGGAAACTAGCAAACTGCTTGCTCGGTAAACCAGCTTAAGTTAGGAAACCCTCGTTGTGCTGATAAGGGAAATAGATTTAAGACTTGAGATTTCTCCATTCCCCAGGTGACTAGCCCTCACCTGTGGAATGTTATAGTTTAAGTGTTTAGACATTAGTTTCTGATGTTTTAATGTGTTTTTGTTTTATTGTTAAGTCTGGAATTGTATGTCTGTAACTTTAAGAAGTGTAACCCAACAGAGCAGGATTCCATTCTAAACTGTCACTCTGTACTGCTTGCTGTGCTATACAGGTACTGATTTAAATGCATATTTTCTGTCTTTGAATCTCTTTACAAGTCTGTAAGATCTTAAATAAACATTAATCCTTGTTTCTGAAGAATTCCTAGGTCTAAATTTCTTCATTGCTCTGAACCTGTTCTTGATCGGCAGACTGTAGCTGTATTTTCCACTAGGGGTTTTACCTGTTTAGATGACACTGATCCCTGACTCTCCTCAGAACTAGTCTGGTTTGGAGGCAAAGAAATATTTGTTTCTTTCAGGTGGCTTAAAACCCCACATTTGAGTTCTGAGGTAACAAGATGACAATAATTGCTATAATTATTTTCTTAAATAGAAAGGTGCCACTGTAAATCTTACTAAGTAAGCTGTCATCAAATGCCAAAAAGCATTGTGTTCATGATTATTAACATGCAGAGAAATCATCAAGAAAAACATGTCAAAAACTCAGCACTAACAGCAGCTACATAGTAGTGAAAGGTTAAAACACTTGGCAGAAAACTTGATGCATAATGTATTTAGCACAGATGGGATTGCCAGAGGAACTTATGCCCCTAAATTGCATTTTTAGGCACCGCTGCAATCTACAAAACCCAGCACAAGTTTTGCAGTAGAAGTTCCCCAGGTACCTTATTTCTGTCACTTAGCATGCACATTGCAGCCCACCTATAGGTACCTATCACCCTACTAAGCCCCAGAATGATTCTCAAACTGGGGAAGTAACTTAAGTTGCAGGTGGGACTCCATTTGACAGGCACGTACAGAAGGTGTCTAATTCCACAAAAATAGTCAAGGCACATAAAAGGGCTTCCCTCATAACCTTCAGGCTAGTGGTCCAGGTTACTCAGCTAAGTGCTGGAAGACTCTTAGTTCAAGTCCTGCCTCCGATTCATAAGGAGAAGGGATTTGAACAGAAATCTGCTGCCTTTCAGAGGAGTGCCCCAATCACTGAGCTGTAGAGTTATTTTATTATCTTCCTCTTCTCCTATCAATATTTGATTATTTCATTAAGGTAGTATAGCTTCTGTGGCAGAGACTGAGGAAGAATATTCCATAGTTTAGTGAGTCCCACCTGCAACTTAAGGAGATTGGGGAGAGGGGACATGAATTTCAAGAAAGGGAAAAAGGAGGATCTGGGGAATTACAGACCTGTCAGCCTCACCTCAATCCCTGGAAAAATTATGGAGCAGGTTCTCAAAGAAGCCATCCTAAAACACTTAGAGGAAAGTAAAGTGATCAGGAACAGTCAGCATGGGTTCACCAAGGGTAAATCATGCCTGACCAATCTCATTTCCTTCTATGATCAAATGACTGGTTTTCTGGATGCAGGAAGAACCGTTGATGTGATATACCTTGATTTTAGCAAGGCTTTTGATAGAGTTTCCCACAGCATTCTCATTGGCAAATTAAGGAAGTACGGGTTGGATAGGCAGACTATAAGGTGGATAGAAAACTGGCTAGATCAACGGTTTCAGCATGTAGGAATCAATGGTTCCATGTCTAGCTGGCAACCAGTCACGAGTGGTGTGCCCCAGCGGTCAGTCCTGGGGCCGGTTCTGTTCAACATTTTCATCAATGATTTGGATGATGGAATAGACTGCACTCTCAGTAAATTTGCAGATGACACCAAGCTGGGGAGAACAGTAGACACGTTGGAGGGCAAGGACAGGATTCAGTTAGACCTAGATAAATTGGCACTGTGGACAAATAGAAATCTTACGAGATTCAATAAGGACAAGTGTAAAATCCTGCACTTGGGATGGAAAAACCCCATGCACTGCTACAGGCTGGAGAACATTCAGCTAAGTAGCAGCAGTGTACCAAAGGACCTGGGAGTCATGGTGGATGAAAAGCTAGATATGAGTCAGCAGTGTGCTCTTGCTGCCAAAAAGGCCAATGGCATACTGGGCTGCATCAAAAGAAGTATTACCAGCAGATCAAGGGATGTGATCATTCCCCTCTATTCTGCACTGGTGAGGCCACATCTAGAATACTGTGTTCAGTTTTGGGCTCCCCACTACAAAAAGGACAGGGACATGCTAGAGAGAGCTCAGCAGAGGGCAACCAAAATGATTAAAGGGGTGGAGGACAAGCCCTATGAGGAAAGACTGAAAGCATTAGGCTTATTTAGTCTGCAGAAGAGAAGATTGAGGGGGGATTTGATAGCAACCTTCAACTACTTGAAGGGATGCTCCAAGGAGGAGGGAGCTCGACTATTCTTGGTAGTAACGGAGGACAGAAAATGAGGAGCAATGGTCTCAAGTTGCAGTTAGGGAGGTCGAGGCTGGATATTAGAAAAAACTTTTTTACTAGGCGAGTGGTGAAGCCTTGGAATGAGCTGCCGAGGGAGGTGGTGGAATCTCCATCTTTGGAGGTGTTTAAGGCCCAGCTGGAGAAAACCATGACTGGGATGGTTTAAGTGGGAGTCGTCCTGTCTCTGGCAGGGGGTTGGACTAGATGACCTCATGAGGTCCCTTCCAACCCTATGATTCTATGAATTAGGGGTCTTGAACATCCCAACTAACTCTTCTAACTTACTAAATTCAAAGTTACAGGGAGTTTCTCCTACACTCACCTCCTGCTCTTTTGTGCTGGCTTGGTCAGCCTCTAAGCAGGCCGCACAAAAAACTTAAAGCAGAGCAAAATCTGTCTTTCATGGGTTTGTGAATCTGCAGTTACAGATGCCTCCCAGAAGACCCCATCTTTGGCACCCAATACTGAGAGAAGGAAGGGACTTGGCACACACCCCTCTCATTGACATCTCCCATTGGCTAGTTTAGGTGGCTCCCTGCCCAGCATGCTGGTTTTGTTGATTGCATTCTACAGTGTTCTCTCCCCTGTCATTATATAGGAGCCCAGGTACCTAAGTCAGCTCTTGTTCCTGTGATTTCCTAGGTGACCAAAAGTTAGGCCTTATGATGCACAGTGTCACAGCACCCAAGTCCTCTATGTGGATCCAGACCAACTTGACCACTTTTTTTTTCTTTATAATATGTTCCTGCTATACTGCTAGAGTCTGTAGCTACATTATTATAAGCAGAATGAAATGTTCTGTGCTTTTAAGAAGCCTAGTCAGCAGGGAAGAGCAGAATTATAATTCATTCATTCATTTCAGTTATCTTCTACATTAACATGGTATCATGCTGATCATCTCTTGCCCATCATTAGTATGTGAAGGAATTGTATTCTGAACATGACTAAATCACTTGGAATTAGGTGAATATGTCCCTAGTGATCACATACATATTAAGCATAATTCACTATAAGGTTAAAATCACTTTCGTACCACTTATTCCAGTAAAATGAATGTTTGAATGTTCCCAGTGAAGTGGAGAAGGTGTAAGGCACTTGAGGTAATTGGCGATGTAACATTTCTTTCAGTGATGAAATTTGTCAGTGAACTTTCACAACCTTCCTTCCAGCTTTAACAGCAATTTCAGGGGTAGACAAGACTTCTTATCTTTGCAGTAGATACTGAATTTAGTAAACATCATGTTAGCAGCCTGTGTATAAAAACATAGTAACCCTATCAATTGTAAATACTTAGTTACAATCATTTTAAGGTGTTCTTAATTTCCTTCTGCAAGAAAAATAGACTATCTGCATAACCAAATCAATGTCAAAGCAGTAAACAACAGCTTGCAAAATAAATATCATGAAGCAATTCCCCAGCAAAGCTTCAATAACTACTATATGGAGCAGGCTGCCCTTGATATGACAATTAATTAATTTTTCCAAATGAATTATGCAAACCAGTATTTTTTCTTCATTAATGTTTTGTTGGCATCATTAAGTTTCATTAATGAATTACAAAGAAGCAATTGGAATTTTAGTCTAGCTGATGTGTATTAATGTGCTTAACTTGAACTAAATGTGTTCCCAGTATGTAATCAAATTTGAATTGATCAAATCAATTTACCTTTTGGAGTTGCAGCTGTTTTAAATGGATTTCTCTTCTTAGAGAAAAATACAGACAGAATCCAGAAGATTACCTGGCACTGGAACATACCATTGTATTTAGGAACCAATCTGTCTGATTTTCATTAAAAGGGCATCATTTTCCCATTTCAAGCTATGTTACAAGAAGTACTGGTTAAATTATTTCTGGTGAATAAGTTAGACAATGATTTAAGCCTTTTTTTTTCTGTTTGTGAGAGATTCATGAACTGTAGATGAATTCCATTGAATGACTTTATTGTTCATTAATATATGCCAAGTAGTTTCTGTGAACAAACTTTAACCTATGAAGTATGTATGACCTGTTCACTATGACTCAGACCTGCAAAGGAATGTGCGTGTTGTAACGTTGATAGTGCCTTGAAAAATCCTTGGAATCCACCAACCTTGAGAATGGAGCCTTATCACCCTATATTGACCGTGGAGCTAAAGGTGCCCAATAGTGGCATCTACAAAAGCATCACAAAAAGTTGCCTAAAAAATATCCAATGGGAGTTACTGACAAGACAGGAGTATCCTAAGTCCCAGCCCCTCCCACTCTATTTAGGACTCATAGCCACAAACCTTTCCTACATGTAGGGGTGGTGAGGAAGCCATTTCTTGCAAGAAATGTTAAAAGACTAGCTGCCTCCCTTGTAACTTTTAGCCCAGTGTTTAGAACCATTGTCCAAGTTTTAAGGGACTCAGGTCCAGTTTCTCTCTGTGCCTGATGGGGAGAAAAGATCTGAACATGGGTCTCTAACAACAGTGGTATGGGACATTGTTACAGGTATCAAGGCTGTTTCCCCACTCTGGCACTCTGAGTGCAGAAGGTGGGGGCCTACAACAGACCTTAAAAGCCCCTGGCCTTAAAGTCTGCTCTTAAAACTCTCCAAGGCCTCCAATTCCTGGCCTTAGAGTGGTATCGCTGCCACCACCCAAATGCAAAAACCTCTTGAAACCTAGGAAGGCACACTTGGGAATTCCTTCATGTGAGGTATCCTCAATCACTTCTATCCCTCTCTCAGGAGAGTGACTGAACCCCATCTGGGATATCAGGTGGAAAATGGAACAGAATCCCCTTTAGTAGCTGGCTGTGCAGTCTGAGGCACATACACACAAACCTCTTGACCTTCAGTACACAAAACCAGGGCTTACTTAAAAGGTAAAATCTTAAAAAGAACAAATAAGAAACACAGAAAGTTGCTTCTCTGGGAATTAACTTAGGTAGTTACAGGGTAGTGGGAGGGGGTACATGTGCTCAGCACAGAAAAATCCAAAAACAAAACAAAAACAAAGAAATTCCTTCATCATATCTAAGTAAACATTCCCTGTTCTACTCATGCCTGATCAGTAACAAATTTGAGCTTATCTTGGGTAAAGATGTTGCTGGATCCTTCCTCAGGCCCCCCTGGCCTCCTCCTGATCCTCCCAGGAGCTCTGCTGCATCCAAACAGGAACAGGCAAGGCTGCTGTTCCAATTAAAAAACCTGTGCTTTGTTCCTATTGGCTGTCCTGGGACTCATTGACCAGAGTGTTAAACCCTTCCTCCGCAAGGGTTACTACAACAGGAATCTCAAAATCTCTCCTGAAGCACTTTTGATAAGTGCTTAAGCTGTCAGGGGCCAAAAAGAATGAGAATGACTCTTGCCTGCTGGGTAGAGTGGTCACTTGGGAGGTAGGAGTGAGGTAGCAGGTGAACATATAGCATCATAAGTGAAGAAAAGGTGAAAATCTTCAGTATTAAAAGTATTTCTGGAGTGGAAGTCTTTCTTGGTAGACTGAACATTGTCCTCATAGCCAGAAACTCCTGAAATCCAATGTCAGCTCTGTTCCCGAAAAGAAAACTAGAGAATATTCTGAGTATCCGAATAACATTGGAAACACAGTGTTTATTACAATAATTGTGCGTTTGGTTAATCAAGAAGGCAGGGACTGTTCAGCAATTTCTTTTAAGGCCAGGATCTTGTATTCCTCCTGCTCACAGTCCTGGCTGGGGAACTGCAGAGGGCTATGTGTACTGCTATATGGCAGATGATAACCAATCCCTGCAGATGCAAGGAGATAAGCTGCAGTTCTGGCAAGGCAGGGCAGAGATACCTGGCCCAGCTTCACTTGTGCTTTGACAGGACAGCTCCAGTCTTGGCACCTTGCAACTAAGGAAAACAGGTGTCATTAGCCCCGTGGCAGTGCACATAGCTCTTGCTGTGACACTTGACAGCTCAAAGCAGCACCTTGTAACCCTTATATTCATCATTGTTATGCCATTGTGATATTTCATGCAATGTATGACCTTGTAATGTATTGTATGAAAGATCCTGATTGGCTTGAAACTCACTGTTCTGTCAACATATGTATATCCTTATTGTGTAAGAAGATTTTGCAATATGGTTGTTATTAAAATGTATTGTGAGTTTAGGAGTTGTCTCTACTCATTCTTCAGTGACAACAAAAGGAGGTGGCCCAAATCCAGACAGGTATTAAATGCCAACTGATCAAGAGGGGAGCTGTTAACAAGGAATTTATAATTATGTAAGGGTATGACTATACTTAGCAGGATAGTTTGAATTAACTGAATTCAAACTAATCAATTAAAACTAATAATGATTAGTTCAAATTAAGTTAATTCAAATTAACATGGCCACACTTGAAACCCTGATTCGAAGTAGCATGTCTATGCACAGGACTTGCTAGTTTGAATTAACACACCTACATTGGGTTAATTTGAACTAATGAGTTTGAATTAAACATCACTTTGAAGGTAAACCAGGTTTTATAACTTCAAAGTTAGCTTTCATCAGTTTGAACTAAGGCATTCCTTAGTTTGAATTAATGAAAGCCAGTGTGGCCATGCAGTTATTTAATTCAAATTAAATTGTAAATGTAGACATATGCTAAGATAGTTGAGCAAGTACCATTCAATGGGGTTTGCTCAACTGTATGACTCAGCAAGGCCCATTCGGATGTGCGTGGTCCAGTAGTTTCTAGAAACATGGGCTGAATGTATAAATTAAGGGGGATTGGCATCATGTAATTACCAGTGTCTTCCCCACCTGCACTGAAAACAACAGAATGCTAGGAAAATAAAGACTTAAACTGAGGAAATTGGTCCTAGGCTGAGAAGGAAATTCTGTATGTTATTTGAATTTTTTATCCTTACCACTGAGTTTGTCTAAAGTGCCTGGGGAATCTGCTCATCTTACAAAGGCTGGTGCACGTCCTCTTTCCTTTGTCAAAGTGGTGAAATATTTAATGAGCTTGCATTGTTCGAGAGAAAGTCTTGACTAGCGTAAGGTGGTATATTTCTGGGATGCAAGGCTGGAAGCTTGGGAGATTCACTGGTGTTTTCTTGTGTATGGTTCATGAGTGGTCTGAGGAGCCTTCATGCAACTTTGCTTTTGCTTGCTGGTGACTGAGTGATGACAGCTCCTGGAGCAGGCTGCTGACTGTCATTTGCAAAGCAACATGAGAGACAGCCCAGGCTGCAGAAGTAAGGTAGCACAATGATCCCACAAATCCAGGTTGCATACTGGGATCTTGTTATGCCCACTCACTCATTCCCATGATAATGGGGCCGCAGAAGATTCTCTGCACTGCTTCAGGAACCATTCAACAGCAGAATGGCCTTTCCTGCAGCCAGGGCCGTCCTTAAGGAGGGGCAACCGCTCTAGGCCCTGTGCTTTGGGGGGCCTCACGCTTTTGGGGGATCCCACGCAGCCAGCTAGAGTAAGGAAGCAGGGAGCTTTTTCAAGCTGTGGGACTAGAGAGCAGCTCTGGCTGGTCAGGGAAGGGAATTCAGACAGGCAGCGTTTGTTTACAGTAACTCTTAAGTAGCCACCTTCCCACTACTGCTCCCTGAGGGAAAGAGAAAGGGCAAGTGCTGAGATAAAACTTATGGAGCCAGCCTCAGTCAAGCAAACGGGGACAAAGTTAGGAGCATGTCACATCCCCAACCCTTACAAAACAGGACCTTCTCTTTGAATTTACATCAGCATCTCCAGAAAGTGTTCAAGATATTAAAGAACTTTTTTTCTTCTACATTTAACAAGACTTTTCAGTCTTCAGGGATGTCTTTTTGAGCAAACTTCTCTGTGCAGATAATGATTATACCTGAGAGAGAAGACCCCAGGCTAGCGCTCATATGGAAATACTGGGTTTTTAGGGTTAATGGCCATCAATCAACACATTAAAGAAGTTTTTTGTCCTTTCTTCTGCACTGTAAACAAGCCCCATTGTCACTGATTGCAGTCAGACCACCAGTCCCAAAGCATGGCAAAGAGGAAAGCAACTGTGGCCATGCGGATCTAGTTTAGGGAAACAAACAAGGAATCCTGTGGCACTTTTAAAGACTAACAAATTTATTTATTTGTTAGCTTTTAAAAGTGCCACAAGACTCCTTGTTTGTTTTACATCAGGGTATCTGACAGGAGGCCAAAGGTCCCTTGTTTCTTCCTCTCATCCTCAAACAGTACCTGAGTTTCATTACTTAGATCACCTGCAAAGCAACGAGGAATGTGTGAATACAAATATTAAAATATGATGGAAAAGGAGAGAGTCAGGCAGCATAAAGGAAATAACATACCTTAGATAATTGGAATCCAGTGCTTTAAGGTGAGAGAGGACCTGGATTTATTTCTTGATATCATCCAAAAATAGCATCTCTCTCTCTCTCTGAATTTTCAATTTAACAAGAACTTGATCTAAGAAATTATTAAACTTGTAAAATTGTGTGCCCATCTTGAACAGAAAGCCAGAACCACAAAGAAGAGTACCTCCAGATGCTCCTGTCCACTTGGCTGTGAGGTTGATGAGACATCACCATGACACATTCAGTACTGCCTACCCTAAACATCAAAAATAGTCACAAGTCTGGCTTAAATATATCATTAAAACTCACTTAAAATTAAAGAGATGTTTAAAGAAATAATAAATGGGGGGAGCTATTTTCTGTGACTTCTGGGTTTTGAGCCTTGAGGATAAAGTCAGGTCATGTTTTTCTTCTTCTCTCTGCAACTTTCTAGCTTGAGGGCTAGAAATTTATGATTTTTTTTTTAAAGAAAAATTGACACTGCCCAGTGGTCCCTCTAAGCTGATGATGCAGCTGAACAAGTTATGGGTGCACAAGTTATTGGGGAGCCAGCAGGCAGCAGGGAAGAAGCCTGTTGGGGCCTGGAGAACCAGCAGTGAACTTGCTCAGCTGCATCATCAGCTTAGAGCAGTGGTTCCTAACCTTTTTCAGGCTGCGGACCCCTTTGTAACAAAAAAAAATCTTTGCGGACCCCCGCAGCTGATTATGTAATCTGGCCTGCATGGGCAGACTCTGGCCCGCACCAGTGGGACAGCTGGTGAGCAGCGCTGCCACCACCATTGCCTGTGCCACTGGGGAGCTGAGCCACGGCAGCTGTGGTCCTCTGCCCTTGCTCCTGCTGGGGAGCTGCTGTAGCTCCATCCCCCTGCCAGGAGACAGCCACAGATGGGGAGAGGCAGCCCTGGCAGGGAGCATCAGGGCTGTAGCTGGATTCCAGCCTCGGGTAGGGAGAGGCTCCGCAGACCCCCTGCAAAGTGTCTGTGGACCTCTGGGGGTCCCTGGACCACAGGTTGGGAACCACTGGCTTAGAGGGAACATTGCGCTGCAAAGTTTAAATGTGGGGGCCCCGCACAAACTGATTCACCCTGGGCCCCGCTCCGCCCTAGGGACGGCCCTGCCTGCAGCAAAGGTCTTGTTCTTCTTGCAGTCCTGGCCAGGTATCTTTGAAGTATTACTACAACCTCTGCATTAGATGAATCTCTTCCTTGTCTCTGAGCATGAGATACATGTGAGAGAAGGAAGGGGTTTGGATAATGCATTAGTTTAGATAAACAGGAGTACACTGTATGTCAAAGTTACTGAAGCTGTCATCTAAGGCTTTGGTTTCCAACCTCTTCTCTGGTGCAGCATACCTTACCACGCTGTTGCTCACGGCCCCTGGATCCTGCTGTCATGGGCAGCCCCTAGCCATGTCCAGATCTCACTGCTGCTGGCAGCCCCCTGACCTTGGCTGGGGCTGCTTCCTGCTGCCACTGGTGGCAAGCTTAAGGGGTTGCTGCGTCACACCAGTGTGCTGTGGCGCAGTGGTTGGTAACCAGTTATCTAAGGATTCAGAGAATGGTCTGACTGAGGTCTTTGCCATGTGCTCAGACAGCAAAAAGAGATTAATGGACTTCTGAGATGTAAGCACCCAAAACTCCTGATATGCATGTATTCAGCACACAATTTAAGCCTCAGTAAGAAATAATACCTAACCCAGTGTTTGAGGCTGAACTACCAAGTACTTTTCCATATGGTTTGTGCCCCCCACTTTCTAATAACCTTGAATGGAGCTCTCTGGCCACTGACCTCCTTAAGGATCCATTTTCTTTAAACAAATTCTACACAACTAGCCAGTTAAAACACCATCAAGAAAGCATGTCTTTAAGCACATTCCCATTGGTTTAGTCTAAAGTTTGCTGTGGAACTGGTAGTGGAAAAGCAAATAAGCAGAATCATCAGTATCTATAGGCAGATTCTAAATCAGGGGTGTCCAACCTTTTTAGGTGAGGGGCCACACTGCAATTCTTTTCTCAGCCGTGGGGGCTGGTGAGAAAGTTTTTGATAGATAACACATACAAATAAATCCTATTAATAAACTTTAAAATAATGATTAATGTGATATTTGGCATTGCTTTTGCTTGCATTGTGTACAGAGGATAAGGGAAGCAGGGATGTCTGTGTGAGGCGGTAAGGCAGAGCATGGGGAGCATGTCAGAGGAGTGGAGGGGAAGAAGGATGAGGTGGGGGAAGTAGATCAGCTGGGTGTCAGGACTCAGCTAATTCCTGACAGGGACCCCACCAACTCTGCTCTCCTCACTCCCTGTCAAGCACTGCTTAGGGAAAGGAGAGCAGAGCTGGGGAGAGGGAGGAGAGAACAGAGTCAGACAGGACAGAAACCCTGGCAGTTCTGCAGTGGTCACAGACTTTGGCACTGGGCATCTCTGTACCAGAAACATTGATGGGTAGCAATTTCTACAAAAGAATTTTTGCCACTGAGGTCAGGCGAAGGACAAAGGTGCTGGGGTTAGGGGTGTGGAAGAAGAGCAGAACTGAGGGGATGTTCAGGTCAGAAAGTAGCGAGGTGCGGCCAACCAGCTGCACTGCTCTCCTGCCCCTTCACCCTCTGAGAACTGCCACAGTTTGTCCTGTGTTTGTCCGCTAGTGTTCTCCTCACTGCTCAGCAGTGCTCTCCTTCCCCTGGATTCTGCTTGCTCTTTGGCTGAGTTTCCTCCACCCCACAATGCGCACAATGCCAGCTCAGCTCACACACTCCCTCCACATAGCACCTTGCTGGCTCATCTTTTAGGCTCTTGTGGCAGCACTCCATGGGCAAAATGAAAGCCCTTGGTGGGCTGGATTCTGGCCCCTGGCCCATAGGTTGGACAAGCCTTTTCTAAATAGAAGTAGGCTAAACAGGTTTGTGATGCGGCTAAACTTACTGCTTGTGCCTCCTAGTAGAGGAGTCCCAGCTCTCCCCACATCTTTGGTGATCTGTGCCAGCAGTCACTTGTGGCAGCATCAGGGCTAAACTGAGGTCAGCCTGTGGGCATAGGATTAGCTTCTCAGTGTGGGGCCCAAAGTTTCAAAGATCATTTTGGGGCCAGGCCAGGTCAAAGTCACAAGCCAGAGTCAGTCACCAAATTGAGAATGCACGCAAGAATAAAGCTTGGACTGGGCTGGGGTCTTGCAACAGGGTCAGCAATGATCCTAAGCCAAAGACAGTAAATTAAAATCAGAGTCAGGCTCTGGGCCAAAGTCAATAGCTGAGAGTCTGGGATCCTTATCTCCTTCTAGCTTTGATTGAGGCTTATACAGTTCATAGAAGTGTTAAAGTGCTGGAGACGTGTACTGTATAGATGTTTTTACTTACAGAACTATAATATTTTCATTTGGGCAGCACGCACCTTTTAATATTAAAGGAACAGATTCACAGATTCTAAGGCCAGCAGGGACCACTGGAATCAGCTAATCTTACCTCCTTGACAACACAGGCCACAGCCCTTCCCCAGAACTTCCAGTCTTGATTTAAAAACTGCATGTGATGGGGAATGGTATTATGAGACCGCTTACAATGATATATAGCTGAACTCTGACTGCTCATAGAAAATAAGATCCTGATGGGACATGAGATGAGGAGGGCTCAGAGTTACTACAGAGAATTATTTCTGAGGTGTCTGGCTGCTGGTTCTTCCCCACCTGTTCAGGGTCTAAGTGCTCACCATATTTGGGATCAGGAAGGAGAGCAGGAAGGAATTTTCCCCCAGGTCAGAATAGCAGAGACCCTGGGTATCTCCCACCTTCCTCTGCAGCATGGGACACAAGTCACTTACAAATCTAAGCTTGTGTAAATGATGATTTCTCTGTAACTTGCACTTTTTAAATCATGATTTGAACACTTTAGTAACTCATCCAGAAATTATGGGTCTTACACAGAAGTCGGTGAGTGAGGTTCTGTAGGGCCTGCAAGGAGCAGGTCAGCTTAGATGATCATGATAGCTCCTTCTGACCTTAAAGTAATTTGTAATTTTTTCCAGTGGTTACTATACCTCACTTTTAAAAACTCATGCCATATTTCCAGTCTGAATGTGTCTAGGTTCAGCTTCCAGCCATTGGATCATGTCATTATACCTTTCTTTGCTAGACTGAGTCGATTACCAAATGTTTGTTCACCATGTAGGTACTTATAGAGTGTGATGAAAGTATCCCTTAAGCTTTTTATTAAGCTAAATCTGACAAACTGGAATTTTCTCCCAAGAAAGCTCATGTGATAAATAGATTTGTTACTCTTTAAAAGTGCCACAGGGCTCCTTATGTTTTTTAGATAGACTCTAGAAGCTCAGTCCTTATAAAGTGTTTTCAAATCCTTTAATCATTCTCTTAATTCCTCTCAAAGCCCTCTACAATTTATCAATATCTTTCTTAAACTGTGGACACAGAATTGGATACCGTCTTCCAGCCAAAGCTGCACCACTGCCACATACAGAGGTAAAATAGTCTCTCGTCTACTACTGAACATTCCCCTGTTTATGCACCCTGAGGTTGTATTAGGCCTTTTGGCCATAGGACTTCATTGGGAGCCATTATCCACCATAACACCCAAATATTTTAAATTATTTCTTCCCAAGATAGAGTCCTCCATGTTGTAAGTATGGACAACATTTTCCCCCATAGATATATACAAATAGTCTATTAACACTTGCTTGCTTTTTCCCACCTTACTAAGAGATTTATATTACTCTGTATCAGTGACTTGTCTTCTTCATTTACCAATTTTTATGTCATCTGCACACTTTATCAATGACGATTTTTTGTTTTCTTCTAAGTCACTGATAAGAATGTTATGGTGTAGAGCCAAGAACAAAGCCCCATGGGATCCCTTTAGAAACACACCTGTTCAATGATTATTTGCTGTTAACTATTACATTTCAAGACCTCTCAGTTAGCTGTCCTTTAACCCATTTCATGTGTGCCATGCTAATTTGATATTTTTCTTTTTTTTTAAATCAGTGCATCACATGATAGCAAAAGAGCTGTCTTACAAAAATCTAAGTAAATTATATCAGCAGTATTATCTTTGTGAACCAAACTTATCTCATCACAAAAGACATCAAGTTAGTTTGATGGGATATGTTTTCTCTAGACAATGTTCATTGGCATTAATTGTATCACCTTCCTTTAATTTATTTATTGCACTTCCTACTAGTTACTCCATTATCTTGCCCAGGGTCGATGTTGGACTGATGTATCTATAATTACCTGGGGCATCCCATTTACCCCTTTAAAATATTGGCTCAATATTAGCCTTCTTCCGGTCTTCTGGAACTTCCCCAGTGTTCCAAGACTTATTGAAAATCAACATTAAAGGTCCAGAGAGCTGTTGTGTGCTGATGAGGCTCATGTAGTGTAATTAGGTTAAGAATAAATTAGTGAACAAAGAAAGACAGAAAATAATAATAAGTTAAACACTGACATGCTTCTTAAATTCTTATTAATCTAATTGATTGGTCTTCTGTATTTTTTAAACAGAAAGCAGCAGAACTTATTTTTAATTAATGGAGAATTTTACATATGAATCTAACATGACAGTTTAACTGCAAAAGTGACAATTTCCTTCTTCTGGGCAAGGAGAAAAAAACTGAAAAGATTATTCTTACTTAATTGTGGAGGGGAAGAATGTAGTTTTAAGATAGCTGGTAGATCAGCCTGTTTAGAATAAAAGGAAAAATCTAATCTTGAGAGAGGAATGTACTCTGAGGCCAGACTACTAAATTAAAATCAGTAATCTTTGTGTCTAAAGTTGCCTGATATACTGAAACTACATTTTAGCAATATACAGTATTTTTCAAAAAGCAATGTGAAGATCTAGAAAATGTCTAAATCCACCTTTAAGTTCCATTAAAAACCATTTTAAAGTATATTAAGTTGGTACCTGTTACTTTGACAATTAGTTCACATTAATCATGGTATTTATATAGTTACTATTGTGTTTATCATGGCATTAATTTGATTATAAATGCTAGACATTATTGTAAAAAATATTTATTTGTTGATAATGGAACATTTAAAACAAAATAATTATATCAGTATTTCATAATTTGTTACAATGCTAACAATTACAGCAAAGAAAATTTGCTATTATGGTAAATGTCCTCTGGCATAAACTTGTTAGTGGTTAGGAAACAGTGATCAGAATGTCTTGAATCACGAGCCAAGAATTCAGGTCTGAAATTGACAGTGTCTTGATGAAAAAGTGACATACCATGGGCTTTGGTTCAAGGCCAAAGTGACATATCTGAAGTTCAGCAGAGCTGCAGTCACTGTAAGACTTGAGGAGGAGCACCCCCCTGATACTGGGTGAATCCTGGAGGTGGCCACAGGTTGAGACAGCAGGCGAGAGCATTAGTAAAATGCTCTGAGAACCCAAGGTGGATGGTACAATGAATAACTACATCTCTGTTTTGACATGCCAGCCATTCTCTTCTACATCCCCCTCCCTCAACACAACCAGATTCAAAAGAAAAAAAGATTCTCAAACTTATTTTTTCCTACCCACATTATTAATCCATTTCCCCCCCAATTTGAACAAGTCAGTTTGTTCGCTTGCTGGTGGATATCACCTCTTTGGAGATGGCCAAACTGTCTGTATTCTCTTTAGAAGCTGGAGGAACCCCTCTATACAACCAGATGACTTGCAACTCATCCTTTTTGGTAAAAGGTCACCTCAAGGAGTACCCAAATTGCTTACTTTGCACACCCAGCATCAGGTACCTTTTGTGGAAGGCCTGCTCTTTCACTCACCCCAACCTGATGGTAACAGCTAGCTGTCAGAGTCAAGGGCCTAGTCTGCTGTCATTTTGCAGTGTTAGTGGGAGACTACACAAAATGCAAGGCCGTAACTAGGGTTGGGTGAATGGAGCAAAGCCCCGGGGGTTGAATTTTAAAGGGTGCCCGACCAACCCCTACCTGTCCCCAAAGAGGAATATGCCTTTGCCAAAGGCGCATTCCTTCAGGAGCCAGGCTGGGGTTGGGGGAGGTCATCTCCCGCCCTGACCCTGAGCTGAGCTCACTGGAGAAAGACACCTCCTCCCTGGCTGCACTTGCCAGGCAGCAGGAAAGGCAACTGCCTAGCCAGGGGACTGGAGTCAGACTGGGCCCTGAGCCAGATTGGGCCTGGGGAGGGCGCCTTTGGGGCTGCTTGCCCTGGGCACCAGACATCCTAGTTATGTCCCTGACAAAATGCAGGGCATTTCAAAATTCCATTAAATGAGAAAGGACCTGCATGTGACTCCCAATGGTCATCATTCCATTGCTGTTACCAGAGGGAAAGGAGTACTATTAAGGGGCTGGGTAATATGTGACCTGTGTAATTACTCCGAGAGTTTCTCCATCTGAAGCAAATGTGGGTTGTGGCACTCTGCAGCTGATCTTACAAGACCGTTTTAAAGGTGCTTCTCAGCTACAGAAAAACCCCAAACAAAAGTTGAGACAGATCTTGTGTGTATTAACTATGCTGAAGAGTAGCTGGCTTGTGACATGAGTCTTCTCATATCACTGTGGGCCTGCAGAGTTTCCTGCCTTGCATCCACTTCTGTGGCAGTGAGTGACAGCCCTTCCAGGTGCAGAAGATCAGGACTGTGCCCAGATGGTCCCCTGCACATGAAATTCCATGTGAGATTACCTGTGTCTAGCTACTCATGTGGTACCTGTTAGAGAGAGTTTGGATTGGAAATAAAGTAATACCCAATACAGTTAGCTTTCCTGAGCATACGGTCAGTGTCTAAATACTAACCGGAAAGTGACTGAAATAGTAAAGTATGTTATAAAGGCTGAATCTGTCTGTGGCTGGAAGGGACATTAAAAATGATAAAACAGTTTAAAAATCCCCAATGACTTCTATGAACAGTCATTTCCATCTGTAACATGCAAGTCAACGTCTCAGCCATGTTTGAAGGCATTGTACGGCTTCATACCATATTGGGCCAGATCCCCTAGACATACAGATTCTATATATATATAGAATGCAATAAAATGCAATACAGTACAATAAAAGACAATAAAAGTACAATAATCAGGCTTTGGGCATCACCAAACAGTTAGGTTAAGTAAAACTTCCTTGTTAGTCTTTAAGTGCCATGGGACTCCTTGCTTGTTTTGCTGAACTAGTTTACAAACAATATTCACTGGAATAAAGAGCACTTATTTGGGTCTTATTTGATAAGAGCTTTGACCTCTCATTAATGTGACCCAAAAGGAAAGGGATTAAAGTCCTACAGGAAATAGATTTGATGTTCTCTCCCTTGGTAGAAGCAGCAGCAGCAATACCACCACACATCACAACAGCACTGCATGAGTGCAATTTAGCATGACTGAAGTCTCTGTTCAGGAAAGGCACAGACTTCATATTGTTTCGGGAGGGAAGGAGAATATTGGTGGAAATGTTTAAAGAATTTCACAGGAAAACTGACTGCTTGAGGTCTAGTCTGCTATTAGCCAGAAAGCTGCAGCTTTCAGGAGTAAATGTGTGCTACATCATTAATCTTTATGAGCACAATGATTACAAAAATTCTGTAAGGGAAAATCTAATTATTTAATAATGGATGGAAGGAACAACTTTAGTTTCACATGCAGTGCCTTCTGAAATATGTGTCTGAGGCTTTTGAATAGAGACTATAGCTCAACCAGTGATGCACTTTTTAATATTAAAACATAATTTTACTGCATTTTTACTTCACACCTCAGCCCTGTTTAAGATTCCCTCTTCTTGTACTGTCTACTTTATTAAATTGCCTGCAATTGCAAAGCAGTCAGGCAGTACACAAATTAAGTCACAAAGTAATCGGATTTCAATCACTGAATATTCACAGCTCGATTAAGTTATTTACTGAGATGTTTGTCTTAGCTGTTAAATTCTTTGCATATTTATTGCCACTTCTCACAAACCTTTTAAAAATATCCTGATGCGAAAATAAAAACCAGCATTTGGTTTATAATGCAGGTTAAATTACTCCTCCAGGTATTTAAAAAAGGAACAAAAAGTCAATTACCTTCAAATTGTCCTAGGGGTGTGATTAAATGCATACAATATAAATAAATAAATAAATAAATAAATAAATAAATTGTGCAATATTTCTCAAGAAAGCAGTATGTAAAAGTGTATTTTGAACAATCATCCACTGCACCATTTTAACTCATTTGATATAAAAAGAAATAAGCCCTGTCACATATATAATAAAACATGCTGTTCAGTTTCCATCTGATTCAATATACTAAAAAGTTAGAAAAAACAGCATTATTAGTTTACTAGCCACATATCTTATGAATAGATTATATTGCCTAAAGTCTGGAGAGAATACAGAAAGATTACTTTTTGGTAAGGGAATAATATAGAGTTCAAACTATACAAGTTTTTTATTTTCTGTGGGTGCTGGAGACTATGAACAGAACAATAAATGAGGTGATATGAACTAGTGGTGTTTAAAATGCTGCTGAATTAAGAATATTTCCTGAAATCTTGTTAAATCTACCATCTATCACAACAGTAGAAGGTGATGCATATTTAAAATAAATTGGCCTGGTCCTCCTCTCACAAATGGTTTTATCCCAGTGCCATTTCATTGAGATTTTATTTACGTGAATGTGAAATCTGTGTATCTAAGAGTATGTCTATGCTGGAGCCTTAGGTCAATTTAACCTGTCCTAAATTGATGTAAGGTGCTCCCTGGCCCCCCAAGTCCATTGTGACCCAGGGCAGGGCAGGTGGCGGGGCCCTGCCCTAGACAGTCAATTTAATGTTTATGTTGACTTCCAGGGCAGGAGGTGTTAAGTTGACTTAAGCAAATGCTCAAGTTGACTTAATAAGTTCAAATAAATAAGTTTGAACTACACAGTTAGGTTGAACTAACCACGTTTTTTTAGTTCCAACTAAAAAGTGAGCTCAAACTAATTTTTCAGTTGGAACTAAAAAAACACGGCTAGTTTGAACTAAGAAGTTCCAGTTACTTCAAACTAACTCACAGTTAGTTAGAGATAACTCTGAACTGCTAAGTTTGGACTAAGCAAGTCCAAATAGGCAGTTAGATGTAGTGATAGCCTATGAGCCTCAAACATTTTCATTGTTTCTGAAAACCCTTTCCCTGCAGCACTATGTCTACAACTTCTATGCCTGCCACTCTTGAAGAGCAGAGCAAGACTTCTCATCCTCCAGTTTACTTACCCTCCCCCCCATCACCAGAGGTATCTCTGGCCTGGGGAGAGACCCAGGGCATGGGCCCAGGCCCCACCCCCCCGGCCGGGGACAGGGCCAGAAGCTGCCATGCCGCTGTGGGCGCTAGGCCCCGCATCCCTGGCCAGGGATGGGGCTGGAAGCTGCCAGATCCGGGGCACTGGCGCTGGGATTCGGGGCACGTGCCCTGGGTTCCCAGTGCCAGCGATGCCTCTGCCCATCACCATGGCTGTGATACATAATTCAGATTGCTCTTTGAACTTTATCAGGCTCATTCAGCATTTCCCTGGTTCTCAGAGCTGGCAGGGGTTATTACTTGCAGTTGCACTGACTCTGTAGCAGCCACTGCAATCTTCTCTCTCTCACTGGGTCTTCCAGCACTGCAGGCCTTCTATATCTGGTATCAAGCACACTTTACTAATAAAGAAGCTATGTACAAAAATAAAGGAACAAAATGTCTTATTATCTAGCTGCAGCGTGTGACTAAGTTGCCTATGTTTCTTTGTTGTTTCTATTACTCAGCATACAGTGCTTCACAGGGAAAAATAAAAGAGCTACATAAAAAGTTTACAGGAAATATGGCATCTTTACAGCTTATGCAAATTAAATTCTGTGAAAGCAGGATTGAATTGAAACTATGGGTTCTTTTCCTATTACAAAAGGTAATTTGACTTCAGGCTTCCCAAGGTTTGAACCTCACAACTGCTCTAATTTGCTGTTACTGTATGACTTGATCCTATGTCTTACACACCCTTGCATTTATTTTCATTCCATTCTGTAAGTTCACCCATCTTTGAAGCATCTGACGAAGTGGAATTTTTCTCCCATGAAAGCTCATGCGAAAAATAAATCTGTTAGTCTTTAAGTGCCACGACTCCATTTTTTTTTAAACAAATGGAGCCTGTCTAGGTTGACTTAAGGTTGACTTTAAGTCTACCTTATTAACTCAAGTTACCTGAGCCCTCTAGTGTAGACATAGCCAGGAAGATAATATTTCTCATAAGCCATTCATTGTTTTGTTCTATGATCCAATTCAAAAATACCACAAGAACAGATCAGTCTGTCTTTTTGCTTCTGGTCTTGGTCTAAACCAGTGGTTCCCAACCGGTGTGCCGTGGCAACACCCAAAGTGTGCCGTGAGAATCTGGGAGAGCTAGAGTTAGAGCTCCCTCCCTGCTCAGCCCAGCCCAGCCACGTGGGCTGTGCAGGGCTGGCAAAAAAGCAGTGGCGGCTTTTGGGGTAGGCGAAGCAGGCAGCCACCTAGGGCCCCAAGCAATAAGGGGTTCCATCCTCAAATTGGTCGACAGAAATGAAAATGCAGAAGAATATAGAAATTTTTCCCATCTAGCAGAGCAAGTAGGGCTGGAAGCCTAAGCACTTTTCACTCTTGGCTCATCAAGGAAAACTATCATTAGGATCTATGCTTCGTCTGAACTGCAGATTTCACCGTTATCTGCCTATCACCTTCACATTGATATGCTAAAAAAGCAGGAGCAAGCAACAGACCACACAATAGTAGGAACTTTTCCCTCAGGCTCAGCTTTTAATTCCTAAGTGTGGCCATTTATTCTGCCATTTTTTAATTTTGTGAAATACTGCCTTTTCTTTCTCTTTTTTTACCTGTTCTTTTGCCTTTTCCTTTGACTTTGTGACCATTTTTAGTTTGGCTTTGGTTTGATCAGAAAAAACAAGGAGTCGTGTGGCACTTTAAGACTAACATTTATTTTTCACATGAGTTTTTGATCAGTTTACCAGGTAGGTCCATATAGGCTGCTACATATAAATACAGTGCTGCCATCTTAGACAATCATTACAGCTGTATGTGATGTCGTCTGTGCTGTATTCTTTTTTTTGTAAGTAATTTTTTAGCTTCTTCTGTACTTACTATTTAATATTTTTGAGGGGGCAAAAGTCATATAAACTTGAGTACTTCAGAGAATTTCACTGAAATTTGGTGTTGTTCATTTATAACTATACACTAGGAACCTTTTTTAACCTTTTATTTATTTTAATTATTTGTATTAAATGTCTAGTGCACATAAACCCAAGCTTATATGAAACATTTGTAAGATCTGACTGCCAAAATTTTAAATGTGGTATTTGTTATTTTTGAACCATCATTAATGCTACCACTTTTTATTTATTAATTAATGCTCATACTTTAAAAAAAATTAAAATGTTCATTTTAACTTTGTAGTTCAGCATTAGCTCATTTATGTTAAGTGAAAGATGATCAACTTGCAAGCTTCATGATGGGAAGATCTTTCAAAATATCATACCCAAGAATAATTTACAAGTTCCAGAGGGATAGTCATGTTAGTTGAGTTCAGCAAAACAAAAAAGGAGTCCTGGGGGGTCATGTGGGGTGGTTAGGGCTGGGGGGGGGGACTGGGGCCACAGGGAAGGTAGCCATGTGGGCTGATAATGAGCCCTTTAGGGGGCCCCACAAAGTAGTTTGTGGCAGTAAAGCAGCTCCCAGCCTGTCAGCCAGCCTGCAAACAGCCAAGGTAAGGGCTTTGAGGGGGGCTGCTGGGGGTTGTGGGGGGCAGGGGGTATGTGTGTAGCAGAGGTGGGTGGGGGTCGATGTGTAGCAGAGGGTGTGTAGCTGAGGTTGTGGGTGGCTGTTTGGTTGGGAGTGTGTGTAGCTGGGGGGGTGAGCTGGGGGCTGGAGGGATTGTTTTGGCCCCTGCAGTGATGGGAAGGTCCATCACAGGTAGCAGGGGTGTGGGGGAGGTGGGAACAGGACCCACTGGGGTGGGTGGGAGCAGCAGTGGGGTGAGGATTTGCCCTGGGTGGCAGGGAGCCACTGTGGAGAAGGGGGAAGTGGGTGCTGTGCCGTGTTCCCCTGCCCTACCTTCCCACTCCCCAAGTTTCCCTTTGCCCCCCCCCCAAGCCACTCCTGTTCTCCTTTCCCCTCTCCTCTTTTGGCACCCTTGTGCTGTTCCCCACATAGCTACCTTTGTCCTCTTTGGCCACCCCTGCCCAGGAACGGTGCTACCATTTCTGGCGCCCCCCTGCAAGCAGAGCAGGTGCCAGCGCCCCCTTGCAATGCTTAGCAGGCTTACTGGGTTGTGCCAGCCCTTCCCCTGCCCTGCTCTGCTCCCCACACTCACTCCTGCCACTGCAAATAACTCCTGACCTCCCCTCTCTTGCCATCCCCACTCTGCTACCCCTACTACCCACACAGCAGCATTTCTGAACACTGTGCCATGGTTCATAAATATTCATGTTATTTTGAGCTAATTTGAATATTCATGAGTTTTTAATAGTGGTGTGCCTTGAAAAATTTGAAGGTATCGAGGTGTGCCACAGCAGAAAAAAGGTTGGGAACCACTGGTCTAAACCATTCTTCCAAAATGAATGTGTACTTTTTTTTTTTTTTAAAGACCAATTTTTCAAGTCATAAAACAAGTTTTGAGCTCACTTTGAGATCAGTTTAATTTCTTCTTTCAGCAACTGTTTTGTCAATCTCAGTTACAATGCAGGCTTGCTGAGCACATGATATTGCTGTAATTTAGTATGTGCAGGTCAAGTCATTTTGGGACTCTGGGCACATTAGAGTATCTAAGGCATATTGTGCAGTTAATTAACCTCACAGAAATATAAAAAGAAACTTCCCAGCAACACAAACTTGACTTATGCCTATTTTTGTATTTGAGTGTTCTTTATCACTCAAGTTTCCTCTCCCCTGCCCACTGCCATATGCTAGTGTTCTCTGCTGGGAATTTACTGTAATTATCTAACTCATGAAAGAAATGAAGTGAAAAAGAAAAACCCTTAACTGATAATGATTTGGTCCTGTGATTTTCTCCCAAACTGACCAAAAATGTTTCCCTTTCTTACAGAGGAAAAAGCTGCTCTCTTCTGCAACAACAGTTTATTTCTTTGGCAATGCCGTCTCATGCTGTCATTAAAGCAGCCTTTGCAGGCCCTCTACAGTGAAGTAGTAAGGTGGTTTAGGTTTAGTTTTTAATCCTAGTGAAGCAATGGATTTTATTCTGACTTCCAAATTACTACTCCTTTTATAAAAGATATATTGAAAAGCCAAGCGCTCTAGAAATATTGAAATTTAATTTTGGCTTTAAAGAGAGGGACTGCATGCTTGTGTTTGACAATTTATGAACTACGGATATATTAGGGTTGCCAACTCTTTAGGTGTTTATCATTCAAAGCTTCTAGGACAATGTGGAGACTTTCATATGGGACTCTTTTTTTTTTTTTTTTTTTTTTGATGTGCCATCTTTTCACAGTAACAGAACAATAGATATAATAAGGTCTATTAGTTCAAGGCCCTGTCTATTCCCTTGAATAGGGCAATACTTTTCATTTTTTAAAAGAAATGCACTATCATGCATACTACTTATAAATCCCCAAAAGCCTGTCTGGATGCTAGTGAACAGAACTTACATTGACTCCAATGGTTTTTTTTCTATATGGGTCAGTATGATGCTACTGGTAAAGTTTTTCTATATTCTGAAATGTTCTAAGTACAGTTTGGTTTAACAACAAGAAAACTGCTTCAAAGTTGTGTTAATTAGTTTCATTTCACAAAACTCTTTTTAAAATGCCATATGATTTTCAGTACCTATGTTATAATTGGAACCTCACTCTGAAAGTAAGGAAAACAGCCCTATGCAGTCTCTTCCAAACTCATGTGTTACCTGATTCTTTATGATTTGAATTGGGAATTTGGATTATGGATTGGAATTGTCAGTAAATTTTACTAGAGAATTTGGGTTCAAGTCTGAATCTGACCACAGAAAATATTATGAAACGTAAACTGGGAACCTCCTGGGAATGGCTAAGAGTACTTTTCACACAGATACTTAAATTACTTTATAAAATCCTTCATTGCTAAAAGCAAAAAGCATAGAATTGAGAAAAGGTTAGTTGATGAATATACAGTGTTACAATTAGTTCATATAGACAAGAAAACCTTTAGGAAATCTAATGCAGTTTATAATTTGATAGATTATGTTTCCTGTTAATACATACAGTTGCTATCAGAGCCAAGAAGTACGACCAATGCCTTAAATAGACACAAAGAGTGCAGTGTCTAGCAACCCTAACTGGTATATTTAAACTTATTAAAGTGACAAAGACTAGACCGCTAAGAAAGAGCAAGATGGGTCTGTGGTGTTCTTTCTCAAGAAAGGCAGAGCTGGAAACTGAGGATTGGAAGTTTCTCCTTCATTCCTCCTGCTGTACAAATTCTATCCTCTTTCCCACTACCAACAGATCCCAAATTCTATCCTCTTTCCCACTACCTGCACTTTTTTTCCCTTCTAAAAATAGGTTAGGTTATATCTTCCCTGGTCATCCAAATAAGGGCCCTTGCCCAGAAATTGTCAGGGTATATCCATATAATTGGCTATAGGGTTGTATGTATAATTGACGTACATTTACCAACTAGGGTATTCCTCATCACCCTTCCCACTTTCTTATTTATGAATTTTGTGGGTTTTGTGGTGTTCTATGATGTTACAGGTCTCACCTTGAGTTGTTATTTAAGTTGTCATTCACCTGTTGACCTATGTGTCATGATCCAAAATAACTCATCTGCAGTTTTCCATCAGAGATTGTTGAACAAACAGCTCCACCCTGTCAGATATTTTAAACTCATCATTATATCCTTGTGTAAAGCTCCCACATTCAGGCTGCTTATAATTTCTTATCCAGGCCTGCAGGTACTTTTCATTTCAGCTATTCATACGAAAGGTATGCTACCATATCCACTCACACTAAGTCTACTACTATAAACCAGAATTTCTTAAACTTATAAAGAAAGATATACATGTATGAAATGAGAATATGTGTATAAAAAGAAGCCCAATGAACAGCCTCCTAACTCCTAGCCTGGAGCTAGAAATTTAGCTACGGAGGGGTGACTTGGCCCACTTTGAGTGGCATTGTAACCCCATGCACCTGCTTGCCTCCTCCCACCTTTGGAGTCTTTCCCAAGCCCATGCGCACTAGTTAACCCCTCAGGTGAGTGTGAAGATTAGCTCTAGATTGTTGGTTGTTTCCTGGGAAATTGATGATGTAGGAGGAGGATCGGATCTGAACTGCCTGAATCCTGGTGGGGGTGGTGATCTTCAATATGACTATCCCTCTGGGCAGAGGTCATGGCTGGGTGTAGCACTGAAAGACCATGGAGTGGGTGCAGGACAATATGTGCGTGCGTGCGTGCACATGTGCGTGTGGGGGGGGGAGAGGAAGTACAGGAGGGTTGGGTATGCGGTAGTGAGGGTGAGGGGAAGACAGCACTTAATTTGTGCCAGGGCTTGCCATGTTTGAGACCCAGCACCTCTAGGCTTGGCAGTTCATAGTCACGGCACCTCTTTGGTGCATCAGTTATGAAAGTAAAAAAAACAAATTGCTTGAGCCCTAGCACCACTTTCATTACAGATGAAACACTGGGTGTCTATGTTTCCTCTAAGCTGTGCGTGTGTGCATGCACACACAGGTTGTGAAACCAGCGCACACAACAAAATAAAGAGCACACAAAAAATTCAAGAGTGCTAGTATTTTTATGCTACTTTAAAAAGGCAATTTCAAGTGGCATGGTTCAAATAAGGTTTTGTAATTTATAAAATCATTTCCATCACCATATGAAAATAAAATGTAGCTAATATTTGCATCATACACACTTACTGCATTGTTACTCACAAGTTTGACCACACTCACTGGCGTGTGCACCAATTTGGACACTGGTTCCAAAAATTTGCACAGAAGAAATTTTTTGCTCACACAGCCTATGAAAAACTAGAGGGAACACTGCTGGGTGTAGAGCGCCAATCTAGGTGAGGATGGGGGGAAATGCGTGGGGCTGGTTCAAGGCAGAGAAGGGAGAGCTGTGGGCCACTTTTTTCAAAAAATTCTGGTTGTGCCATGGGAGAGAGCACTGTAGCTGGGTTCCATGCACTGTTCCCTCTAAGCTGTGCACGTGTGTGCACGCACACAGGTCATGAAACCTGTGCACACGACAAAATATAGTGCGCACAAAAAAATTCAATAGTGCTAATACTGGTGCTCACAAAGAAACGTCTTTGCGCACACAAAGAAATTGTTTGCGCACACAGTCTACGAGTCATTAGAGGGAACATTGGTTCCATGTACTGCTCCTTCTCTACTTTCCAAATCCCAGTGCATTAAGGGCTTTCCAAATCCCACTACATTAAATGGACACAGCTTTTTGAGGTAGCCTTCTCTGGTACCCCCTTGAACACTCATTCACATAACATTCTTCACAGAAGAATGGAGAGGAAAAAAACTCTTTTTGTTCCAGACTCTGAAGTTGCCACCTTTTTGTTTAGTATGTTGCTTAGATACCAATTTATAAATGCCTGAGAAATAAAACACATCTCTCAGCAGCTGAGCTGGCCTGCTCAGACCTCAAGGAATAGCTTGCTCACAGCCTGAAGGTACAGTTGCGGAGGCCCCAGGCAGGGAGATGGCTGGATTAAGCTCATTGCAATATAGAAAAATAATGAAACAAAGCATCTTATTAGAGGGTTGAGCTCTGATCAAGTTTTATGCTAAGACAATTATTGGGATGTAATATTGATAGCTTTATAGTAAGACTTATTAGCGTGAAATATATTAGGAGGCAGGTAGGAGAATACAATTAGGTAGGTTACTATTTTTGCTAGTTAGAGGATGGTGATATTATTTGTGAGATCTTGTGCAAGCAGTTCAGCTAAGGCTAAATTTTTGGCTAAACGATTGTAGGACAAAATATTAGCTTTAGGTCATGATTCAGCATTCTTATTTTGAGAGACAAAAAATGTGACCTCAAGAATATGTGTACCAAGCAGAATTATAGAAATAATTGTGCAATGAGGGCTTTTTAATTCCGGGGGGGGGGGAGGGCTGTCCCACAACATGGAAACTAGGCAATTACACCTCATTAATGCATATGAATTAAGAAATGATTAATATAAGTAATCTGTATTAATCATCAGAAGTGTAATTATGGGCACCTGGAATGTGACATATGGATAATGGGCAGGTATTAATTTTCTTCTGATCACAGAAATTGATCAAATATGGTTGTGCATTCAATGCATTATATAAAGGCAGAGTATAAGATTCAGTCTCATTTCTCATTTACAGGTTTCTTGGATTCCTGAATTGATATCAACTGATTTGTGGACATCTACAGTGCTCTACTGAATATACATTCCTCACTTTGTTTCTTTGAATTGTCAGTATTCTATAATAACTTATTGTTCAGAAGTATTCACTACATATGAGACTTTGTGCTGTTTGGTCATATGGATAAGTGGAATTTTATGTAAGGGATAATGGAATACCTCTATTTCACCTCACAAATCATGCCAGTCTCACAGTGAAAAAACATTTGTAAGAAAAAGATTTGTGTAGCCCACTTTGGGATAAAACCTGTGACAGAGTATGTGTGTATGATTATTAAAATTATAACTATGGAAAATTTATAATTTCATTACTCGGGCTGGTTAAAATACATATTAAGAAGACAAATTAGTTCTTTTCTCCATAAAAGATCAGAACTATATCACCACAGAACATATTACTACTAATTCTGAGGCAAAGTTGTTGATTTTTATGGCAAGTGTCTCCAAGTGTTCTTACTCATAGCCTTCCAATATATTCTTTTTTGATGTGCAAGGAAATGTTCAGACGTGGGAAGATGTGATGCATTTCTGTCTTGGTCTCTGATTAAGTTAGGTTGAGATTCCTAAAACAAGGGCAATGAAAGCTCTGTGGCACCTGAGGGTATGTCCACACACAGTCTTTAAATCAAAATAATGCTGATTATTTTGATTTAAAAGATTCGTGGTCCACACTAGGTTTCCTTATATTGCGATAAGGAGCTCCCTTATCTCACAATAAGGAAAGTCATTTTGATTTAATAAAGCCTGGTACTACAGCAAAATGATGCTTAGATCAAAACTGTTATTTCAAAATAATGCTGTGTGGATGTGTTATTTTAATTTAACTTATTTTGATTTAACACTTTTGCCCTTTTCCTTCCCAGGGTGCTGTCCTTTTTCTATATATTGGGTGAGGGCGTGGCCCTTCTAGGGGGGCCATCTTGCCACACCTGCTATGGTGCCCCTTTCCTAAATTGAACTAAAAGTCCTGTCCATTGACATGCTAGTTTGATTTGAGTTTCTAGTGGGGACATGTTAAATCGATTTAACTTAAATCAATTTAATGATTTTATAAATCGATTTAACTTAAATCAATTTAATTGCCTAAGTGTGGACATAGCCTTAAAGACAAGAAATTTCTTTGGGCATAAGCTTACATAGGTTGCAATCCACTTTCATCAGATGCATCTGATGAAGCGGGTTGCAGTCTACGAAAGCTTATGCCTGAAGAAATTTGTTAGTCTTTAAGGTGCCACAGGACTTTTGTTGTTTTGGCTATATACAGACTAACATGGCTACCCCTCTGGAACTAAAACAAGGGATTGCCATCAAGGCTCTGGACATCTGATAGCACTCAGAAGAGGAACATCATTCCTAACTCATCATTTACATTTGTTGCTCTGTCATTTTAGTTATAAAGTGAAATCAGCCTGGAATTCTTTGTGTTATTCACAAACACTACTGTTAGTTGTGCATGCTTTGAAAGCTTTCAGAGTTACAGTTTTTATTTAAATGGAGGCAAACTTCTGAATGACTGGAAATGTACCTATGGACTCACACTTGCAAGTCTTTGTAGGCTTGGACAAGTGCACCTCAGTAGGGCTGCAGAGCCAAACCCTGAATTTTTTGAAAGCATACCCAAACTTCTAGCCTTCTAACATTCCATAGTATCTTCTATTTAATGTTAATTAAAGTCTACCTGTTTAAAATGCCACAAACAGTGTAATATTTAACATATAGGCAAAGAGTAGCTCATGTGTTTGACTTTTCAAATCCCCTTAGTGATCTAAAATGCTGGATCTATATATGAACCTTGTTTTTTTTTATTTAGTCATCTTGTTTCCTCCCTAACCCGCCCCACCCAAACCCCACAACTGTTATTCCCCTAGTTCTTAGAAGTTTGTCTCCTACACAATATTGCACTGTAATCCAAATTTGCGTGAACATTTTAACAGTCACTAAAATAGCTGACTAAATGAGCTTCTGTAGTAATTTAATTGACATGAATATAATAGCTAAACATCAGATAATTAATTAGCCTTCTTATTTTCCTACAATAGGCCAGGTAAAATTATACTTCACCCACAGCACGCCTTCATTCTATGCAATCTGTTCACCACCAGTTTTGCATAGGGCAGTAAATGCATACATTTTGTGAAAAAGAGACAAGCATGCATGCTTATCCTATTAGATCTATAAGCAACATTTGACATTATTGATCATGAATCACCAAAGATACTTTGTAGGAGTTGGTGGAATTAGGATCAGCAATAGCTCAGTGTTTCTCCAGATCACAGCAGCTCACTGACAACTGCTCTTCCACTTCAAGAACTTTCCCTGTGGAGTCCTGCTCAGATGAGTTCTATTATACATTTTAGTCAATGTCTATTTGTAATCTACATGTGAAGCCATGAAACGACCAGGACTCAAACACCAGCAGTACGCTCATAACACCAGACCAATGTTTCATGTATAGCAAACACCAACAGCATTATAAAATTTGCTGATGTGAGATAAGTGCTTGGATGGCTTGCTGAAACTAAGTCAATAAGACATGGTGGTAGCATTAGCCAAAATATTAGCCAAAATCAGAGGTTGACGCTTTCTCAGTTGTATCTGTACTCTAATCTCCATACTAATTAATTTACAGTTTTGGCATATTCTTCTCAACTTGTTCTTGCTCATGGACACCCACATGATGCAAGCAGTCAAAATGCCCTTCTTGATCTTCTGGAAGCTGTTTCATCACCTCCCACTTCCAGCCATACAAGCTCTTCTCCAGTCAAATGCATTCTACAAGGAACGCAGAACTGCAGTCTAGATAACCCGCAAAATAAGAAATGAATTTTCAAAATGCTACTTGCTCCCTGACATCCCTTTTGTTCAAAGTTCATAATATATCTGATTGAACCAAAAACTAACCAGTCAACATTTTATCATTTGTATAGGGAATGCTATGAGAAGTAAACATTGGCAGTCTATTTCAATTTTTTGCCTGGCATCCATCTAGGAATCATTATTCTGCCAGGCTCAACTGGAAACTCCAGCTGGTGTAACATAGGACAGGTCTCAATGTTCCTTGACCAGGAAAGTCCATACAATATAGTGGTGATCAGTACATTCCACTGGCTTCCATTCATTAATGGATACAGCTCCAGATCCTAAGATTAATTCTAAAAGGCTTCAGTGTATATGGCCATCTTTCCTTTTGTAACCCTCATCCTTGACATTTATCAAGGATGCTGAAGCTGACAGTGCCTAATCTGAAACTCTCAGGAGCAAGGACACAGCATTTACTAAGCTCCAAAGAGGTAGCCATGTTAGCCTGGTTGAGCAAATCAAACAAGGAGTCATATGGCACTTTTAAAGACTAACAAATTGATGCAATAAATAAATTTGTTAATCTTTAAAAGTGCCACAGGACTCCTGGGCAATGTCTATACTAGGGGGCTCAGTTAAGTTGACTTAAGAAGTTCGACTTAAAGTCAACTTAAAGTTGACCTCATTAGGTTGACTTAAGGCTATATCTACACTGGTAGATATACCCCAGGCTCAGGCCCAAGCCCAGGCCCTGCTCCCTGCCTTGCCCCACGGGCCTGATCCAGCTCCTGCAGCTGCCAGCAGGTGACTTGGAGCCAGAGCAGGATTTGGCACCAAGCCACTTGCTGCAAGCAGCAGATGGTGCAGAGCCCAACCTGGCCCTGAGTCAGCAGAGGATTCGGAGCCCGATCCAGCCCTGCACTGCCTGCAGTAGGAGCTGGCTTTAAGCCCTCTGCCACCTGAAGCAGGCAGCTTGGGGCTGGCTTGGGCTCCGTGCCACTTGTTGGTGGCAGCAGGAGCTGGCTCTAAGCCCCCTGCTACTTGTGGCAAGGGCAGGTGCTGGATCTGGCTCCCAGCCACTTGCCGGTGGTGGCTGGGGCCAGATTGGGCCCCTGGAGCCAGTCGGGACCTTGGCAGGGCAGGGGGCAGGGCCCAGGCCCGGGTCTTGACCCTTCTTGCCATCAAAAAATCAAGTTAATGCTTAAGTCGACTTTCAGGGCAGTTGTTATTAAGTTGACTTAAGCAAGTGCTTAAGTAAACTTAATAAATTCTAAATCTGGCCAGGGAGTTCCTTAGGTCAACTTAAGGCAGGTTAAGTCAACCTAAGGCTCCAGTGTAGACATATCCCTTGTTAGCATTTGCTAAGAAACATACCACTAAAGAACCTTAAGGGGGGTCAGATGAAGCCTAAACTTAACCATTTTAACAAAAGCTGATCTTGTAAGTTTTCTTGGAACAAAGGCTAAAGAATAAGTCTTTAGTATATATGCTAACAACTACATAGAGATCACAAAGTGGTATAAAGGTGCCATTGGCATGCTATGGGAATGGATAGATTACTCAGGAGTGGCAACAACATCTAACAGTTATGCTGATCACCCTGAAGAAGTACTCTTAATCTTTCTGCCATGTCACATCATCGTGGATCAGTACACTATTTTTCGTATTCCTCTGCCTATAAAGTTATATATTAGAGCTATTTACATAATGGAGTTCAGAATTCTTAAACTTCACACAAAATGATAATGTGTGAATCTTGGACTCATAAAGGGCAAGCTCATATATGGACAATTTTTATAGTTCAATATTTTTGCATTGTATTAAAGGAGAGAGAAGTTTAATGTCCACACACATTAGATAGCCTTTGTTGTTTCTTCTGAAAGATCCCAGAAACAGGCTAACAAAACAAAATAGCAAAAATAAGAGAAAAAAACATTACCTGACAAAATGCAAAGCTCCATAGGCAATGTATAATTGATGATTTATTATTTGACAAGTAATTTGGTATCAACTCTTCTTTAAAAGTTACACTTTATACCTAAACATTCTCCTTAATGTGAATTTCCCTGAGTTGTAATTTTAAGTTAATTACATGGCATATTAATTTATGCCTTGCATATTTAGAAAACCTCAAGACAGACTTTTTCAATGATCAATAGATATTTGACGCACAGTGACTACACTTTGCGATCTAATTAAAAGATTTGACTTGCTCATTACTGGGGTAATGTAGCCATGCTAGTTTGAACTAAATAAGTTCAAACTAAGCGGTTAGTTTGAACTAGCCAAGTTTTTTAAGTTCAAACTAAAAGTTTAGTTCAAACTAAAAAACACAGCTAGTTTGAACTAAAAGGTCGCAGTTCAAACTAGCCGCATTTTTAGTTTGAACTAAATAGTTAGATTGAACTAAAAAATACGGCTAGTTCGAACGAGACAGGAAGTGCTTAGTTCACACTAAGGAAGACTGAACTGAGCTTCCTGGTGTAGACATAACCTAAGGTAATGATGGGAAACTTAGTTTCAGTTTCCTGGAAGAAAGGGTTGTGCAACAAAATACAAAATTGAATGAATTCTTGATTATAGGAGGATGACAAAATTCTGACCACAGTGATGTCAAAAAATAGATTTCAGGTGGATCACTTTCACAACTTACAAAGCAATATTATTGTTTGAATAATGGCGTATTCTCAATTAGCTATTCTAGGCATGCCACCATTTTTAAGTTTTGAATGTAGCTGCTAGTGCCTAATCTGCTAGAATTTGTTAACATTTTCATTGTCTGCTCAAGATGTACAACTCAGAAGCCTACAGATGCTCACTACCTCTACCTCTTAAAAGAAGATATAAGATAACAAGCTGAAGATCTGGAAGTTAAATGACTGTAGTTGTCTCAGAGCATAGAAGACATTTATCCTTACAACAAAATACCCCAATGTTTGGCATGCTTTTTTATGTTGGTTGAAAGGAAACCTGAAAAGACTTCCATATGAGGAAAGATTTAAAAGTTGATGTCTTCCTGCATTTTAGAGAGGAAACAAATAATAAATGCTAGTTATATGCGAAGGTAAAGCAAGAGGTTCATAGGTTTTTTTTTTTTCCGTAAAAATAGAACAAGGGAAGATCAAATGAAATTGAAAACCTGAACATTTAAGACAAATTAAAAGTGTTTTGGATAATGAATTATTATTACTGCTTGAAGATACTCTTCAGATCAAGAGCTTAACAGGATTCAGAAAAGGATTAGGCATGTTATATCAATAACAATATCAACAGTTTTATCAGGAAGGATTAAAAAAAAAAGGAACATAAACCTGAAATGACTCAAGGCATACACCAATTATTAGCTGTTTGGGATTATCAGAATACTTCCTGGCAGGGTATTTATAAATATCTATTATAAGGATTCATGCACTCTTTCTCTCAGGCTTCTGACATTGTACTGGCTACTTTGTAAGACAGGATATGGGCTAGATAAATCAATCTTATCCAGCACAGCAATCCTATGCTCCTATCTGGGTTCAGGTTGAACTAGAAGGGATGTTGTCAGGAAGGACTGAATTGCATTGTCAAGTGGAATAGAGGAAGCAGGAGAGATATTGAGAAGGGGGTACAAATAGTACGTGCTCATGCTACGATTTTCTCTAATCTGAACTATCATTTTTGCCATTTCACATTGGTACAATTCGACAAATATTTAAATAAATTAACATCCAGTGCTCAAAACTGATTTTAAGAGATGGTAAAATACACTGCTGTAATATTGATTCTTTGGAAGAAAGATTTAGCCTTTTTTCTCATTTTGTGATTGTGCTGAATCTAGTCAGGCATGTCTGGATGACTTTTGGAAATCCACTAGGAACAGATAAGCTGAAAAAACCCCCACTATTTGATGATGCATACATTATCAAAATAATCTGATTCATCCAAAACTCTCAAGCATGATTTGGAAGTTCAGTAACAACCTAAGATTTATAAAAGAACAAGTGACTGGATTGGCTGATTCATATCAAGATGCACACTTTGCCATCCTTTAAAAAAGCTTTCCCGGTATGATGAGCCTACTGAAAATAAGCGTCTTAGTGTAAAGGGACTCCCTTTATACTCATGCTGATAAATACCAAGCATGGCTAAACATGTTAAATCAGAGGATGGCTCAGGGCATTGGTAATGGGATTTGGAACCTTTCACCTCCAAGTGATAAATTGGAACTGACCGATTAATGTAGGCATGATCATCTAGTTAGACAGTTTGATTATTTATATGAAGTGAACCATTAGCTGTCTTACATCTTATCTTCAGCACAGATAACTTGAGGTGTTGCCCTTATCCCAACTCCTTCCTATACACAAAACTGTTAACATGCACACTGGCTGGCCATTATGAGGGATGCTAATTCAAACTGTAGTCTAACTTGTCAGCAGTTAATCATTCTGTGCTACTTGAGTATTATTTTGCAGTGTGGCCACTCAGTTAAGTTAGCTGAACTCCAGGGTTGGCAACATGCATGTGGCTCCTGGCTGCCCCCCCTTGCAGCTCTGTGGTGATCAGAGCCAGCTGCCAACCCTTCCCCACTTCATCACCTAGCTGGGGCCAGAGAAGAAGAGGAAAACTTAAAACACTCCCTCTCCAGCCCAGGCAGTGTGGGGTGGTCTGTGGTGGCAGCTGAGCTGTGTCTGTGTGGGGCTAGTGGGGACAGGCCCCACTGGGCAAGGAGGAGCTAGGCACAGGGGAAGGCGTCCAGCTCCTGGGGGCTGCCTGACAAGCACTCACAGCTGAGCAGGAGATGAGTGGAGATAAGAGCTGACCTGGAGTCACTGGAATGGGCTTCCTGGGAAGTAATGGGAGGAGCTGCCCCCCCCCCAAGGTTTCCCGATAGAGGGGTCAGGCTGAAAAGCTGCCTCCAGCTCTAAAGGAGTTGGAGAGGGCAAGGCTGGGGCTGCAACTATCCCCCCATCAGCCTCCTAGAGCTGAACATGGGGACCCCAGCCCGGATGCATCCAGGGCTTCCAAGGACCCTGACCTACCTGCCTGAGCTAGGGGTCTCCCCTCAGCCTTGCAATGTGCTAAGTAAGGTGATTGTGGGGTACAGACTAAGGGCTGGATGGAACCTGCTTGGGGGGCAGGGGGCTGGAAACAAGCCCCCTTGCAGCTGCTCCATCACTACTTGTAGAGAAGAGAGAGAACAGCAATGCAGCCTCCCTTTTCCCAACCCCACAGTCCTCTTACAATTTTACATCCTCCTGACTGCCCCCTATGCTCTCCTAAGCCAGAGCAGTGAGCATTTCTCAGCATGATCCAGCATCCTCCTGACTCCTCTCACCCACTAAGAATCCCACAGAACTGTACTCTACCCCCCCACACCCTCGCCCAAGCCAGAGAGTCATCATGGTGCCCTCTCTAGAGGATTAGTCTCCAGTTTAGCAAGGGCAGGTAAATGTTCAATCTAGACTTTTAAATCCCATCTGATGGGGAATCTGGGAGGCACCAGACTGTAGGACTAAAGCAGCAAGTAAGTATATGGGGGAGGAGCTGCCCAGCTCATCTTGTTTTGGGGGTAGAGGGCACAGGAAGTGGTGCAGTGGCCTTTGGCACCCCTCCTGTGCATCATGAAAGAGCAGCAATCCCCATGCCACAGCGGGCAGGTGAGGCTGCCCCATGAGTCAGTTCCAGATTGCAGGGGGGAGAGACAGGAACCGTGCACTGGATAAAAGCAGAGGGGGCAGTGGAGCCAAGCCTGCATTTGCACCCTGTGGAAGCGGGGGGGCTGCACTTGGACACTTCCTGACCTGTGTGAGGGGGTATGTGAGATGTGGGGAGGTGTAAATGTAGGCATTGCCCCTGGGAGCCAGAGGGCCTTGGTATGCCACTAGTGGATGGGCAGGTCCAGGGGCCCAGAAGCTTTTTGGGCCAGGTGTTGATTCCGGGCCAGGCTAAGGGAGAGCAGCAGAAGAGGCCTGTAGCTGGGATATTGCAAGGGTGGGAGGCACCAGGCTGGGCCAAGTGAGAGCTAGGTGGCCTGGGGAGAGTGTCCCCACAGCTGGGCTGGGAACGAGCAGGGAGGTGGGTGGGGGCAGGGCTGACACAGCCAGCCACATGAGAGTTATACCCATTGCAGCTCTCAAAATACTTGGCTACTGAAAGAATTTTTAAGAATGGTTCTTCTTATCTTTTGGGTTGCTGACCCCTGGTGTAACTGAAGAAGAGAGAATTTGAGAACTTGAATTGATGCTGCACTGAAGACAAATCACAGCATATTACAGAGCTTCACCAATCTTACAGTTAGAAGGTTCTTTCAAATAACAAACCTAAGCCCCCCCTTGCTACAAATTAAACCCATTACCTCTTGTTATATCTTTTGTGAACATGGGGAAAATTGGTCACTGGCCCCCTTATAACTGCTATTAACATATGTGAAGTCTGTAATCATGTCTCCCTACAGCCTTCTGTTCTCAAGAATAACCATGCCCAGCTTTTAATCTTTCCTCATAAATAGGTTCAGTTTTCTAAACCTTTCCTTATGTTTATTGCTCTCCTCTGGACTCTTCTGTTTGTCTACATCTTTCCTGAAGTCTGATGCCCAGAACTGAACACAATACTCCAGCTGAGGCTTCATCACTGCCATGCTGGGCAGGACAAATACTTTCCATATCTGACATACGACACTCCTACTAATATATCCCAGAATGATACTAACCTTTTTCACAACTGTGCCACACTGATGACTCATTCATTTTGTGATCCACTGTAACCCCCTCATCTTTTTCAGCAGAACTACCATCTAGCCAGAAGACTTCTTCAGAACTGAAAAATCAGAGTCCTGTGCATTAATGTCCTTCCTCAAAAAGCTATGTGGAGTAGAAACAATTTTTCATCCCACCATGAGTTTTCTTGATAAGTAATACTTTATCTTATCTATCACAGATGATACTTTGGTCTCCCCCATCATTATAACATTTGAGTGCCTGTTCTTCAATACAGAAATTTAACAGCTTCTCATAAATCCCTAAATCTAGTGTAGACAAGCACCATATTAACTATCAGCATAGAAACCAATATTTTTTTTAATAAGGATTTCTTAAGAGGTCTTTTAATGGACTGTAAATGGGGTGCTTATGCTTTACCATTTTTGTTTAGTGGGTGCTATTTTGGGTTTAGTATCACTCATTCTCTTCGTTGTGCCATGTTTACTGTCCCGTTATTGAACATGGCAACAATAAAACATGAACCTCCAGATAGCAGCATGAAAGCAAATTGGCTTTGGTGAACATGCTGCTTGTCATTCATTTTCTATTACTACTGCAAATTGCTTTCTCCTGTGGTTCTGGGTTTGTTCCTGAAAGCAAAGGCTAACATTTTCACAAGGCCAGCAATAGCTCTTAATCTGAACTAGTTGAGCATGAAGACAGCAACACAAAGCAGCACTATTTGGGTGTCTAAAGTTAGGTTCTTTGTGTGGGATTCTCATCTCAAAAGCAGCTAAATGCTATTTAAAGTTAGTGGGATTTGTACTCGTAATTTATATAGATGTTTTTCAAAAATCCCATTCTTTATTTCCATATTTAGGTAAGTTGATATTCTAATTAGGTGGCTAAACTATGGATTTATAAAATCAGTATAGGCATCTAATTCAAAAAAATTCAGTGCAATGCAAAGAAAAATATTTTACTTGAATTTTTAGCTGAAAGAAAGTAGAGTACTATCATATTAGTAGTAGTTCCTTACTAGCTGTCTCTCGTCCCAGAAAAAGGTAGCTAATTTTTCCTGTAGGCCACTATCCCTGTACCGAAAAGTAACACATTTAGGCAATTGTGGTTTTATGTGAGAGAGGAAAATGAATGCAGGATTGAGAGAATTCTTAAATTCCATATTTTATGGTAGAGTAGCTGTGACCCTAATGTAGTAGTTGAGAATTTTTAAATGTAAAGGGAAAGATATGTGGCCTAAATACTTTACTTCTGGGAAAGTGACATTTAATGGAGCCTCAGCGCCAACATTTTTTGCTGAATACAGTCCATCAATTGCTACAACTTCAAGCAAATAAAAGTATAAATTCAAAAGAATTTTACCCTTTGAAAAAATTACAACTGCTTAAGTAGTTTGGCTGACTTAGAAAATCAAATCAAATCATAGGGCTGGAAGGGACCTCATGAGATTATTGAGTCCAACCCCCTGGGAATTGAACCCAGGATCTTCTGCATCTTAAGCTACAGTGTTAGCCACTACACTAGAAAGCTGCTACTTAGCAGGAGGAGATTTGTGAAAGGGAGCATTGGTACAGCATGAGGTAAAATACAGATTTAAAATGTTGCCTTTAGGATGAGAAGGACTTGCTTTCATCTACCAGAAATAAAGCAAAACCCAGGAAAGTTTAGTGTTGTATATAAACAATTATCAATCAAGATCAGTAGCAAAAGCCAGCAGGCTTTAGGGGAAAAGCTAAATACTTGCACTGAATGCAACATTTAAATCTATGACAGTGTTTTCTTATGATGTTAATTTATAAATCATCTCATTTTTTCTATTGAAATAGCCATAGAAAATCTCTGTTCTAACTGCATTTGTTGATCCATTAGTGCCAAGCTCTCTAGTCCTGACTTAGCTAAATTTTGCACTGTCCGTGCTGGAAAAGAAATGGAATTCAGAGCGAGGAAGGGGGAAAAGAGTGGGATATATTGAAGGGAAATAGAGACGCTTCCAAATATTCAGCTTAACTCCAGGCACAAACCTTAGGACATGTTGAATTTCATCAGTCACTAATGATACTGTGCTAACTGATAAATTGTAATAGCTAATCTGGAAAAGAGTGGGAGGCCAATATTAGGCTACCCCACACTCTAAAAATAGTAGCAGTCCTTGCTGGATATCATATGGTGCAAGTTATGTCTCTTCATGAAAATAATCTGTGCTTAGCTAGTTCATTCCATTGGTGCATATCTGTCTACCCTTGGGAAAAAAAAGCAAACAGAATGCCTCGTTAGGTCACCATTTCAAGCCATTTTTATAATCCTTCCATTCCTAGTTTTGTACCTGTAATATTTTTTTTTATAAATTTTTGCTAGGATTTTTACTTTCATTAGTTATAAGTTTTGTAGCTTAGTGGGAAAAGCAGAAAAAATGGATAGGTCACTGGGTTATTTTTTACCATAAGTAAGAATGTTTCAGCATGTTGGCTACCAGCCACTGATGCCCAGATCATTAACTGACCAGAAATGAATATTTGTTGTGGAGCATTGAATGTGAAAAGTACTTAATGATTCTAGTTTATGAAAATTGAAGCAGGATTTCTGACTAGTGATATAATTACAGTATTAGCAGAATTTAGTTGTTATTAGTCATGCACAATGAATTCATTGGTTAAAGTATAATTTGAGGGGCCCTGGAACCCTCCTAATCTCTGAGCCCCCTTCCTGTATTGTCTGGGCCCTCTTCATGCATGTGTGGGTGTGATTTTTTTGGATTCTGGAATCTGAGCCCCAGAACTCTGGCCCATCAGATTTGTGGGCCCCAAAACTGTGTTCCAGGGTGCTTTGGCTTACTTTAACCCCAGACAATGGTCTATGCTATAGAAATTAGATAGGTCCATTCAAATTATTGTATAAGTTTAGCTAGAAGAGGGGGTATCTAGTCTATACCTCAAAGTGGGGTAGTACAAATAAAATTAGGGAAAGAAAGTCTATACAGTATACCAGAGTCTGACTGAACATATAACATGGTTCAAAGGGCTAGATTTTAAAAGATATTTTGGTACCTAATGATGTAGGTGGACACCTAGTGATTCTTCAAAAGTACTGTACCTAATTTTGAAAAGCTCTCCCAGGTGCCTGTCTAAATACCTAAAAAAAAACTAGCCTCAGGACACAAACCATGCCCTGTTTTCTAAATGTGAATACCCATAAATTGCAGAAATGGGCCAAGATAGAGGTGTTTGTATACGCTTTTGTTTTAGTTCAGTTTAAACTAAAGCATATTTGATTGGAAGTCTAATTCAATTCTAGTTTTGAATAGATAGCACTGAAATCTTGCAACCTGATTTCATGTGATCATCTATTCCTGAAGAATTTTTGCTACCTGGGCCAAAAGCTGTTTATGCAAACTCTCTGGCCAGCTTTGAACCCAACCAGAGAATCCTTTTAGTTTTTACTCAGGACCGAGACAATAGGAGCTGATCTGGGAACTACCATCTGAACACATCTAAACTTGAAAGAGTTTCAGATTTAAATGACCCATATAATTTTATTAGCCAATTTCTTTCTTTTGGTAATCAGGCTTCCAACAGATAAAGCTACCTTTGTGTTTTTTGATCAATCAGTAATTATTTCTTGTACATTTTAATTTTATTGCATGATTTGTCTCTGCAAAAAAGTGAAATAAACACAACCCCCATCTCTTTGACTATTTTATATTTTAAAATGTGTTAACTATTAGCATGTCTTTTAGAACCATAATACTAACAAGTACATCCACCAGAAACAAAGCTTTTCTGGCCTTGTTATGAGCTAATAGGTGTGTTTGAACTACATCCTAGTGTCCTGGAGTTTGATTTGGTAGATGGTCCCTGATAATCCTCAGCGGCTAGAGTCCCATTCCAACTCTGGTGGGAGGGAGCAGTGATGCCTATTTTATAACTTCTAATCCAGCTGTTAGATCAGTCAACTGGGATGTGGGAAAGCTAGGTTCAATTCCTGCCTCTTCCTCATGGAATGAAAGGGTTTGACTAGGAGTCTCGTCCATTCCAGGTGAGTGCTATAACCATTAGACAATGGGCTAGTCTGCTATGGGGTTCCCTCAGTGTCTTCTGTGAAATAATGGAGGGTTGGAGCACAGGGACTGGACCTGGCATCTCTCACCTCCCAAGTGGATTACCAAATCACTTGGCTTTAGACTTGTTCTCACCCTGTCTGGCCCATCCTTTCTTCCCATGAGGCAGGGGGAAATTGAACCTGCATTTCCCACCATTTAGGAGACTGGTCTAATCACTGAGCTAAAAGTTACAAGGTGGGTGCTATCAGCACCATCATCACATAATGTGAAGTGAGACAGGTGCCTAACTCATTCTCATAAGAAATAACTTACGTACTTAAACTGCTGACTCCAAGGGAGAGATTGCTGGTTGTGAATCACTAGCAGAGATAGGTGTCTTTGTGCAGCCTAGATATCTCAGTGAGAGGATCAGGGATAAGACGACCCCAATGTTATTTTAGTTAGTTTATTTAGACAACTCAACACTTAGCATACTGTCCTTTTGGAGCCTGTTCTTAGTTACCTATCTTTCCCATTCATTATACAGCGAATCTAGGGCTATGTCTACGCTGCCAAATTAGTCCAGACTAAGGAAGCTTAGTCCAGACTAATTTAGCCCTTGGCTACACCAGGCTTTGCCTAGTCTGAGCTAAGAAATTTCTTAGCTCAGACTAGGCAAAGCTTAGTCCAAACTAATACCTACCAAAGTTAGTTCGGACTTACTTGCTTAGTTCGAACTAAAGTTCAAATTAAGCGCATGTAATACCTGAACTAATGGTTAGTTCGAACTTAAAAAAAATTTGAACTGAGCCATTAGTTCAAACTAGCTGTGCATTCTAGTTCAAACTAAAACTTTCGTTTGAACTAGAATGCGTGGCTAGTTTGAACTAAAAAGTTGCAGTTAGTTTGAACTAGCCTGAGATTAGTTCAGACTAACCCTGGACTTTTTTAGTTCGAACTAGCAAGTCCTAACTAAACTTGCTGATGTAAACATAGCCTAGGTGCCTAACTCAGTCTCTGTGGATTCCACTCTTCCACCAGTGATTTTTTTTCTAGGCATCTAAAAGCTGGGCAGTGCAATGCTCAGCATTGCACTGCCTGAGACCTTGCTTACATTGTGGTGGCGTGTAAACTACATGAAGCTATGCAACACAATGAAAGGCAGACTGCATCCACACTTGTGACCAGGGGCATCGCTGGCTCTGGGCTTATGGGGCTTGAGCCCTGAGTCCCAGTCCCTGAGCCCAGGGTCTGCCACTGGCACACTTATGGGGCTCGAGCCCTGAGTCGCAGTGCACTGAGCCTCAGGTCTTTTCCTGGGCCAGCAGCACTTCTGCTTGTCACTGTGGTGTGTAGTTACGCATAGTGATGGCTGTGGCAGTGGGAGGAAGCCAGAAAAGGGTCTGGCCCCAGGGAGGCATCTAGGACACTACTCTGTTAAAAAATAGCAGTGTAGACATGGGAGATAGTGCTTGGGGATGTAGATATCTATGGGGGATATACCCTGTAGGGTTCAGGGTTATAGGAACTTCTATGCACTTAAACCATGCATCAGTGTCTATCCTGCTGTTTATACTTATGCTGACTGGGTGTTTGGAGTCAGTATTCTACATGCTGCCATAAGTGTGGATGTATCTGCAGCCTCTTGGTGGATCCAGATCTTTGTTTTCTCCCTGCTTTCAGTATGAAATTTCCCTATTTATTTTCTGCCAAGCAATTTAATGCAGGTATGGCATCAAGGAAAGCTCATGAAATAAAGAAATTTGTTAGTCTTTAAGTGCTGCAGGACTCCTTGTTTGTAAAGCTTCTGTTGCAGAGTGAAAATTTAAGTCATTTTTTCTGGATGGGGATCAATAGATATTTTAAGTACTTGCCAATGGCCTTTTAAGGAAATTATCTTAAAAAGCATCTGGACAATGAACCTTGCAGCATGTAGTGGAGTGCATATACATTCAGAGGTCATTCTTTTCTCTGTTAATTTTACCTTGCTGAGAAAAATGCTTAGAAGCACAATTCAGCAAATATAATGTACTCCTCCAATAAATTCTATTTTTCTTTTGAGTTACTGGCATACAGTGCTACAGTTAAGCCACCACATGCTAAAAAAATCATGCACTTAACATTACTGTAGAAATGAATTACTTCAAAATAAGTGTTATTCAAATCCCCTAACAACCTCAATTGTTTTAGAGTTGTACTTTAAGATGATTTAAAATGAGATTTTTGTAATACAAATTCTTTGTATTAAAGTAGCTATAATATAGAGTGTTGCAAAGAGTCTTTCAGACAGTAATAAAATTGACTTTGTCAAACAGTACCAAGTAAATACATTTCTAAAAAATATATTGATATCACAAAATGTCGCCTTTTAGGATCTAGAGTCTGCAAACAATTGTACTACAAATATACTTAGATAGGAAGGAAAGTACTTTGTAATAATGTAGGGCATTACTTTAGGACTTCATCCAAAATCCATTTAATTCAGTAGAAAAATTGCCATTAGTGCCCATTCACTCTGGATCAGACCTTCAACAGTAATCTTTTCATCCCTGAGGGCCTTGGTTCAACATGAGTGAAGATGTGTTTGGCGATCTTTTCTCCTATCCTCTTGTTCCAACATACAGCAGTTTAGAACTGATGGGTTAAATTCAGAAATCGACTTAGGCACTATGATGATGAGTGTTCCATGCCTAAACATCTTAGAAACCTAGGAAACCACTTGGAATCACTCAGAGTAAGGCTCTCAAGCTTTCTATACAATGAGTAGAGGGAGATAGGTGCCTTAAAATGGGATTCACAAAAGCCAGCATGCGAGGAAGTCCTTCTATCTACATTAGTGAATGGGAGATACCAAGGACAGAGGCGCTAAACTAGGGGTCTCAAACTCAAATCACCATGAGGGCTACATGAGGACTAGTACGTTAGCTTGAGGGCCACACCACTGAAACCTTTTCATACAAATGATACAAAGTATAGTCAAAATGAAAAAACTGAAGACTTACTTTTGGCATATATATATAAGTAAGTTAAGAATTACATTAATTCAGGATGGAGGTATCATCAGGAAGACAAAGAGTAAGTAAATAAACACACTTTAAATTATCATTATATGAGCAATTCTAAGTGTTGTCAGTCTGCAGGAAATAACTTCAGGGGTCACATGCGGCTCATGGGCCATGTATTTGAGACCCCTGACCTAAACCCCACCTCTCTTAGGGAGTTTAATGCTTCTCTCTGCTTGGGATTCTCAGCTGTGGATCCTCTTTTTTAGTTAGGTGTTTAACACATTTCTTGTGAAGAGGATCATCTTCCTCAAAACTGTTAACTGCTGTTAGGGCACTCATCAGGAATGTGGAAGACCCTAGATTCAAGGTCCTCCTTTTCTGAATGGGACAAGGTGATGGGAACAGAGACTGAGCACCTTTTAGGAGTGTACTCTAAATCTAGGACTATGGGACTTTCTAATGAGGTCTCCCTCTGTCTCCTCTGTTGCTCTCTGAATAAATAATCTGTGAGAGAGAGAAACTGTGCAGTCATGGGACTAACTCCATAGCCTGGTGGTTAGAGCACTCACCTAGGATGCGTGAAACCCAGGATCCTGCCTCTCTTCTCCAATGACTGCTTAGTTAATTATACAAAGTGGAACGCTTCCTCAGGAGAGACTGAGGAAGGCCACACATTAGACTGTCTCCTAGCTTAGTGGTGAAGGTATACACCTGAGAAGTGACAGAGTCCTGTCCAAGTCCCTTCACTTCCTCAGACTGAGAGGAAAATGGGGGACTTCCACCTCTCAAGTGAGTAAACAAACCACTGGGCTAAAAATTTATGAGGGTGATTCTCCGTGCCATCCCCACCTCCATCTGTTTTGTGCAGAGTTAAGTGTGCTCAGATTATGATTATCAGACTAGGCCCCACAGGCAGGTTAAGCCGAGGAACCCAATCTGCCCCTAGGTCAAGAATCACATTGTGCTTTTGGCAACTGGTTGCCTAGCACAGTGTTGCAAAAACAAGTGCCAAGTGCAATAAGCTACCTACAGAGTTCAGTGGAAGATGAGTTGGGGGTTTTGTGAATACCCATGGTACCTGAATTCTGAGATTTGGGCACCTAACATGGCAGTTACACACTAACGTCCTGTGTGAATCTACCCTGAAGTATATAGGCAGAGCTCAAAGAAGCAGTTTATAGACTCATTTGCATAAGTCAACCTCTAATCTGAAACATGAGAGCAATGGTTTTCAACCTTTTTTCAGTTGCAGACCACTAACAAATTTCAAGTAGATATGTGGACTTCTTTGGAAATCTTGGAGATAGTCTGCAGACTCCCAGTGGTCTATGGACCACAGGTTGAAAACCACTGCCCTCTGGGGCATGCACAAGTGCGTAGAAGGATTGGGCATGGACTGTCCTAGTAATCAGCAGGACAGGAGGGTGAACTTCTACAGCACCCATGGCCCTGGAGGAAACTGAATAAGCTTATCTGAACTGACAGCTCCTCTTGCCCCCAGGACTTCAGAGGCGGCATAAAACATAACCCTGCAAAAGTGTTAAAATGTAAATTCCTGCACACATCCCTGACTGCCTTAGGAGTGTGAAGAACTGACAAGCTCTTCATTTTGGAACAATCTAATGCCCTTAATCCGGTTTGTGAGGCCTAGCTGTGTGACAGCTTTCATGGCACCTATTCAGATAGCTTTGGAGATTCCCTGAGCCTGGGCTCTCCATCAGGTAATCTCTGCTGAAATGTCACCTGCACAGCTTGCATGATCTCAAGTGATCATAGGTACAAGAACCTGTATGTTGGATTTTCACATGACATGGAACTATTATGCACATGCCCAGTATAAATAAACAAACAAATGAATAAATCCATTGGCAAAATTTGTCCTCAATTTTCTTAAATATTTAATGTGGCCATATGCAACTTCTCATTCTCTCAGAGTCTCATTATTATTGTCCCTTAAGATACACGCTACATTCAACATTATTGCCCTGGAAATTAACTCTGATAAACTCCCCCAGGTTGAACACTAAAAGCTTGCTTTGGATAGTGTGTCTATTTATGCATAAACCTAAATGACTGGAAAAGCCCATTAGAGAATGCAAGCTTCACAAAGCCCATACTGCTTTAATACTGTTGAGATTCTGGGTTACCTTGCTTCAAAGTGACCGTGAGTTTTCAGAGGCACTATTAGAAATACCTTATCACTCTCCACTGCATGAGTGGGCATTTATATTATTAGAGTAATAAGTGGACTAGATTTAAGAGGTTACAAAACACTAAATTTGAGCAAGCTTCTGGGAAACCACTGCAAATTCACGAAGTTAATGGCTTAACCTTACAATTCTCCAATGGAAAATACATTTTAATGATTTTGCATACTGACTCTGCACTTCAGGAGGTGAACTCCCCATAACTCCATTCTACTTGACTCCTCTCATCAACTAATCTTAAACAAATAACCCTTATTTATCTTCTAATATTTTTCACGGAAGTGCCTTGACATGGTTTCCTCCTTCATGCCTCACAAATAGAGCATTATTAAGTCTGAGCAAAGGCTGAGGAAGGTTTGGAATTTGTGATATTAGAAGGGGTGTTTCAAAATCGCAGCTCACGTATTTGAGCAGATAATTGAGGAGTAGACACAAAAAATGCATATAATAATTAACAGACTAAATAGGGGGTTAAGTAAAAAAGCATGTAGGAATATTATAGGATGTGGAGCTTGTTTAAAGGAATGGGAGAAATAAGAATGGTTGGATTTGAAATCAGTGAAATTCTTTATAAACAGAAACCTTTTTCACAGTTGTAGTTAGCAGGTTATGAACGTTAGAGCCATGAATATGATTTTAAATAAGCTGTTATCTCCTTCACAGTCATGAATCTTATACATCTATGATGGCCCAAGAAAGGCAATATTTACAATGAAGTTCTATTTTGTGCAGTTTTGGTTAGTACAACTAGACCATCAGTATGATGAAAACAAAAGATTTCATATAAGACACTGGCTTTTTAACATGTACTTATAATCCTCTAGAATTTGATATTAGCAGAAACATTTATCTTCTTTTTGTTAAAATTCCAAAAGAAGCAAAGAGCAATTTACATTCCAGCAAGGCTATTAATTGTGGTAAGAGATGCCTCCAGGGCAAAAGGGGATATTCTGATTTTCATGTTCAGTATTTCATAAAACAAGTCTCTAGTTCATAGCTGCTCAGCTGTGGCATAAAAGCATTTTCCAACCAATAGGGGTACAGGACATGGTTTGATGGTTTCTAATCTTGTTTTTTCTCTTGTTCTCTGAACTTGCTAAGCAGCATGCATTGAATTTTCAAAGCAATGAATATTGATGTTTCCTGGCATTACAAAAGAGAATACTGATCTTCCCTCTCCCATTATGTGTTAGTGTTATCTCTCTTCAATGGATTACCTGGAGTCTATATACTTATCTTAGAGTGATTTGTGATCACCATGTTTATTTTCCGGGTTCTTGTGAAAAGAGATGCCCAGCAATTTATTGGCATATATTTTTGTGTGTTTGAATCATATTTATGTTAATTATAAAGTGATAGGGTCTCTTACCCTTATCCATGTTGGTTGCATCAGTGGGATTACTTGTGAGAGACATACTGTTTTACCTGAGTAAAGGAGGGAAGGTCCTCTCTTGGATCAGCAACTGGTTAAAAGACAGGAAACAGAGCATAGAAATTAATGGCCAGTTTTCAGATAGGGGCCTATACTGGAATGAGTGCTGTTCAATGTACTCATAAATGCTATAGCAAAGGGAGTAAATGGTGAGCTGGAAAAAATTGCTGATGATACAAAACTATTCAAGATAGTCAAAAACAGACAAGATTTTCAAAGGAATCTCACAAAACTGGATAACTGGGTAACATGACAGATGAATGAACATGGCAGATAAAATTCATTGCTGATAAATGTAAAATTATGCACACTGCAAAACATAATCCTAAATTTAAAAATAAAATGATGGGATCTAAGTTAGTATTACCACTCAGGAAAGAGATTTTGGAGTCACTGTGGATAACTCTCTGAAAACATCCGCTCAATGTGGAACAGCAGTCAAAAAAACAAAACAAAACAAAACAAAAAACCCCTAATAGAATGTTGGGAACATTAGGGAAAAGGATAGATAATGTGACAGAAAACATCACATTGACTCTTTATAACTTCATGGTATGCCCTCATCTTAAATACTATGTGCAGATCTGGTTGTCTGAGCTTGAAAAAAAAAAAAAAGGTACAGTGGAATTGAAAAGGTGCAGAAAAAAAGGCAACAAAAACAATGGAGGAGCATGGAACAACTTCTATATGAGGAAATATTAATAAGGCTGGGATTTTTTAGCTTGGAAAAGACACAACCAAGTGAGGATACGATAGAGGTCTATAAATCATGACTAGTGTGGAGATAAGGAATAAGGATGTGTTGTTTACTTCTCGAACTAGGGGTCACCAAACTAAATTAATAGGCAGCAAATTTAAAATGAACAAAAGGAAGTTCAGCACACAACACAATGTCAAGGATGTAGCGAAAGCCAAGATTATAAAAGGGTTCAAAAAAGAGCTAGATAAGTTCATGTAGGATAGATCCATCAATGGCTGTTAGGCAGGATGGCCAGGGATGCAAAACCATGCTCTGAAGTGTCCCTCCCCTCATTTTCAGAATTGAACGAATCACTTGATTACCTGGCAGGATGGATCACTTGATTACTTGATCTGTTAATTCCCTCTGAAGCATCCGGCATTGACTACTCTTGGAAGACAGGATACTGGACTAGATGGACCACTGGTTTGATACACTATGGCCATTCTTACGTATGTGGCTCCCAAATCAATACAAACTGTAAAACTGGTTTGGGGTGAACATAGATTTTTCTTTCCCAAAGCACTAAGTGTGAGTAATGAGGCTACTTGCTCAGCAGTTTTCCAGTACTATGACAATCATGGGCACAGTAATCACTGGGATTACAAATCTTTAAGCCATAGCCCATTTCGGGTATGTGGGTAAAGAAAGGCCATGTATAGAACCCATGAAAACATTATAGCTAACAGAGTCAAGATTTGTTGCTGAATGAATACCTCTATGAGCAGAGGGTTCTCAGCCGCTGTGTCAGGATCCATTATTGTGTCACCACACAATGGTAAGTGTGTCGTGGCAAGTTAGGGTGATGACTAGATTTGGCCTGGAGGGTGGGCTAGTGTGTCCTGTATGGTTGTGATATGCCAACAAGTGTGTCACAACCTGAAGAAGGTTGAGAACCACTGTCTTAGAAGACGCTCAGCTACCCTGTTAAAGGTTCTGGGTTATCACCTGCGTTGACTCATTTTTGCTTGTTAATACAGAGGGCAGGGTAGGTGTACCACCCACACCAACACTTAATCTTGCTTTGTTTGGGGAGGCTGGAATCATGGCTTGTGCTCAGCTTGCATGGTTCTTGTTCTGCATGTGGGATTTGTGCCTGGCCTTGCTAAAGCCAGAGGGCAGTAAAAAAATCTGTGTGTGCTCTTTCTTCATTGCACATCCATGCTACAACTTACCCAGAACAGTCTATTCCACTCTTATTAATATAGGTACTGGATAGGCTTTCATTACAGGCAGGGGTTAAAGTATTATTTATGGGACCCTGGAATACTCCGGTGCCAGTGGGCCCCTCCCACACAGGTGGCCACCTGGACCCGAGCTCCTGCACCCCCATGCCAGCACCCCACCCCCCTGCCCCCCAATACTCCCCCCCCCCAGTGTGAGCCAGGCTGCCCCTCACTCACCGGTGGCAGCACTGTTGGGGTGGTGGTGGTAGGCCCCAGGTCTGGGCAGTGGCATGGCTGGGCCGGAGGCAGCAGGCCCCATGTTGGGGTGGTGCCTGGAAGGGGAGGGGTTTAGGGCAGGGTTTGAGCCCTCCCCAGGAATGCCCCTGGCCCCTGCCCCTTCCCCTGCCTGCTGGAACATTGTGGAATGCCAGTCCAGGGCCTGCTATTTTTAGGGGCCCAGCATTCGGGCCCCTAAAAATAGAACATGGAACTGGAATGCTGCATTCTGGGGCCTGCTATTTTTCAATGGTGGGCCTGGAACGCAGCGTTCTGGCTCCGTGTTCTATTTTTGGGGACCCCAGAATGCTGAGCCCCTAAAAATAGTGAGCCCTGCAACACCCCGGTTCTGGCTTACTTTAACTCCTGATTAGAGGGACTGATTAGAAATCCTAAAGTTAATAATTGTCAGAATTGTAGGACCGTCCAAAGCACCAATCCAGACTGTGTCCTTTGGCATATGACTTTTGCTGGAAACAACATGCAATGGAGAGACTCCAAAGCCTGAGGCTCTGGTTGCAAAATATTAACTCAGTGACAGCAGGAGGCACTTTAATAAATTGCTATGGGCCTGCTACATAACAGAGGTCACTAGGTACTGCTGAGAGATTCACTTTAAAGTCTAGACTAGAGGAATCTGTATTGAATTGTATTTATTCAGATGTGAAATGGGGAAAAGTTATCTTTTATGTGAGCAGCAAGAACGAGTTCTGGCTATTTGGAAATCTCAGGTCATGTTACACTCCCATCTCTTCTCATTAACACAGCATTTGAAAATTAAACTTAGGAAAGCAGCACTGACTATGAGAATAATTAAAATAGTAGGTTGATGTAAGTGGAGAGCCAGTGGAATTTCATATGATTCTCAAAAATTTTATGATCAGAGTTGAATACAGTGTGACAGTTAAAAAAAAAAAAAGGATAAAAATAGTAAGGTGCGCTCTAATGCTCGTACCCTGAAGGCTAATATAAAACTGCTGCATAGCTAACTCTCCATTTGTTGGGATAGCTGCAGTTACCAGTGGGATGACTTACATTGTTGAGATTTAGAGAGAGACCCGATTATCAGAAAATGGAAGATGTTTGAACACATCTTCTTTAGAACATGCTCTGCAAACACTGACACTGCAAATGATGCTTATGCTTCTGGTGTGGTGGATTAGCTGTCCACAATATTACTGCTGATTTGCAAATAAGCTTTTTCTTTATTTTCATCTTTCCCTACTCACCGTTTATTATTATGGCATTAAACTATCCATATATCCATATGGCTAGGGTTACCAGATGTCAGGCAGGAGGAGGACATATCCTCTTTTTTACCTTCACGTCCTCCTTCCGGGAGGCATTTTAAAAAGACATGATTGTGTCTGGCTTTTTATTTACAGGAGTTAAAGTATGCTGGAATGCCACAGAATACCTTATTTTTAAGGGGAAGTGTTCCAGGGCCCACTGACAACAGAAGAATATTATATTAATGCTACATTTTCTCCATGTGTCCTCCAACGTCCTCCTTTTTGTACTTCCCTGTCCTCCTTTCCATGCTTTGGTATCCAGTAACCCTACATATGGTAGATAGTTCTATGCATCACTTGCACCTTTTTTCCTTATTCCACAGACTCCTATGTACTTAATAGTAATTTCAACTTAAAGGACACTGTATTTTTCAGCTTTCTTAAGTGCATGAAATTTCCATAACATTTCTTTTGCCACAGTCAAATCTTAAGAAACATCAAAAATAACTCAGAGAAATGTTTAAGATATAATCCAGCATACACAGATTATTTTCAACAGAACTGGGGTCTAGACAGTGACTTCACAAGCTGTCAAGTAAGGTGTTTTATGAGCTCAAACAGCTATCAATACCTTAAGGGAAAACAGATTAGAGTGTTTTTAAAAAATATATATATATTTTTTTGCTGGGTCCAGATTTACATAGATGTGCATAACTTCACCAGCACCTTTGTCTAATTCACACAGTGATTAGGAAATGGCATAAATTCAGTCCATCTAATATTTTATTTTCTTTAGGTAACACCTAATTTGCATCCTCTGTTAGCTGATGGATATTTGGTTGTGGTAGATAAAAGGAAACATCCCCCACAAACCAGACAGGTATAACAAAAAACAAATATTTATCTTTATAATTGATAGTCTAGGTTGGATGTTTCAGAAGATGTCTTTCCTGGAATGTAGTTTGTCCTATTTAATGATGAAGTTTCCTACAGTTAGAGTTAGGTTTTGAGACAAGGGGATTGCATAAAGTCTCTGGAATGAGGCTATTATAATGCATTGTGTCTTCCTTTCACGGATGTCTTGGTGCTCTGCAGACAGAAGGTGGTGCTGTTGATCAGTGACAATGTAAGGTACAATATTTTTCCAACAAAGAGATGATCAATTTGCTACCAATGCAGACATTCATTATGGAACTTAAAAGAAGCAGCCATCTGCAACTTATTTTAATATTTGACTGCAAGCTACTTTACTGCTTAATACTGACCTACAGATTTTGTTAACTATGTCCTTTCCCTTTAAAAAAAAAAAGAATGTAAGAGAAAAATGAGAAAATAAGCAATATAATGTATCATATAATGTTTTATTACATTCATTAAGGCATAACACAGCCTGTTACAGAAAGTATCATTTTGGGAAGCCAGAAAAAGGCTAGTCTTCAGTCACTGAGAAAAATACTCAATTTTTTCACCTAGATATTGCTAGATTTTTAAAGACTTAAATGTAGTGTAGTCTTTACTTGGGACATGTCATTCTGAGTCTCAGTGACCCCTGGGATATCTTCCTATGGAGATGCAGTTAATGCACCACACCTTTTTAGGGTTGTCCGAAAAATCACACACTAGTTTTTAACATATAAGAACCAGTAATTATTGATAACATTTAGTACACCTGCACAGCCCTGTACATCACCAAAACTTCCTGCATACATTAACTAACTACCTGAGCTTCACAGACTCCATCTGTGGTAGGAAAATCCTTTTTTTCTGAATTTACAAATGGAGAAATTGAGATGCAGGTAAGTTAAGTTACTGATGGGCACTGAGTACATCAATTGTACAGTTGAGAATTTACAAGTTCCCAGTCCACTAGAACAGTGGTTTTCAAACTTATGGTCAGGATCCAGTACTGAGTCGAAGAGCCTCAGGCTCTGGGTTGTGGCAGCCTCTGCTGCTGCTACCAAAAGCCTGGAATGCATTGCTCAAAGATATAATTACTGGGTCATGGGCATAAGTGATATTTTTCAACTGGGTCCCAAGAATAAAGTTTGAAAACCACTGCACTAGAGGACACCGCTTAAGTCATATGCCAAACAATGTCTGACTTCTGTGTTAGATATACGTACATTCCTTCAATATAGATGTGTATATTTGATTACAGGGTATACACAGAAAACAATGGCAGAATAGTCAATTTTGCTATTGTAATAACAATCCTGGTTCTCTGCTGTGATAGTATATCTATAAGGGAATCTTAGTTCAAGAAAAAACAATCAGATTCATTTTTTTTAGGTGCAAAAAGGTGTGCCGTTTAATCCCCATGAGATCACCAGTTACTTAGCTGGATACCTACGAGAGGGATTAGAGATGAAAAATGGTGACATTTCAAGACTCTGCACATATCAGAGAGCCTTCATTGCAAATTACCGAAAGTGAGACTGCTCCATCAGGAATCCTCAGGGACTGCTGTTATTTTTCCAAGTGCTTTAAAGTGCTTTCACAAAAGATCACCTTATATTTCTCTACACAGCTGCTTCTACTGTCTCTTCACTCCTTGCTACTTCTTTCTGTAACCCATGTCTGCTTAAATTGGTTTCAGTTTTTTGCTTTTAGCTGTGTTTCCAGACACCATACTTTTGTGAGATACTTTTAAAATATACAGCAAAGCTAGTAAGTTACCTTATTTGTAAACTACATGATGCGCTGTCTTAGGCTGATAGTCTCACATGGTTAAATATAAACCCTAGAGTCTATACTGTGCATTAACTTGTTCTGGCTCCTACAAACCCACACACAAAGGTTAAAGGCATGTAGAAGAAATGATGGTGTTTATGTTGGCATTCTTCATTGAAGGAGCACACAGGTCCATGATGTTTAGTTTATATTAGATCTTGGGCTCTTGCCTGATGCTTAGGTGGCAGATTTGCCCAAGAATGTTTTCTTTTTTTCTCCACAGCTGCACTTACTGAGAACAAAGTGCATTTTTCTTCTGGCTGCAGTTCTCACTACAGTTACCCACGCATGCCTTTGTCACTCCACGATTAGGCTACTGCAGTGCCCTGTGGACTGCAACTTAAGACGACTGAGACACTTACATGAGTCAAAATGCTCTCTATTCACTTATTAGTTATGTCTTATGTAGAGAACCCAGATGTTCTAAAGTCTGCATCCATTCATCTTCAATTAGTTATGGGTTGGGTGTGCTAGATAATCCCTGCAATTTGGAATTGGCTGTCTGAGAGACAAACCTTTTTCTTTCCATGAACTGCAACTGTGTACGTAGAACAAATGAGGCATCCTGTGGCACTTTTAAAGACTAACAAATTTATTTATTGCATGAGTTTTCAAAGCTACCACTTCTTCAGCTGCTTATAATAAATAAATTTCTAAGTCTTTAAAGTGCCACGGTACCTTGCTTGTTTTACTTAACGACACTAACATGGCTACCTCTCTGGAACTTGTGTAAGTAGTGTTGCTTGTGCCTTACTTTAGATGGGACATGCTGCAAGATTCATCTAACTCTGGGTTTTCCCAAAGAGTTTGGACTGAAAGGTTATGTATGACTGGTGGGGAAAGATATTTTATGTATGGACTATATGGTGATTTATTATGAGAAGACTGGGGAACTGTATGTACTACAAATTCATATTTTCTTTGTCTTCACATTTTGTACAGCATGGATCACATTGGTGCTTAACAAACACAGAATGTTTCATACTTGTGTGTACAGCCTGGAATCAGTTTAAATCAGAATGTGTACTATAAGATGATCAAAAGCTATTATAGCAGTTCTCATCAGCTTGGACGGTCTTGTGTACAGTTAGGCTTCAGGTGACGGCATTCTCAATGGAGGGTCTCTTGTGCTCGAACTTACTCAGCCCCACCCTCTCCTTGGTTTAGCAAGAACTGTGTTTAAAAGGCAATCATTTATTTTAGCATCCCCTGAGTCTGCAGTATAGATAGGGGGTATTTGTTTTGCTGGGGGTTAGGAATGCAAAAGGGAAGGTTATTCTGGTTAGTTGCCAGCAATTTGCTGAACTCATTTATCAGTTTTTGTGAAATGTGCACAGCTGTTATGGTGACAAGAACGATAAAACATTTAAGGTAAATAAATAGGAAAAATTAAGGGCCTGGAGAAGGTTATTTAGTTCACAAAGATCACTTGTGTCATACCCAGAACATGCAAATAGTTATTGGACTAGGGAACAGGTCTGCCTGCCCTATAAACATTGACCTCTCCTATCCATGCAAATAAGAATCTAATGTATCACCAATGACACAGTGATTAACAACATTGGTTCTAAGCAGCAGAGAGTAGTGATAAAAATCATTGTAGCCAGTTCATTACTAAATACATTCCTTTGGACTCCTGAGAGGAAGCCTCACTGTTTGGGAAAGTGCTTAAGAGGAATACTTTCAGCACAGATACAGAGAAGTGACATATTTAGTATGTTTGCCTCAAAATTTTTAAGGCTTCCACTAAAACAGAGCTCTTAATCTTTTGCACCCAACCCCTCCCTACAACCTTCTTTCTCAAGCACTGTGGGGAATGTCACCATTCTACCTTTGATTGAGGCTCCTAACCTAGGTGTCATCTTCAACTTGGACCTCTAGGTCCCAGTCTTGCAGATTCATTCTGCGTGGCATCTAAATTGTGACCTTTCCTAACTATCCACACAGCTAAAATTCTTGTCCAAGGTTTCATCATCTCATAGCTCAGTTACTGCCCATAGGTAATTAAGTTATAAAACATTGGCTTGCTATGTCAGTACTTTTGGAGCAGCCCTTCTCCTCATCTAGCTGCACTTGTTACTGCTTCTTCTGTCATGCCACTTGGTAGTTGCATGAATACTTTCAAGTATGGGAGGCCACTATACTTTGGCTAGGAGCATTGGACAGCAGCAGCAGAAGAGCCCTAGTCCCTGGCACTTCAAGCCTCTGCTGCGGAAACTTGGGGATGGATCCATCTCCCAGCTGCTTTTTCCAGTTCCAACCACAGAGACAGAGATGGAGGAGTTGTTGTGTCAGCTGGATTGCTCAGGACCCTGGAGCCACAGGATTTCCCTGCTCCTCAAAGACCCTTTCCCAGCAGGGAGTTCAGAGAACTTCTCCCACAAACAACTCTTCAGGCAGGCAGCCTAGACAAGTGGCATCTTCAGTACTCATCCAAGCAGTGCCAGCCCTGCCCCTGTCACCACCCGACACTTCTTGGGAACAATTTCATTTATAAAGGAAGCCTTCCAACAAAGTGAAAAATCAGGACTTTTCACTCAGGACTAATCACCAACAGAAATTTCCTCCGCATTAAAAAAAAAGACTAGACTGATTCACATCAGTTGATAACCTGGGTAATTGCCATTTGAAAATTTTTCTTCTGAACTTTTGGGAAAAAATTAATACAATCACTAGTTTTGATTTCAGCTTTTAGAAAGCATTTTTTTCCTACAATAACCTGGCTTTCCTTCAAAAGCTTTCATCTATCTACTATTTTACCTCCATTTAAGCACCCATGCTTGGCAAGTTGCTTTAGGATTTGCTGCTAACAACATAAATAGGAAATATTTCTAGACCCTGCATATTAGTCTCTCTTTTTGAACACAAAAAAGAATGTGCATTGCTAAAGTCAATCTTGCTGTATTATTTTCCCATGATAAATATCTTTCTTTTCTTCAGTCCTGCAAAGTATGTTTCTCCTTTGTTTGCCACTAATGCTTATGATAAAAAATTAAATTACTGTTCATCCTTTCAATAAGTTTCCCTCAGAGAATCTCTGCTAAAGAACAAACATTTAAAAGGGATGCAGCAGCTTTAGTTTTATACACAGTCCTACTATATTATTCATTGCAATGCATTTTTAATGTCACAAAGAAAAGTTAAATATATTTTGATTTCTGGGGCTAGGCAGCCAAGTGATCCAGGGAATCATAAATTCACAAAGGCTGTAGACAAATGCACAATTAAATAAATAAATAAATAAAACAAAAGCATCTTACCCTCCAATAAACCTAACGTTTTCAGTAGAGATTTGTGAAAGCTCTTATTGGTTAAAATTCTCAAGAGACTGTCGCCATGGTACACAGACACTAGGAACCTTTGACCTACAAACATTCAATGTGCTCAGACACTTTCTTTTTTCAGTAGAGAAATAGGTCAACAAGAGTGAGCCAATAAAAAAAAAGTCTCAAAAACAAAGCTGCAGTTATTAACGGAGCCACTGGGATTACAATGGAGTAGACTTTTTTCTTCCCCCTCCTCCCCTTTCATTCTTTTAGAGAAACCCGTTTTTTTTGGTACATTTGTTCACAAACAAACTCATTTTGACTAAATAATTGCAATGATTTACGTGAGCATCCTTTTTAGTGTTTGAAACCTGGGTATTATTTTACAAGAACAAAGAGTGAATAATGTTCTTTACTTTGTTTATAAATTGTCAAGGCTAATGGTTTCCTTTGTGTAGTATTCCCTTGGAATTCAGCGATTTATCTTCAATCTGCAAGAGTTACAGCATCTAGAGAAGAATCAATTTACAAACCTCTCTGAACATAAGATTGCAGATTAAACCTTATGGACACTGTGTTCTTCAAACATGAGCACAACTTTTATGCTACTGAATAAGGAAAATGCATCACTGTTTGATATAATAAACAAAAGATGGTGCAGAATCTTGATAGCTTTTGTTCTGCAATCCACAACAAAGAAATTTAATCAATTGTAATTTTCAAGCACATATTTTGAATTTGAGGAATGTGTGCAACATGTTTTGTCATGTAATAAGAAACTTAATCTTCATGGTAATCTGTTGAAAATCCAGCAGTAAACCATGCAGTTAGTGAAAAAGCACAGGATGAATGCTTAAAAAGTACAATAATCAAAGCATGGCTACAAGGACTAATCATTCAAACAGCCTTCAGTTTATTCATGATCTTCCAAAAATTGCTTCATGTCCTATTTCTTTGGGTGATGTGTCTTATCATGATTGCCTGTTATGTTTTTAGGACCAGATTTTAAGAGGAAATGAGAAATCACATATTCCCTTTAATTTGGGCACAGTTACTTAGTGCTTCTCAAACCCACACTCTTACTGTCTTTTCAGCATAGATGTTTCTCCTTTTAGAAATCTGTTGTCCACCTTGGGTAAACACCTTTTGGTCTCACTGAATTTCCTTCTCCCCTTCATCCAGCCCCTTATTTTAATAGTGGCATGAGCAAGGAACTTGTATGGCAAAAAATGACTTATTTTATTCAGTCTGTTATTTCCCGGTTATCATTGCATGAATCAAATGACCTGACCCTTCAAAAATGGGAAGGTGAAGAGGTAGTAAAGCCATTGGCTGTAGCCTTTGGCGGTTTCCTTTCTCCCCCTTTTCTATTCCGAGATACATATCTTGTTATAATTCATGTTGAACCTCATGTAGGGATCCTCACTATCTTTTTTAGTATTTAGTTTGGCTTTCATACAAGCATTAAGCAGTTGAAACATAGCACTTCTGACTTCCCTTAGATGTTTTTACAATAAATTCCACCTTGCTATTAATTTCTAGGGGTTGCTGGGGAGCAGGTGTTGCTCTCAAATTCTCATTTGCCATTTCTCACAAAGTATACCTTCAGTTTGCCAATTACTGAGTTGTTTCCTCTATCAGGTAGAACATTTACCTTCCAAAACACTTGCTGGCAGAAAGCTTTTGCTGGTAGGAACATTTGCTGGTAGAAAGTTTGCCAGCCACTGAGGAGTTTTTTCTATCAGCCAGGGCTTGAGCTACTGAAATATTTGCTGGTAGAATGTTCTCTCTTTTTTCTTCTCTTTATCTCAAGGAAAAGACACTTGTCTTTGAAGTGGGCCACTGAGGTCAGTTGGTGACTTGCTCCTCCCAACTTGTGATGTCCACATCAGTTTTCTTAAGATATGCTTTCAGTGTACTTTTGTTGTGTTTGCTTTGACTACCACAAGACCTTTGATCATAGGTGAGCTGAAAGTAAAGAACTTGTTCTGGGAAGTCAAAATTTGGCATCCACACACAACATCCAACTCAGCAAAGATGGTGCATAAGGGTCATTGCTTCCTTGCCAGTGACATTGGCTTCAGCGAGGATGCTGGTATTAAAGAGGCAATCTTTCTAGTTGCTGTGAACAATTTTCTGGAGGCATTGTTGGTGATACTTCTCCAAACTCTTAAGGTGTTGTCAGTAGGTAACCCAGCTTTTGTATCAATAAAGAAGCAAGGATGTCTTATTGAGCTGAATGAAAATCCATTGGAACAATTTCCCAAATGAAGCACTTGTGTACTGGGTCCTGTACTGAAAACTCACTGTCAATATTTGCATTTTGAGAAAGTTGGCTACCAAGGTAGTAGAAATGCTCAACTGTTTCCAAAAGCTATGCCTCAGCAATAGTTTGTGGTGGATCATGCACAAGATCTGAGGCAGGTTGATAGAGAACTTTAATCTTCTCAATATTAAACGGATGTCCTAGGCTTTGTTAGGCTTCTGAAAAAAAAATCCAGTGGGGACTAAAGTGAACACATTTTCAGTATGTGCAAGGATAGCACAATCTTCACCATAAAGATCAATAAATGGATGCCCTGTAGATTTTAAACTTTGAGGGGAGACATCAAAGATTAATGTCCATCCATTTTATATTGAATGTTAGCTTCCGTAGGGTGACGGTCTTCCCACTGGAGTTACAGGAAATTAGACTGACTCAGGAGATCACTTCCAGTCCTATGCTCCTACTACATGTTTGCACAATGCCAGCACAAAGAAGCCCAACTTTCATTTGGAGCCACTAAGTGCTTCCATATTAAAAATAAATAATATGAATTAAAGTCACTCAACAACTCACTACAATCTTCAGAACCTCACAAGATGAGATCTTGAACATGGGGCATGAACATGGGATATGGATCACTTGACAGGATTATCAAGGTAAATCTCACTTTAATCATTTCTCTGATATTGCAGAGGCCTTAGGCATTGGTATATCTCATTCCCTCCTATTCTCTGCTGTCGTACATAATAGTCTAGTCTCCAGCGAGCTGTAATACTTTGGTCTAATTTCAGTTGTTGGATTTATTGTGTGAGTGATGGTTGTTGTTGGTAGCATGTGATATACAGAAGGTCAGATTAAATTATTTGGCAATCATTTCTGGCCTTAAACTCTATGAGTCTAAACATGCCAGCTGTACCATTTTATGCACTTTATATAAAGCCTTTTAAGAGAAAACAAACAAAAGAGTTGAAAGTGTGTTCCTTCTTTACTTGCCAAGAAGAGAGGCAGAGTTACTGTTTCTTTCTCCTGCCACAACTGATAAACACTTAAAACAATTTAAGGAATGTAGGTCTTATCTGTGTTCAAGTTAATTGCAGAAGAAATGCAGAACTTTGAATTAGAGATTTGACAGGAAAAAAAGGGGGTTTTAACTGGTGTTTAAGGGAAGAAATTGACATATCATGAGATGATATATAACCAGATAATTCATAGTTTCACACCTAGAACCGATAGAATATTATGAAAATCATGTATTTCCTGTCACTGCAAATGCAGAGAGTAACTTGTTTATAATTACTATAGTATCTCAGAGGTGAGTATCTATATACACACTGCTCCATTCAGCTGCTGAACTGGGGATGAGAAAAACTGCTTCAAAATCTTCCAGGCAAATCACAATCTCTGTGTCTCATTACTCATGGGGAATGTTTGGATAATGATACTTTTCCACCTATGTAAAAGGCTTTGGGATCTATGGACTAAAAATATTACATGTAGGGCTATGCACTTGTGTATTTAAGTTGTTTTTGGAGGCATGGTGACCACAATTTTGTTAGTGTCCTCCCAAGAGCAGGAAACACCGACCTTGTGCCTGCAATCACATCTGATCCAGTTCCATCAGATAAACAGTGCTGTAACCCAGGTCTTATCTATTGACATAAGTTCCTTATATATAACCTATAGGTTGTGACTTTCCTCACACCCTCCATCCCACAAGAGACTTCCATTTACTCCTGGCTCCACACAACTCCCTCTCATTCCTTCACAGCCCTCCCTCTCCCCAGTTCTGGGATGCACTGGAAATAGACTTCTGCCTTCCTCCTCTCTGAGCACACACACCTGCTCCTACCACTCAGGGGAATCCTGCAAGAGAAATCAATTTCTTTCTGCTAGTGAGGAATGTCATACAGGGGTGAATAAAATGTGGCACTTCTATTGCAATACTGGAACTTGAATATGCCTGTTCAAATTAGCACTGTGTAACACCTGAGCTACAATTACTGATTTATTTATAACAATGACTGTGGGGAACTGGGAGGGTTTCAAAAACAGTAAAGCAGTACATACAATAAGTGCACCATACAAGTACTATATATGAATTATTATGGCACAAAAAACAGCATTGCAAGAAAGGATTGTGTTCCCAGAAGCACAGACCAGAGCTCCAGCACAAGCAATCAAATTAAGCACTTTTAAAAGTTCTAGCTACATCATACATAATTACAACTGCAGAAGAAAAAAAAGTGCCTGGTTTCAATGTGGTGAAAGAAAATTCACTTTAAATACGATCCGAGTCTTTTTACTTTATTACATTTGTTTTCTGTAGTACCTCAGGCAAAATCTGCCTATGCTGTATGAAAAGACTTAAAATGCTCTCCAAGTTCCCTGTTCTTGCAGGCTACCTCCTCCAGACTACACCCATTCCTTTCTATAGGCCTTTGTTCTTTAGATAGTTATATGGATAGTGAGAGCAGCCAGAGGTTTTTTTTTTTTTTTTTTTTAAAAAGAGACGCTTTACTAATATAAGTGAGCGAAGACTACAAGTTATCATGCCTCATGGCATAAGCCCATCTATAACAGAACACGCTATGAGAAAACTCAGATGAGTCCACAAAAGTTCCCTTCAAAGCATCTCGCATCTTCCTCTGAAGCAGTGGCCTACTGGATTTACACTTATCCAGAACTGAAACAACACTATGTGATTCAGGTGACAACCTACACAGAAGGTCATAATGAATATAAGCAGTGAGGACACATTGTGATTTGTGAATACCCCAGGGACTATGTTCACATGAAGGGTGTGAGCAATTACAAGCCATGAACAAATGTGCAGATTTCAAAATCTTATCCACTGATTGCATCCTGCTGGACATACAGGCTGTGAGCTGTCTCAGGCAGGGACTGTTTCTCAGTTGCCTGAATAGTGTCTAATATGATGGAGCCCTGATCCTTGACAGACACTATTGTAATAAGAAAATAAAATAATAAATCTAGTTTATCAAGTTGTGAACACAGATAAGATTGAAATTAACCAAGTAGTTTGCTGCTGCAAGTAGCACACCCTGCTGCAATAAACTGAATCACTGTACTTTTGTCTAAGTTCCTTCCTGGCCATCCTCTTGCTTTAAACACTGTGATCTTATATTTTATGTTTTGCAGTCCTCTTCATCTCAATTTCTGTCCCTTTTGGATTTTCAGGAAGAGCAGCACCTGGTTACCAGTTGAGCCATGAATGGAGACAAGTACTCTGCAAACAAAATGACCACAAAAAGTAAACAGGATTTGGCAAATTCTTGCAAACTGCACTTTGGGAGTCTGGCATATTTTAGCTTCAAGCAACTAGATGTTTTATCTCACAACCCTTTGTGCTAACATTACTCAGAGATAAATGCCCTTGATAACCCTATCATTTTCACACTTCAAGTGTAAAGTGTTGAAATAAAAAATTGGTGAAGCATAAAGTGTTGAAGTAACATGTTATTTTCAACATTTTATCTGTCATTTACCATTTATTTCAACACTTTATATAGTATATTAAATACTCATCTGTCAAGGAAGCTTTTGAAGACCTGAGAAGCAGCAGAATGCAAGGGAAGCATCAGAAAAGCAGAAATCATTGGGGGGAAGAAGAGTCAGGTGAGGACTGAAATGTCCAGGTAGTCCAGGCACATAACATTAAAGGACTGAAGACTGTATGAAGTTATGTAAAGATTCAGAGGCATGATAGAGGATTGGTAGGGTTCCAAAAATAAGGGAGAGCATTTCAGAAATAACAAAATGTCTTAAGTGCTCTACTGAAGTCCCAATATGCAAGGAGAGTGGGGGAGGAGAACTCCAAGAAAAAATGCAAGGAGGTTCATGTAATAGAACTGAAAATCAACGTGACAAAGTGGGGCAATCGGCTGGGTACCTTAGGTGCCTATACACTAATGCGAGGAGCCTGGGAAATAAGCAAGAAGAATTGGTAATACTAGCACAGACAAGGAACTATGATATTATAGGAATAACGGAGACGTGGTGGGATAGTCTGCATGACTGGAGCTCTGCCATGGATGGGTATAAACTGTTCAGGAAAGACAGGCAGGGAAGAAGAGGGGGAGGAGTAGCACTATATGTAAAAGAGCTCTATGACTGCTCAGAGCTCCATTATGGAAGTGGAAGCGTGCCAGTAGAAAGTCTGTGGGTTACACTGAGAGGGGAAAGCAACAAGGGGGATGTTGTGGTGGGTGTCTGCTATAGACCACCAGACCAGAAGCAGGAGATGGATGAGTTGTTCTATGGACAACTAGCGGAAGCTTCTAGATCACAAGGCCTGGTGCTGATGGGGGACTTCAATTACCCTGCCATTTGCTGGGGGGCCAATACAGCAGTGCATGGGCAATCCAGGAGATTTTTAGAGAGTGTTGGGGACAACTTTCTAGTACAAATGCTAGAGGAACCAACTAGGGACCTTGCACTGCTCAACTTCCTGCTCACAAACAGGGAAGAATTGGTCAGGGACGTAGAGGTAAATGGCAAGCTAGGCAGTAGTGACCATGACATGGTTGAGTTCAGGATCCTGATTAAAGGAAGGAAGGAAGGAAAGAAGCAAAACAAAAACCCTGGACTCCAAAAAAGCAGATTTTGGCTCCCTCAGGGAACTGATAGGCAGGATCCCTTGGGAAGCTAATCTGAAGGGGAAAGGAGTCCAAGAGAGTTGGTTATACTTTAAAGAAACCCTGCTAAGGGCACAGGAAGTTGCCATTCCAATTAGGAGAAAGAACAAACATGTGAGGCAGCCAGAATGGCTTAGCAGAGAACTCTGCACTGAGCTAAAACATAAAAAGGAAGCTTACAGGAAGTGGAAGCTTGGTCAGATGACCAAGGAGGCATATAAAGATACTGCTAGGGACTGCAGAGATAAAATCAGAAAGGCCAAAGGACAAATGGAGTTGTGGCTAGCGAGGGATGTAAAGGATAACAAGAAGGGGTTCTACAAGTATGTTAATAACAAGAAGAGGATCAGGGATGGTGTAGGTCCCTTGATGAATAGGCAGGCATCCTTGTGACAGAGGATGAGGAAAAAGCTGAAGTGCTCAATGCATTTTTTGCTTCAGTTTTCACAGGCAGGGTCAGCTCCCAGCCCACTACCATGGGTGTGGCAGATGGGAGAGAAGAAGACAGGCCCTTGGTGATGGAAGGTCAGGTTAGGGACTGCTTAAAGAAGCTGGATGTGCACAAGTCCATGGGGCTGGACGAACTGCATCCAAGAGTGCTAAGGGAATTGGCCGATGAGATAGCAGTACCGCTGGCCGTTATCTTTCAAAACTCATGGAGAACGGGGGAGGTGCCAGAGGATTGGAAAAAAGCAAATGTAGTGCCTATTTTCAAGAAAGGGAAAAAGGAGGATCCGGGGAATTACAGACCAGTCAGCCTCACCTCAATCCCTGGAAAAATTATGGAGCAGATTCTCAAAGAATCCATCCTCAAACGCTTAGAGGAAAATAAAGTGATCAGGAACAGTCAGCATTGATTTACCAAGGGTAAATCACGCCTGACCAATCTCATCTCCTTCTATGATCAGATGACTGGTTTTCTGGATGCAGGAAGAACCGTTGATGTGATATACCTTGATTTTAGCAAGGCTTTTGATAGAGTTTCCCACAGCATTCTCATTGGCAAATTAAGGAAGTATGGGTTGGATGGGTGGACTATAAGGTGGATAGAAGACTGGCTAGATCAACAGTTTCAGCGTGTAGGAATCAATGGTTCCATGTCTAGCTGGCAACCAGTCACAAGTGGTGTGCCCCAGGGGTTGGTCCTGGGGCTGGTTCTGTTCAACATTTTCATCAATGATCTGGATGATGGAATAGACTGCATTCTCAGTAAGTCTGTGGACGACACCAAGTTGGGGGGATCAGTAGACATGTTGGAGGGCAAGGACAGGATTCAGAGAGACCTAGATAAATTGGAACAGTGGGCCAATAGAAATCTTATGAAGTTCAATAAGGACAAGTGTAAAATCCTGCACGTGGGATGAAAAAACCCCATGCACTGCTACAGGCTGGGGAACATTCAGCTAAGTAACAGCAGTGTAGAAAAGGACTTGGGGGTCATGGTGGATGGGAAGCTAGATATGAGTCAGCAGTGTGTTCTTGCTGTCAAAAAGGCCAATGGCATACTGGGCTGCATCAAAAAAAGTATTACCAGCAGATCAATGGATGTGATCATTCCCCTCTATTCTGCACTGGTGAGGCCACATCTAGAATACTGTGTTCAGTTTTGGGCTCCCCACTACAAAAAGGACAGGGACATGCTAGAGAGAGTTCAGAGGAGGGCAACCAAAATGATTAAAGTGCTGGAGCACAAGCCCTATGAGGAAAGACTGAAAGCATTAGGCTTAGTCAGTCTGCAGAAGAGAAGATTGAGGGGGGATTTGATAGCAACCTTCAACTACTTGAAGGGATGCTCTAAGGAAGATGGAGCTCGACTGTTCTCGGTGGTAACAGAGGACAGAACAAGGAGCAATGGTCTCAAGTTGCAGTTAGGGAGGTCAAGGCTGGATATTAGAAAAAACTTTTTACTAGGAGAGTGGTGAAGCCTTGGAATGAGCTGCCGAGGGAGGTGGTGAAATCTCCATCTTTGGAGGTGTTTAAGGCCCGGCTGGACAAAACCATGACTGGGATGGTTTAGTGGGAGTGGTCCTGCCTCTGGCAGGGGGTTGGACTAGATGACCTATGAGGTCCCTTCCAACCCTATGATTCTATGAACAAGAGAAGAGTCAAATATTGCAGCAGTTTTGGAAAGCTCAACAAAACAGTGGATCACCTCTAATAGTTCACTTTAGATTGTATCATTGATGGTATGAGAATGTGTTTACCTGCATTATCTGATAAATATCAAAACTGAATGCCTTCATTTAGGGCATAGCCTATGTCTACGTTGGCAAGTTAGTTCAAATTAAGACGAATTAATTCGAAGTAACTTTTTGCCTGTTTACATCAGGCTTTCATTAGTTTAAACTAAGTAATTCCTAAGGAAGGCTTCGCTCGAACTAGTAACCACCACCAAATGGTCTGAATTACATATTTAGTTAGAGCATTAGTTCAAACTAAGTACAGTGGAGACCAGGGTTATCCCTTAGTTCAAATTTAATAAGTTCAAACTAAGGGCAATTAGTTCAAACTAATGTTAGCTCTTCTTCGAGCGCTGCTCACATCATTCAGTTACAGGTGTATACGTGCCACAGCACACGGTAGCTCGGAAAGTCTTTTAGCCTAGCCTGTCAGGTCAGAGCACGTGGCCAACCCCCTCTCAGAGCCGCAACCATATAGGTGACCATGACCCTGACCCTCCCAGTTCCTTCTTTCTGCCCTCAGCTACAGTATTGGAACACCTGAAACTTGCGGAAGCAAGTGCCTGTCCTCGTTCATCTGTGATAACAATGCTGAGGTTTAAACCTTGTCCGTCATGCTGTAAAGCCTTCCTGATCGACGATGCCCATAAGAAATATCTCATGTGCCTCGGTGAGTCACACCTCATGGAGAGTTGCTCCATCTGCAAGTCCTTCAAGTGGAGGACCCGCAAGGACAGGGAGCAGAAGCTGTGCCACCTTCCCAAGATCAGGCATTTTACACAGCACCTGATAAACCTCTCACGCCAAATGCTTTGCCGGTTGTGTGTGTGAATTCTGCACCAGAACCTGTCTGGCACCACTCTCTGGCTCAAACTATGAAGCCATGATTGGCATCTAATTCAGCACCAGTACAGCACCACCTCGTACCTCCCACAGACAGCCTTCCTTAGAAGTCGGGACCAGGGCACCTTTCGGTACCATCGACACCGGAGGCCCTCGCAGGAGCACGGGCCCTGCTCCAGGCACCAGCTCTGGTACCAGCCAAGAAAGCTAGGTCCAAGGGCAAACTGGTGTTTTCAGCAAAGGAGTGGATGAGAGGCTCAGTACTGCTCCCAACCTCGGCGCCATCAAGCCCTCCATCGGTACCAGAGAATGGTACCAAAGACCACTCAGATGACCACTCTTCCTGGCACTCATCCCGTGAGCCCTCAGTATTGTACTCCCAGGGCTCAAGATGGCAGAAGTCTAACTTGTCCTCTCCAACCTCTTCTTACTCCACTCCTTGATACCCTGGATCTCCAAAGGCTATAGAACAGAACCACGGTAGCAGTGGGTGAGCAGGCAAGTGGCACTGGAAGTGTTCACTGGCATCCTCGCCAAGTGGAGGTGTGGCTCCAGCAACCCTGGTGCGGAAGCTACAGTGGAGCTGCACACATGGTGATCGCAGGCTGGTGGGCACACAGAGGGAAAGGGGCCGCTCCTGCTCCTGTCAACCCATGGCCCTAGGCTCCTCCAATGACTGGTCACAGGAATGGCTGGATTGGATGGCCAATGATGACCCCATCTCCCGGCACCCGTTGGCACTGTTGTCGACCCAAACGCCCGACTCTTTGGACCTATCCGATGACAAACCCAACTCCAATTCCACCCAGCACAGTAGATCATAGGTCCCATTGTCTTTTTCCCCCGGACATGGTTACCTTTCAAAGACTCCTGGCATACAGAGATGACCCTTGCACACAGCAGGAGCTGCTTCATTATATGGCAGCAAACCTCAACTTGGATTTGGGGGTGGTCAAGGAGGAATGTGACCCCCTTTTTGATGTGGGTGATGCCACCCCACTGGCAAAGGTTTCTGTCCCCCTCCATGAAAGGGTGTACAGTATTGCGAGGGCACGATGACAGACCCCATCATCAATGCCTCCTGTGTCCAAGGTGGCAGACTAGAGGTACCATGTTCCCGCTGATAAGTTTGCATTCCTCTTCCTTGACCCTACACCATGGTCCCTGGTGGTGGATGCAGTTAAATTAGAAGGAAAGGCAGGGCCAACCGGGCTCTACTCCTAAGAACAAGGATACAAGGAAACTTGACCTATTTGGCAGGAAGGTTTATTCCACCTCTGCACTACAGCTGCACATCGCCAATCACCAGGCCTTCATGGGGAGGTATGTGTTCAACCTCTGGAGAGCTTTGGAGGGCTTCCATGATTACATCCCTAAAGATCACCTGAGGGACTTTGAAGCATTGGTGGAGGTAGGGGTCTTGGCCTCTAGAGATGCCCTCATGTTCTTCTGGGATCCATCTAACACAGCCTCATGTAACATGGCCTCCCCTGTGGCTAAAAGGTGAGTGGCCTGGCTTCAAGGCTTGGGCCTGTCCCAGCAGATGCAACTGATCATACAGGACTTACCATTCGAAGGCCCTGCCCTCTTTGCTGAGTCCATGGACTCAAAGTTGTGTGGGATGAAGGACTCTAGGGCCACCCTTAAGTCCCTAGGCATGTACACACCACCACCTGTGAGGCGTTCCTTCTGGGCCCAGCAGTTGCTGCAGCAACAACAGACAGACAGACTCAGGGCTTCTGTTCCTGGTCCTAGCAATACCCTCAGTGCCAATATGGGGTTCTGGATAAGGATAAAATCCTCCTGGGTAGGGGCCCAAAATCCCAAGACTCCCAGGTGGGTCATCAGGGACAAGGTACCACCTGTTCAGCGGGACAGAAGCAGCTCTTTTGATAGTCAGCCCGAGGGGAGTGGGACCACAGCCTTGACCCTAACCTTTGCCAACCATTTGGCACGGTACTCTCATGACTGGGCCAACATCACAACCGACTGGTGGGTGCTGGACACAGTCTTAAAAGGGTATTTCATACAATTCTGGTCCATACCTTGGGACAGAAAACTACCCCCTCACCTGAATCTCGGGAGAAGGGAACTAGGCCTAATGCTGGAGAGACTGTGCAAAAAACTCCTCTCCCTAAGGGCCATACAGGAAGTCCCAAGACTGGAGCAGGGAAAGGGGTTTTACTCCTGCTACTTTCTAGTTCCCAAGCCAAATAGAGATCTGAGACTCATCCTAGACTTCAGAGCTCTAAACAAGTATATAAGGAAAATAAAGTTCCTTGTGGTTTCCCTATCACAGATTGCCCCATCTCTGGATTTTGGGGATTGGTTCATGGCCCTCGATCTAAAGGACACTTTCCTTCGTGTAGCAATCCCCTCCACCACAGAAGGTTTCTAAGATTCATGGTGGGGGGGGAAGACATTTCCAGTTCACATCACTCCCTTTCGGGCTCTTCTTGACCCCCCGGGTGTTCATAAAGTGCACAGTGGCAGTCGCTGCGTACCTGTGATGGTGGGGTATAAAGATATACCCCTACCTGGACAACTGGCTAATAAAAGGGAAATGAAGAGCCCAGGCTGAACACAGCATCAAGGTAGTGAGTCGACTATGCAGGTAGCTGAGACTTTGCACAAACTGAGAGAAGTCAAAACTCTGTCTGTGCCAGGAAATAGAGTTCATAGGAGCCTTCCTAGACTCCCAGGAAGGGAGGGCTTCCCTGACCCCTGCAAGATTTCGGCCCATTTGCACCATCATTGCAGAACTGCAAGACTCCCAGGTAACCACAGCCCAATGCTGTCTTCAGGTCCTCGGGCACATGGCGGCCTCCACTTCAGTGATAAGGAGGGCCCACCTGAGAATGAGACCATTCCAGATCTGGCTGTCCACAATGCTCCACCCACCGAGGCACCCTCTGTACAAGGTACTGTCAGTCCCCCACAATATCCTTTAGATGCTGGAGATTTGAACAACCCCCTCTTTGCCATGAGGGGGAATCCTTTGAGGTATCAGACCCTGCGGTGACCCTGATCACCAATTCCTCAGACTTAGGGTGGGGAGCCCACATATCGGGGGACTTTCCACCCAAGGACACTAGTCCACCAGGGACAGACCCCTTCACATAAATGTGAAGGAGCTGCGGGCTATCAGATTAGCCTGCAGGACCTTTCTGAACAAAATAAAAGGCAAAGTAGTCCAGATCCTAATGGACAACACCATGTTCATGTTCTACACAAACTGGCAGGGGGTGTCTGTTCCCCAGCTCTTTGCTTGTAGGTAACCAGACTCTGAGAACTAGCCCTGAGGTACAATTTTACCCCGGTGGCAGCCACCTGCCTGAGGTGGACAATGGGCTAGTGGACTCGCTCAGCAGAACCCCTTTAACCCACCACAAGTGGTCACTTCACAACACTGTGTTATCCCTCCTAGTTAACAGATGGGGAATACCTCAAGTGGACCTACTCACGACATGACAGAACCACAAATGTCATTGCTTCTGCTCCTTCAGGGGTCGGGAGGAGGGTTCACTCATGGATGCCTTCCTCCTCCGTTGGTCGGGACCCCCGCTGTATGCCTCCAATCCCTCCAATCCCACTGACGTACAGGGTTCTCTTGAAGGTAAAGTGGGACCGAGCAAACATGATATTAATAGCACCAGATTGGCCCACACACCACTGGTACTCAATCCTACAGGACCTGTCCACAGATGTACCTTTCCATTTTCCCCTATGGGTGGACCTCCTACCACAGAATTCGGGGTGCTTGCAGCAACCGAAACCTGGTCTCCTACACTTGATGGCCTGGAGACTCTATGGGCATGTCTACATGCACAGTTTTATTTCGAAATCAGTCCTTTCGAAAAGGCTTATTTCAAAATAAAACCCTTATTTTGAAAGGGTCTGTTTTGAAATAAGGAAAACCGCGGAATCACAACAGCTGTTATTTTGAAAGGGATATTTTGAAATAATGCCAATTGGACCGCTGTTTCGAACAGTTGTTTCAAAACAATGGTGTTGTTTTGGAACAACAAGTCTAATGGCGTTATTTCAAAATATCCCTTTCGAAACAATGGCTGTTTCGGGGGCGGGGGGGGGGGCAGGTTTTACTTTTTTTGACATGATGATCCTTATTTTGAAAGGACAAGGTCCGTCCTTTCAAAATAAGGAAATGTCATGTAGATCTAATTTTTTTTATTTCGAAATAACGAGTGTTATTTCGAAATAAAAGAGCCATGTAGACGTGCCCTATGGCTAAGTGACCAGGAAAGACTGTGCTCAGATAGGGTCAAGAGGGTATTAATCGGTAGTAGGAGAACCTCCACTAGAGCCACATACACAGCCAAATGGAAATGCTTTTCCCGCTGAGCAGTAGTTAAGAGGCTATGCCCACATCAGCCCCTATACATTTAATCCTTGATTACCTGCTAGACCTCAGGGATAAGGGCCTCTCCCTTTCCTCACTGAGAGGCTATCTGGCAGCAATTTCAGCATTCCATGATAAGGTGGAGGCCTTCCTGTCTTCTCCCACCCTACCTCTACCAGATTCCTGAAGGGACTCAAAAGAGTCTTCCCGCAACCCCGTGACCCTGTTCCACAATGGGACCTTAACATGGGTGTTCCATAGCCTAATGGAGCCTCCTTATGAACCCTTGGACTCGTGCACTCTGCTAGTCCTGGGATGGAAAGTGGCCCTCTTGGTAGCAATTACCTCGGCCAGAAGGGTATCCGAACTGAAGCCCCTTTCTTCAGAATCTCCGTATACAAAGTTTTTTCCCTGATAAGGCGGTGCTCCACACGTATCCATCTTTCCTTCCTAAGGTGGTCTCTCCCTTTCACCTTATCAGGACATTTGCCTGCCAGTTTTCTTCCCAGACCCTCAGGTTACCAAGAACCAGAGGAAGTGGCACACCCTGGACGTTCATAGGGTGCTCGTAATGTATATAGAATGTACACGTCCATTCTGCAGAGTCTGCCAACTGTTCGTGGTGGTCACGGAATGTAAGAGAGGGCGTCCAGTGTTGTCACAATGCATTTCCCACTGGATAATGAACTGCATTAAAGACTGCTACAGAAGGTTCCCTCCTGGGGAACGTCAGGGCTCATTCAACCAAGGCCCGGGCTTTGTCAATGGCCTTCCTTGCCCAGGTCCCAAATCCAGGAGATCTGCAGGGCAGCTACATGGTCATTGGTGGATACTTTCATGACGCACTATGCTATCATCCAACAGGCCAGAGAGGATGCCGTGTTGGGCAGAGCCACACTCAATGCGGGTAAGCTGTAATTCCTTCCACTGTCCTTGGGTATGGCTAGCAGTCACCTGCAACTGAATGATGTGAGCAGCACTTGAAGGAGAATGGTGAGTTACCGATGTAACTGTCCTTCTTTGAGATGAGCTGCTCACATACATTCAGATCCCTCCCACCATCCCTGCTAACCAGAGTTGGCATAAAGAAAGGACTGGGAGAGTCAGGGTCACCGGTCACCTATATAGCTGTGGTCGTGGCACTGAGGGGGCATTAGCTGCATGCCCTGACCTGACAGGCTAGGCTAAAAGACCTTCCGAGCTACCGTGTGCTGCGGCACATTTACACTTGTAACTGAATGTATGTGAGCTGCCCATCTTGAAGGATGGTTACATCGGTAACACACCGTTTGAACTAGTCCATGTTGTTAATTCGAACTAATAAGTTTGAAGTTCATTCGAACTAACCTCGAACTTCTTAGTTTGAATTAACAAGCTCGAACTAACTTTGCCTAATGTAGACATAGGCATAGTTTCTTTTTCTCCCCTAGTGCATGCACATAACTCTGGCTGTTTTTGGGGGGGGGGGGGGAGGGAAGATGAGAGAAGCTGACTTGGGGAAGGGACACGAATAGGGGGCTGCTTCCAGTTATCTTCACCTCTAGTTCCCTCACCTCCCTTTCTTCTTGTGACTAACCTATTAGCATTTCACACTGAAAGAGAAGGTGGCTGGATAGTACATTAACACCTCATACTGACAGGGGAAGAGGGGTAGAATAGTATATTACACCTGTCTAATCAGGGATGCCTCATGGACAACCCTCCCCCTTCTGTTCACTGGAATCTCTGGCATAGTGCAGACCTAGACCTTAGAAGCAGAATCTGGCCTTTTGTCATTTTGAACAGCTTTAACATCATGATTATTTTAATCAACTGCCCTAAATTTGACTATATTTTACTTCTTCAGAATATAGGGTCTGTCTGCCCAGCTTCTGGGAGCAAATCTTGCAGCCCAGATGGACAGACTTGTGGTAGCAAGGCAGACAGTGTGCAAAATTTAGCAGTACGGATATTTCCAGCTTATCTGGAGCTTGAACTCTGAAGACTAAGGATGGGGGTGGACTAGGGATTCCAAGTTCTGGCCCAAATATGAAAGCTGCAGCTACATGGCTGTTTTGTGCCTTAGCCTGAGCCCCACTGTTGACCTGGATTGTGAGATTCACTTCTAGTCACTGTATGGGCATACCTTCATGGGCTTGTCTATACAGGATAGTAAACCAAATTAACTAGCTAAGTTCCAAAGGGGCAGCTGTGTTAGTCTAGTAAAGCAAAAACAGCAAGGAGTCTTGTGGCACTTTAAGACTAACAGATTTATTTATCGCATGAGATCTGTGGGAGAAAAATACCACTTGTCAGATGCTTTGAAGAGGGAGAACTTACAGAATTGGATGAAGATAAATGCAGGGGAGTGTAAGACATGGGATCAGGTCATATTGCAACAGCAAATCAGAGCATTTGTAAGGATTCAAACTCTAGGAAACAGCACACAGAAGAAGGGTGTATCGCATGAGTTTTCATGGAAGAAAATCCCACCCTTGAATTTCAAGATGGTGAAAGCATGAATTCAAACATTATACTGACTACGTTTGAGGAGTGTTGCTTGCCAAAAATGAATGCGACTTCTGAGAGGCATAGATTTTTTACATGCATGCAAAAACCAGAAACACCGTAGAGCAATATGTTACAGAAGTAAGGAAACTCAGTAAAAGCTGTAACTTTGGTGGCTTGGCAGAGTCTCTGATCAAAGACAGACTCATTTGTGGCATTACAGACAATGTGTTAAGAGAAAGACAGCTCAGAGCCTGGGAGATCTCTTTGAATGAAGCCCTCCAAATATGAAGGGCCACTGAAATGGTAAAAACACAAGTAAAAGAGCTGAATTCACCAGAAGGGATAGTTCATGTACTTAGACAAATAGCACATACCCACAGTGGTTCAAATCACAATGTGGAACCAACCCCTGCTATCAGGAAGACTGAGTCCAGATGGTCTTGCGGCAAGCGTGGATCACAGCATTGTCCCAAATAGTGTTTTGCCTATGGGAAACTCTGTCATAACTGTGGGAAACAATCGTTTTGCAAGCTGCTGCAGATCCCAAAGGTGGAAAAATCAAGTGCATTTAGTTACTGACAGTGAGACTGAGGAGTGCTTTGTAGATGTACTGGGATCAAGCAAACCAAGTGAGAGGGACTAGATACTGCCTCTGACACTGAATGGAACAGTCATTCCACTGAAACTAGACTCAGGAGCTCAGGTTAACATTCTGTCTGCACAAGATTACGAGAGACTGAGAATAAGACCTAAGCTGGGACCAACAAACATAAAAGTAACTGGGTATTCTGGAACAAATATACCCATGCAGGGATGCTGCTTTGCTGGCATTAACCATAAGAACACCATGTACAGGCTGCCTTTCATTGTAGTGCCACAAGAGGTGACACCAATTTTGGGCCTGGCTGCCTGTGAGAAACTGAATCTGGTAAAAAGGGTGGTCTCACTACAAGATAGTGCTGCATCTGGCTATGAGGCACTCTTTGAAGAGCATCAGAACCTATTTCAGGGATTGGGTTGCTTGCAAGGTGAACATACAATCCACATAAACAAGCAGGTCCCTCCAGTTATTCATTCATGTAGAAAGGTTCCATTTTGCACTCCGTGATAAACTCAAGGCTGAGTTTGAAAGGATGGAAGCAATGCAAGTAATACAAAAAGTAGAGGAGCCAACGGAATGGGTGAGCTCCCTAGTCATAGTGGAAAAAAGTAATGGTCAGCTATGCACATGCTTAGATCCCAGAGATCTCAACAGAGCTATACAAAGAGAACATTTCAAACTACCAACTAGAGAAAAGATTATGGCTCATTTTGCAAATGCTCAATATTTGAGCCAATTGGATGCATGCTCTGGATTTTGGCAGCTAAAATTAACAGAGGAAAGCTCGAAATTATGCATATTTAACACTCCATTTGGAAGATATATATTTTTATGCTTACCCTTCAGTATAGCTTCAGCACCAGAGGTGTATCACAAAACTATACACATGATCTACAAACACATTAGCAGTTTGGACACCTCCATGGATGACATCGTCATCTGGGGCTCTACAAAAGAGAAGCATGATCATCGGCTTTGGCAAGTGTTGGATGCAACTAGAGCTGCAAACCTCAAACTAAAGAAGAAGAAATATGTTAGGAGTTCGAGAACTGACTTTTATAGGGGACATTGTTTCCCATGAAGGTGTAAAACCAGATAAGAGGAAGATTTCAGCCATTGAAATGATGCCATGTCCCCCGTCAAAGAAAGATGTCCAATGGTTTTTCTGCATGTTTTTTAGATAGCTGTTATGTATTGTTAGATGTTAGTGTATGCATGATTAGCTAGCTTTTATATGTATCTAAATGTTTACTTGTTTTTCATAGGGTAGGAAGATAAAGTGATATGCTTGCAGAAGATCGTGAATTTAGAGACACTCCCTAGCATGGCCAGTGTTGTGTGAATTGGGAGAGGTGCCATAGGGAAGATCTAACATGGCTGCTCCCAGGTACACACCTGGATACCTGTCTGTATGATTAAAGTTCTATTCCTCAGTCATTCAGTAGTATGGTCTTTAATGAACCCCCAAGATCATTACATGAACTAACTTTTAGTTCAAACTAGCCACACTTTTTTTAGTTCAAACTAACTTTTTAGTTCAAACTAAAAAACACTGTTAGTTTGAACTAAAATTTAGTTGGAACTAAAAAACTGCACTTAGTTCAAACTAACTGCTAGTTCCAACTAGCATGTCTACATTGTGCTTGTTCGAACTAAATATGCAAATAAGTTTGAACTGAGCAGTTAGTTTGGACTAACCAGCTAAACTAACTAGTTTGAACTAAGTTTTCCTTAGTCTGAATTAAAAAAATTTTTAGTTCGAACTAGACAAAGCCTAGTGTAGACAGGGCTCAAATTAGTTCGAATTAAGGCTCCATAATTTGAACTAATTTTTAGTGTAGACATAGCCACTGGTATTTAGCACCATTAGTTAATTCACATTAACTGTCCTGAATGTTCCTGTGTAGACATGCTCTACGCCTTTGCTGGTTGACATTTTACACACAGATTGGATATTTCCTTAATGGCTTTTGGACCAAATACTGGTCACTTGCACTCACAAGGAGCTGAGTTACAACCAATGATGCTACTTAAGTAAGACAAGCTGATTGTTATTTTTATTTTATTTTATTGCACATGTGTCTATTGCATTAATGGAAATGAGATTAGAACTCCTGTGCTCTGAAGTTATGTACACATGTTTTCATGAATTGGGACCTAACCATACACCAACACAGTTTTATGAACATTGTAAACAATTGAAATAAGAAATAAAAAGACTAAACAAGACAGCATATGTCTTAGAAATGCTTCTTTTGCACACTGTAGACTAGTCTTTTAAAAATCACTAAGAAACCTCTGTACTAGCAAACTGTTAATGAGCTGCCAAACTTCAAAGATTGAGCCAAGTTATGTATGCATATATAAAACAAGTATCTCTCTAGAGTCTGATCCTGCAAATAGGCACATGCCTTATTGTATCAATGTGAGCAGCCTCACTGATTTCCATAGTTATATCTACACTTAAGAACATTAGTTTGAACTAAGTTAGTTTGAATTAATTAGTGCACATTGATTTTGATTAATGTGAACTAATTTAGTTTGAACTAGCATCTACACACTAGAAACCTAAATCAAACTAGTGTGTCCATGCACAGGAATTGCTAGTTCAGCATAGGAGGGGGGTACCATGGGATGTGTGGCAACATGGCATCCAGGAAGGGCCACTCCCCACCTAATCCCATAAAAAGAGGAAGGCACTTCCTCCATGGTGTCATGAAGAAGGTCAAACCATGTTTAATTTGAACTAATGGTTAGTTCGAACTAACATCTACATTGGGTCAGTTTGAACTAATAAGTTTGACTTAACTGTTAGTTCTAATTAAAGGCGGTTATGTTATTTCAAAGTAAGCTTTCCTTAGTTCAAGCTACAGAATTCCTTAGTTTGGACTGATGAAAGCCAGCTTGGATTTGCTCTTATTTAGTTTGAATTAATCCTCCTTAATTCAAACTAAATTCTCAGTGCAGACATAGCCTATGTGAGTAAACATTTCAGAATTGGGGCTCTGGTTAAATCCTTTCCGTTCCAAAGCCAGACCCTTTGCGCCCCTGATAAATCATCTCCAGAGCTGGCTGGATTTGCCCACTGCGGTCAGGAAAAGTCAAGGAATTCACTAATAGGGATATCAGAGAAACTCGACCAGTGTCTAGTCCAGTTACTGCTGTTTGTTTCTGATTTGTTTGAGTGCCAAATTAAATTTCTTTCAAATGATCAAATCAAATTATAATAAGCACAGAATTCCTGTGGAGATGGCTTAGGCATTTGTTGTCAATTTATTCAGTAAGGAAAGACAGTAGCATACTGTATTGAAACATGGCACAAGAGATTGCAAATATATCAGGCTTTGATTTTTATGTATAATCAACTTATTTCTTTGCGCCCTCTTCCTTTTTCGCCTCCCTCCCTGCTCCCATTCCCCTTTGATACCCCAGATTTTAATACATGTATCAGATACTTGTATACATGTATCAGGTAATTAAATTCAGAGAGAAAACAGTGTTTAAGCAATCTAATCAGCAGAAATAGAATCATGATTTTTCATTCAGCTATTCATACATTAACATAAAAGCCTAGTAAAGCTTGGAAGACAGACACATATAAATAAGTCAACTTAGAAAAATGGTGTTATATGCAGGTACTTAAACAAATGACCTAATTTTCAAAAGTGCTGCACACTCAGCAGTTTCCACAGATTTCAGTGAGATCTATTGGGTGCTCAGCTCATTTGAACATCAGGCCGCTTATTGATGGCTGTAAATAAGGACTTAGGAGCCAACTTTAGGCAAGCATTATTTTTTGCGGGTGGGGGGAGGGGCAGGGAGGGGATCTTGGCCTATGAATCATATAAGGCACCTCTTCTATACAAGTGTTTAAAGAGTTTTAAAGAAAATTTAGGTTTAAGTGTTTACACTAATCTGGATAAAATTATTTAGAAAAAATATGCCCTACAGTATGAATTGTTTTCCAATCAGAAATGATTGGCCAAGACATCTTCAAATAATTCAGAGCTAACCAAGTATAGGAAAACATGTTTATTTGATTCTGGGAAAGTAAATGCTGCAAGCATAAATGTATCTGCTTTTAATAATGAATCAAGCCTCTTAATATTTGACGCACTGCAAAGCATTATGTTGAGTTACATCTGGTAACATCATATCACAAGATACAGTGTACTCTGAATAGTCCCAATAGACTGTACCACATGCTTTGCACTGTACAGAACATTTAGACAAACTGGGTCAAATTTTCCCTATTGTAACTCTCTGCACCACAATGGAATTACGCCAGGGTGAATCTGAGCCAGTGGCATTTCTTTTTGTGATCAAATACAATGGGACTGAATATTTTTCTCATTGTCATTGTGTTCCTGTGAAGTTTCTAACCAACACCATGACTTAGCATAATGAGGTGAAGCACCAAAGAAGGGAGCTTTCATTGATCACCAGCACATCTGTATTAGAACATCTGTACAGTTTTATAGAATCTCTGTAAATTCAAACAAAACATGTGCAGGATTTTAGAGTAAACCTCTAGCTACTTCTATGATAATCTCTAAACTTCAATATCTGGACTTCAATGACCCTTTGATTACTTTTTTAGCTGTAATGATCTTTATAATACAGCACTCAACTTCACACCTGCTTCCAAGCTGCCTCCTGTGTTTAGAAGTTTGTTCTGTAATACCCAATGATCCTTCTCTCTCTTTACCTCCTCTTGCTCTTTCAAACCCTGTGTTCAATTACACTTCCACTAAGTCTTTCAAAGATGGCCAACATTTACACATTTCTAAAAGAATGGGGGAACCTCCCCCAAACAAACAAACAAACCAACAATGAGCAAAGCTTCCTAAAATTTCTAAGCTGCAAGCAGGCACTTCCATAATTATATCATCTTTGGATAATGTGAATAAAGTATAAATTACTTCATTTGCAGACTTGTAAATGAGTGGCCTCAAGACAGCCACTGTAAGTGACCCCACAACACAGTTTCCCTACTGGGTAATTCAAATGACTGCATTCAAGGCCCTCACTCAAACAATAATCCTTTCGTGGGTGAGCTTATTAAAAAGCCCTTAAGCAAACAGTGTGTAATAGAAGTCCCTAGAGCTAGTCCATTGCATTCCAGGACATGTGATTCTTGTTCTTGCCATACCCCAGTGCCTTCCATCACAGCTAAGTGCCTTATTTGTCCTCTTCTATCCCCCTGCCAGGAAAGTCGCCCTAGCGCTTCCTGCTGGAGCACAACATGCTCTAACCAAAGGGAACTACCATAGTCTCTCAGCTGGGGAAAGCATCCCTTGTTCTCCCTGGGCTCCTCCCTGACTGTCATGGTCCAGCTCTTCAACAAGACAACATTAGCATTTAAGTCCTTCTGCTGCTCTCCCTTCTTCCAGCCCTCTCTCTTGTCCTTATCCGCAGTTCTCTCCTTTTACTACTGCTCACATCAGCCCTCTCCAGGACTGGCTGCCTCACTTCCATTCTTTTTCTGCTTTCCAGGCTTCAACCTTTTTCTAGGGGCTGCCTCTTCTTTCTGACAGCTCTCATATCAGGCCTTTCTCCTGTCTTGACTCCCAACTGATGCAGTCTGCTCTGACTCCAAATTAACCTTGTATAGCTTCCAGCTGCTACCCTTCATTCTTAATTGTCCCAACTGGGAGCTTCTGGAGTGAAACAGGAGTGCTGAGCCCAGTTTTACTTAAGGGGCCAGTCACAAGCCTAGATACTACAAGGATGGGTATTTTGTAAATTCCTAAAATGCATTTGATGTATAGATATGCAGGATTACTTCACTAGTGTAATCATCACTCAGAGTATTGTGTGTCCACCCGTCTAGTCTAGAGCAAGGTTTGGGTATATATATTTGTTATAGCTGGCTCTTCCAAGCCTCCCCACTAGCTACAGCATGCTACCCTGTGTTTCCCTAAGGCTATGGCCTTCCTGGGTTTCTTTGTGGCAGTTAATGAAAGCGACACAGACTTCAAAAGAATTTTTAAAACCACACTTTACTTACAGCTAAAGACGTACAAATCTGGAAAATAATGGTCACTTGCCTGCAGAAGTCTTTCTCCGGTGTCTTCACCACACATCAATATAGATTTTGTTTCATCCTCACTGCTACTACAAAGGGTGGTGAAGCTGTAATAGAGGAGCAGGACAGGTACAGAACCACAGAGGTCCCATGTCATGGGGTGCCTATGACACTGGATTTCATTAGTTTGAGACAGGTATAGTCCATGTCTGAATTACACAGTAAGCTTCTTTTATGATCCTGCATTTCAAACCACACAAAGTGCACTACGTTATTAAAAATTTATGGCAAAGTGGTGTGCTCAGGTTGAACTGGGCCCCCGCTCTGTTAGGCCTTGTACAAACATATAGGAAGGAATGGTTCGTGTTCCAGAGTGTTTACAGTATAAGATCTTGTGCTGAAATTAAATGGCTCAACTTTCCTGTTCTAGACCAGGTGCTCTCAGTAGGGCCAAGTAAGAGCGAGGGGCAGCTCCTAGGAGCTATAAAAGGGATGTAGTATATTCAAAGAAACAAGGGTGCCAAATTTTTATTTGTATGTAAACTAAAAAACAGTGTTTGTGAAGCTTCACTGTCATGGTGACAGGATGATTTAAAACCTACTGAAGTGTCTGCAGGTATGCAAACCAAAAGCATAGGACTTAATGTTTCACAAACATTTATCATTTTCACAGTGAACCCCAATTTCCCAATACAGCAAAAGGTTAAGAGGTTCAATTGTCTGATATCTTCTACAATAACAAGTTTGTGCCACTGATTTCTCTATTCTGGATTTAAGAATGTGCATTTTAGTGGAAATATATATTATGCTGATTTCAGGAATCTCATCTTGCAGAGGAGACTATGTTGCATAATTAAATGATATTCAGTCATTCTTGAGCTAAAATGCTCATAACTTTACATTTATTTATAGTACTGTTAAAAGGTTTATCAACCTGGCATTGAAGGTAAATTACTAACCCCAAAATAACAACTGTACAGGTTACTTTTTTTAATGACAGAGAGTTATAAGCATTCAGGTATCTATGAGATCCCACTGAAGACAGCAGACCAAATGAAAACATTTTAGGTAATTTAAACAATAATTTTTAATAAATTTATCACACATCTTGCAATATGATTACCTTTTCATTTTACCAGTACATATTTGTCCCCCTTTATCATGGTACCTGAGCACCATAAAATTAAATGTACTTTTACTCACAAAACACCTGTGAAGAACTATAAATCCCATTTTTTAGATAGGGAACTGAGGCATGGAGATCTGCGGAACCAGATCCTCAAAGGTATTTTGGTTAACTACCATTGACATCATGCACCAAAATACCTTTAAATTCTGGTCCTGAGTGATTTACTCAAAGTCATACAGGAAGCCTGTGGTAGAGCAAGAAATTGAATTGAGCTCTCTGAAGCCACCAGCTATTACTTCAACAACTGGGCCATCTTTCTGTTTCACGGTAATGCCCCATACTTGACACTGAATAGTTTGCAGGGGCGCTCTATCACAGAAACAACGTTTTTAAAGGGCACAGAAACCTTTAAAAAGAAGCCAGCCTCCTGACAAAGGCGGGGGAGGGGATGTCAAGGGGGTCCAGTGATTTAACAGGGCCCAGGGGCATGGGAGGATAAATACATAGTCTCCCCTCCTTCACACAGCCCTCCTCCCCTCAGGCTCTCACCCCTTCCTCTGAGTGAGTTTACTTATTACGGACCACGTAGGTTGCCATGAAGGCTAAAAAGGTTGTATGTGCTACTTAGCTACCCAGATTCATCAGTAACCTTCCTGGAGAGTCATGGGAAGCTGAGGACAAGATATCCCCTCCTCAGCCACCCAGGAACCAGCATGGCACATAATAATTAGACTTCCAGCTGAAGCCAACTCAGATCTTAGTCATCACTTTCGGGGCACGAGGGAGAGGATCAACAGTTCTGCCCTAGGGCTCAGTTTTGCTGTTGGCAGGCCTGTAAGGAAGGTTCCATATGAGCAACCAACACCAAGATTTCCAAAGCAGAAGCCAAAATTAGGCTTCTAATATGTAAGGATCTAAATAAATGCCTTGATTTTCAAAAGTTCTGAGCATCCAGCAGCAGCCATTAACTTCAACATGACTTTTGGGTGCTCTGCACTTTTGATCAAACCATTCATTGAAGTCCCTAATATGGACTTAGGTGCTGAACATTAACATCCTTTCTTTGGAATGCTTGGGAAGACCAGGGACAGGGTCTGAAAGGCAATGACAGAAAATGCCTCAGTGGCCAAATGTTAAATGCCTTGTTTTGTTTCAGTTTTCACCAAAAAAAAGGTTAGCTGTGATTGGACGACTAATGCAGTGAACATGAGTCTAAACAGGATAGGATCTGAGGCTAAAATAGAAGAAAAACAAGTTAAGAATTGCTTAAACAAATTAGATGACCTCATGATGAAATACATTCTAGAATACTTAAACTGACTGAAGAGATTTCTGATCCAGTAGCAATTATCTTTGAGAACTTATGGAGGACAGAAAAGATACCAGAGAACTGGAAAAGGGCAAATATAGTACCTGATTACAAAAAGAGGAATAAGGAAATCCAAAGGAATTTTAAACCAGTCAGCTTAACTTTGCTACCTGGAAAGATAATGGAGCAAATAAGCAATCAATTTGTAAGCATCTAGAAGAAATAAGGTAATAAGTAACAGTCCTTATGGATTTGTCAAGAACAAATCATGTCAAACCAATCTAATATCCTTCTTTGAAAGGCAATAAGTTTTTTGGTGAGGCAGAAGCAATAGATGTCATCTCAAACAAATTAGGGAGTTATAGCCTACACAAACCTACTGGAAAGATGGCTGCACAACTGGCTGGAAAACAGTACTAAGAGATACTTAGCGATGTTCACAATTGAGCTGAAAAGGCACATTAAGTGGGGTTGGATAGGTTTCTGTGCTAGTTCTATTCAATATTTTCGTAAATGATTTGGGTAATGGTATAGAGAATACACTTACAAAGTTTATGGATGATACCAAGCTGTAAGCAGTTGTCAGTGCTTTGGAAGACTGGATTAGAATTCAAAATGATCTTGACAAACTGGAGAAATGATCTGAATTAAATATGAGGAATTTCAAGAAGGCAGACAAAGTACTACACTTAAGAAGGTCTCAACATAAATACATAATGGGAAATTATTGCTTAGGAAGGAGTACTTCAGAAAAGGGTCTAGGAGTAAACTAAATAAAAGTCAACAATGCAATACTGTTGGAAAAAGACTATGAACATCATTCAGGGATATATTAGCAGAAGCACTGTAAGCAAGACATGAGCATTAATTCTTCCACTCTACTCAGCACTGACAAAGCTTCAAAGGGAGGGCACTGTAATGTAGGAAAGAATAGAAAAAGACTGGAGAAAGTCCAGAGGAGACGAACAAAAGTGATTAAAGGTCTAGAAAACATGATCTGTGAGGAAAGATTTAAAGAAATTGGGTTTGTTAGTGGGGAGAACAGAAGACTGGGGTAGTTGGAACACAATAATGGTCTTCAAGTACATAAAAGGTTGTTATAAAGAGGAAGGTGATAAGTGGTTCTCTTTCACCACTGAGAATAGGACAAGTAGTAAGGGCTGAAACCGCAATAGGGGAGATTTAGATTAGATACTAGGAAAAACTTCCTTGGTGCCAGGGTAGTTAAGCATGGGAATAAATTCTACAATTCTGTGTATGTACTTAAAATTTATTCTATATTTGATTTAAATGTTTGATCTGATAGAGCACAGGTATTAAGTGCTGTGCATAAAAAAATACAAGTTAAAAACTGATGGGCATGGAAAGAGACATTGGAAGACCTGACCCTGTATCACTGTAGCATGGCACCATGTTCCTGGCCACCTAAAGGCATGAGAAATACCTACAAAGGAAATGTATACCATCATCATGAGGCTACAGCTGCAGCCTGTATCTCCCCTGCAGAATCCATTCTCTTTCTGTCCTGTCATTTTTTCACTTTATGAAGTTGTGAAGGAGAGCGTGAGTGCCTAGAGAGTTTAGGACTTATCTTTATTTACTACAGTAGTTCATACCTACCATTTAACCTTACTGATTTTGGCTAGCATGATAGCTATTAACACACTAGCTGGAAAAATAACCTTGCACACCCTAGTGTTCATCCCAGAAGAACTTGAGTGATCCAGGCTAAAGGGAATAAATAACTTCATACTTACTGAAGTATGCTTGTTGGAACCTCATAAATGAACCTTCCCTAGTTTCTAATGAACACAACCTTTAGACTCCGCCCACTCTTCCTTTATTTTGCATTAAGAAGTTTATCTCATGCTTAAACTTCCTTTCTAGCCAAACCTTCCAGAGCCATCAACATACTTCCCACAGGTAACTCAACACATGTTGAGGTTCCAAGGAATTTTCGTTCTTCTACAGTACTCTAAATCCAGAAGAAAGGGGATGATCAAGTTTTAGTTTGACAGTTTTTTGTTGTCTGCTGGTCTAGGACCCATGCCTGTGTTCTGATCATACAGGAAAACACAATATCTACTATCTAATCTTCATCAAAAGGAGCAGGGAAAATGTTTATTTAACCTAATGTCTCAATGCCCACCCTTTAAGTCCTTGGACCATTCACATAAAAAGTGAATACAATGCTACTGTTGTAGTTTTTTTTTCCTCTGCCTCGCACCTGAAAGTTTCTAATGAGCCTGTTTGCCAGCTGCCATGCTATGAGGCAGAGATGACAGAGCACGATACACAAGAGGCACAAAAGATGGTCTCATTCAGAGACTCTGCTTTTTGTCCTTTCCTGCTTTGTTTCCCTTGCTCTAAAATAAAAGGCTTTTCTATGAAAACATGGTGGCTTTCTGTGTATGGCAAGACAAATATTTTGGAATGTGCAATGCAAATGTGATTGATAATGCATGTTTCTTTTGTATTGTATTCTGTATTGCTAGCATTGTAAAAGTTAAATTTCCCCAAAATATAATACTGGAAACTTCCAATGAAATTCTAGTAACTGAGTATTTTCTTTTAAAAGCCTGAATCACAATCTTAAATATTCTCCCTCAGTAAAGCATTTCTCTGCATAGTGCATAACTTAGGTAAGGCTTCCTTTGTGAACCTATTGACAATCCATATCCTTGACATGGATCCAATTCCTTTTAAATGTGAATGTTCCAGGAGATAGGAATGAATTAAAATGTATATTACAATCAGCACTGACAAAGATGAATGAAAGTAACTCTTTTATCTATCACTCCTCTCTCTTGATTATTCATACATTACTTTCACGATGTCTTATGCAGCAAGAATGTTTCAAGCTTTTCATACCATTCTGTCTGTCATCCTGTCACATTTTAATGTCAATATAGTGTTCATTAGGGACATTCTGCCCAGGGGTTTTGTCATTTTTTGTATTTCAGTCAGTGAAGAGAGAAAATACCACTATGTCCCTGCATTTTTACATAGAATCACACTGACACCAAATTGGTAACTATACTGTGTTGTCAAAATAAGCAGTGGACCTTAATAAACTATGCTTGTCTGCTGGGAATCACACTACTTATTTTCATTGTGTTTAGGCAGTTGCCTATTTTGCACTATATGTCTTCAAATGGCACAAACATGGGCAGGAATACAGAAGGTGACCTGAATGAATCTCCATATCATTAGAGTGACTCAAAAGTCCACAGTGATGCAATCTTTCATGTAAGAACTAGGAAGTAAAATAAAATAAATAAATCAGACAGCAGACAGAGTGAAGCTGGCATGACAATTGCAACATTTCATTAAAACTGGAGGCTAACTTGTATGTTTTTCTTATGTAGGGCACATTTAATAATGAATTAGAAATAAGAGTCTAGGTTTTTTGTTATGGCCATGGTATCATTTACTTAAGGGTAGTTTGTTAGTCAGGTTTTCTAATGATTCCACTGCCTCATCAATAATTTTTATTAATTTTTATTTCTTAGCATCTGGTTTCAGTTGAGATAGTCACATTTCTTCCACCACATGAAATGCATTTTATGTGTGAAAATTTTCAAACATCTGGGCAAAGTTTGAGCCACTCAAGATGTGTGCACATCTCTTGAATCTATAAAAACTGGTGGTCATACATACATACAGAGTGGATAATTGTTCATCTTCATGTGTTTAATTTAAACAGATAATTTTTTGCACTTGCAAAAGAAAAATTTTGCCAGTGCATTTTTTGGCACCATTAACAATGCAAGCTTTCCATTGATACAGTGTGTCATGAAAAGGCTTTCTGCCAATAACTGTCAAAATACCCCATGATTAAAAATGGAATATTTCAGTTTTCTGTTAAGAAAAAGTGTTTTACACACCCTCCAAAATCCCAAACCAACTAAAATATGTTGATTTGGATGGCCTGCTGTGGTGCTTCATAGAAATTGTAGTTTTGGTACTTCATGTGTCAGTTCTCACCTATGGGCCAAGCTCCCCAGCTCAAGGTCATCTTCACAATATACCGTAGCCAGGTACTACCATCTTGCATCACTTCCCCTTAAAAGGAGGAAGAACTGTATACATGGGAAATATATTCCAAGCAAGGAGCACAGGTCATAGCAGAGAATAAGAGTATGAAGCAAACAAATGGTAACTCCCACAAATCACCACAGAGGAAATACACCTCTGAATTGAAATATTCCTTTTTTTTCCAGATTAAATATTTTGTTTTTTACTGAAAGATTAAAAGTTTTCATGGAAACTCTGCTTTTATAACTACTTCTAACCATCATCACCACCAGAATAAGATGAAATTGCTTATGCAAAGTGTGACATGCAGAACCTTTGGGGACAATTGCATTAAATTAACCAAAGTTTGATTTTGTTCTGCTACATGAGAGAAGACCACCGCTGCTCCTGCAGGAACAAAAGGCAATGGGGAGTGACTAAAGTGCGTCATTAAGATAATAAGCAATGCCAGAGTGGTCCTACACTTTGGGGTGGTTTGAATATACTTGTTCAAATAAGGATGTCCATGGGCTAAGGGAACCAAAAAAGAATGAGGGATATGTAAAGGCTGAGTTAAACAGACTCCTTTTGATTCAGCAAACATACAGAGTCTTTCATGCTTAGGGAAGCCCAACCGCTGTGCAAGGGTCGGATGGGACACTGACCTATCAGATTCCCCATGTGGAAGATGGGAAATTTCTGGTATGTTTATTAAGCACATAGGTTTTTTTTTTTTAAATTGTGATGATTTTATTTTGCTCAGGAAGAGCTTTGTGACAACTTGCAACTGCTAGCACTACACTAGTGATAGTCTTCAAAGAAAGCAATGCATAGGCATTGACTGTAGGGCAGATTGGCTTGCAGGAATATCACAGAGAACTGTGTAGCCTTAAATCATAGTCAGGAGGGAGCTAGCTGTTGAGAAGTTATGAGTTACCCAAGAGAAGTTATGGCTGGCTATTTGAAGCCTTCAAGAGAACACCAGAGAAATATAGTCACAGTTACCCTGAAACTGTGACATAAATGAACAATTTTTGGAAAAAAAAATGAACAGTGCAACAATAGACACTATTTCCATCAAGGACTTTTTATGAGAGAGGTGTGGTGGTGGGGGAAAAAAAATCAGATTTTTTGATTAATTTATGGAAATAGATTTTAAACTTGTAATCACATATCTGTCAATGCCTTTTCTGTTAATTCATATTGTCTTCTTATATTAATTAAACAACCCCCAATGCCTCCTTTTCACCTTCATTCAAATAAAAATATTATTAGTCACAGAGGAAAGCCCTTTCTATAATGACAAGTGCTACTTATCATACAGTACCAAAGCTCAGGCCTATAAATACCCAGCTACTTAGTTTGGGCCCTGATTCAATGAAACCACTTATGCCTAACTTGAAGTTAGTGGGACCTATATAGCTGCTTTCCTGAATCAGGACAATATAGCACTGAGTTCATGGAACTACTCATTGTAAGAGCAACATGCACTACCCTGGTTAGCATTTGCAAAATTATTCTTTAATCATTGTTCTTAATAATTATCAACACAGTTTGACATGTTTTAACAGCTGATATTGTCTAATCTACACTTGTTAGTTTAGCACAGTGTCTTCGTGGAATTTCTTCTTCTACAGAATGTGGTCGTTAGAAGAAGAGGTTCAAAATAACCATTTGTCTCCTGGCTCTATCAATAGGGTAAAAATGAATTTTTATTCACCCCAACCCTGACATGAAAACACTGCAATTTATTTAGATGAATTTGGCAGACATTTCATATTTTGTGTGTACTTTTACCATGATCCTACACAGAGTTCAGCTGATCTCAAGTTCCCTGACACTGCATCCACAGGCATGGAGCCCTATGATGGGTGCATAAACCCTACAGTGGAATGGTCAGGATGCAGGCACAATTCTAAGCCTGAGAAACCCTGTCCTTGCAGGCCCACTCGACATGGCCGAGTTGAGAAGCAGGAACAGAGACCTAAAAATCAGAGTTTCCTCAGCCCAGAAAGGTGGTGACTGGAGAGTGGCTGACCTGCACTCACTGCTATCGAGGGACTATAACTCAAGGAGGAGGAGGAAGACTGCGGCACAAGATGGGACTCCTCAGCTTGCAGAGGTCTGTAGGGAAACTGAAAGCCACAATGCACCCCAAAGGAGAACCAGAGCAATAGGAAGAGCCTAAAGGAGGATGTTAACTGATCTGCAAGATAGCAACTTCCTCACAGTGCCGAAGAGAGCCTCTGGGCTGGAACCAAATGGAGTGGGAGGACCTTCGTTATTACCCCCATCAGAAGTCAGGTCTATTGCTGCAAATGCTTACCCACGAGGTAGGGACTCATCTGCTCAGAGGCCCTGATAACAGTCAATGGATGTCACCTCACGTGGAGACAACTTAAAGTCAGGGCTTAAGTTGGTACTTGAATTAAATATTCCACAGGTTAAAAACTATTTCACTTGTCTAGAGTACTACTGGTAGTTCATCCTCAACATTTGCATATTTTAGACTTTTCCAGTAAAAAGGAAAAATGGAGCATGGCAAAAGAGGCACAGGAAAATTAAATAGATGGTATTCCATCACTGTAGTGAGTTTTCTATTTACTGCTGGGGAATCTCATTCTAGCTTATTTGGGAAATAGCTCTACCTTGTCTGAGATCTATTTCTGGATTCTTACTTGCTCTGTAGTCCCTCACATTCTAGGAATTGCAGCTGTCTTCATGGCTTGGCCCTCCAGCTAGATGCCTGTGCGTTTGCCCCCTTCTAGATATCAGAGTCTTATCAGCCTGCCTGCCTGGGTTTTCTTTCCAAGAGTCCCCTAAATCAAAGTCATGCCACTTTCCTTAGTGACTGGTCGGGAAACCTGAGCCTGCCCAATTCACTAGGTTCTAGCCCAGGAACCTTACAGTCATTGTCCACAATCCACACCGTCCCAAAACTTGCTGCTAGTTCTCTACTATACCTTTATCAAGCTTACATTCACTACTGCTCTAGGTAAATTCTTCCTTCATAGTTAGAATCCTAGAACTTCAATCCTCTCTTTCATTTCCTCCTTTTCTGCAGGGCCTATTGCAACCTTATATCAGCCCTGCTGAGCAGGACCCCATCTGCCATTACTCTCTTTGAGATGTGGCTTATTAGGTTACTTAAGATTTTTCTGTCTAAGGTGAGGTGAATACCCCATCACCATTCTGTTTGCTGTACTTTAAAATAAGTAAAAAAGTATTTGCCAGAGACAATGGTGAATTTCCATATTTACAAAATGCAAAAGAACAATAGCAATTATGAAACTTTCACTTCAAGATTCATGTTGCCAGTTCCAAAGTCATAAATCAGTCCCTAAAATCATGCAGCTGGCTTAAGAATCCTATGATTTTTTTCCAACAAATATCGAGTTTTTTCTTTTACTTTTTTAAAAAAAAATTTCAGATCCCTTTGGATGTTGTTTTTAAGCTTTACTCCTCAGCCACAAGGGCAAAAATGTACTTTGTTTAAATGGAAACTGAAATTCTCATATATCCACATGACTCTATGTACTGAGGCTTTAAGGAAAAAAAAAACAAAAGGTCACAAAGCTTGTCACAAATGAAATATTTTTCAGCGAAACACCCAGTTTTGCTCAGCTAGAAAAAATGACAAGAGATTTCTTAAGGTAATTAAGAGGGAATGAGTGAATTGTACCTTTACGATCAGCTGTGTTTATTAGCACCTGTGTACACTAAGGAGGGAATCAGATTACCCAGGTTACTGTAAATAAATCTTGTAATGAAAAATAAGGATTAAGTGAAAGCTGGGAAAGAAACAAGGGTTATGTTAGCCTTGAGAAAACTAATTCTTCAAGAACTATTGGCCCCTGGGGAGACTGGTTAAGTATTAGAAATTTCCACATGAAATAAAACTAAAGAACTGCAAATCACTGACAGGTATATTTGTGAATGGATTGACATATTTGTGTTACAATCTGTTCTCTGAAATGCTGTCATCTTTCTAAGCAAATTCCAGGAGTTTCTTAAAAATGATTCCAGCTAATCAAAATCAAGTGGCCATAGAATAGAAAGGAATAAGCAATGAAATTGATGTATTAGAATTCAGCATTAAAATTCAACAATAATTCTTCACTCTGAGTGTGCCTCTGTGTTAAGTATTTCAATGCCATATAATTAATTTATTAGTAGCAATTAATGTACTGGTATCAATACCCTTGAGCAAGGGCTATAATTCAAGAGATCAGGCTTATAAAGGCCACAGCATCTCCAGTCCTTTGCAAGAGAGGCCAAACTCATCCCATTTATTTCTAATCCAAGAAGGGTTGAATATGTACCACTTAGGAACTAGGATGTTTTTTATTATAAAGGAATTTGTACAAAGCTGCTGTAGTGTATATATTGTACTGCCTGATGAAACAATTTATGTGATCCTTTTTGAAATGTCGCTTTCCAAAACAACATTTACAAGCATGCACAGTCATTTTGTCTTCATTGTGACACTCTGACACAGCTTGGGAAAGCAAGCTACCCATTCATTAGAGAAATGCCACACAGAGGGCCCTTTCAAAAAGCTTTGTGTAGTCCAACTGGAAAAGGAAATTGAACGCATTCCATGGCTCTGCACTAGAGATCTGTGATACTGTCATTACTCGCATCATAGAAAAATTTAGTATTTCTTACTGTGCTGCCTTGTAGGCTAATGTCACTAGAGAAATATCAGGGGCTGCTTTATGGGCGGCTGTCCTATTTTATATTCAGTACATCATAAAGAACTTTATGTCTCACAAGCTTTCTAAGGACACAGTACTTTCCACCTAGGTAAGAGATTCTCCTTTTTATTTCATATAAGTGATAAAGTGTATCCCCTATTTACCACTTTTTGGTCCATTTAGAATTTAACAGTTTTCTTGCTTTTGCCCATTTCAGAAAAGAGCCTCCAAGGGACTGGGTCCTTTTCCCCTAAACCATTTTCTTCTGCCCTAAAACCTGTGCAATTAACTTCTGTCACCTTAAAAGCCTTTCTCCCAGGACATTGCTTCAGCTGTTGAAGCATATGTAATTACATCCAACAGAACCTGTCCTGGGGCATGCTAGTTTCATACAATTTTTATATCACCCTTTTTATTATTCAAGCAAAGTGAAATTTTGGGCTGTATGATTAGACTGAAATTGGAACTATTCAAGGTAATGTATTGTGTGCAAAAGCAGGCTCTTTTCTTCCCCACAATGAGTTTAAATATATTGTTAAAAAACAAATCTGCTTGGCACACATACTGGTCACATATTCAAGACTGTCAGCATTATGATTTTTCATGACTCTGTATTAAGGTTCATTAGTGCTGTTATGGCGTGGGTTGTAGCTTAATTTGCTAGAAGTAGAGTCAAAGATTAATATCCCATTATAGACCTATCTAAAATCTCCTCTGACTTTGCCAGTGAGAACCTGTGAAGACCAATTTGATAAGTTAAGACAAGTCAGACAATGTTATGCAAACACTTCCAGTAAGGTGCTTCTTCATTGTTAAGAGTCCATAATTGCCAATCCAACATACTTGAATCAGTGCTGTAACCAATTACTGGAGCTGGCAGTAAAATGAATGTCCATTTCATGGGAAGCTGTGGGTTGTCGACATTTCATTTTATTCCTCATCAGAAAGAAATGTCAACAGTGTTCCTTTTCGTTGGAAATTCAGTACTCTCTTTTAGTACCTGTCAAGGAGCTTGCCCGCTAACATGCTGGTCAGCTCTCCATCAGCCTACCTGCCAGCAAGCTGGCCCGGGATCCAGATTGTCTTCACCCAGCCAGCTGGAAAGCCAGCTACCTGCCCATTACTGGGGAGCTAAGCACCAGCCAATCTGGGGAGCCAGATGAGAAACCCAGAAGCTGGTGAGCTGGGCTTCCAACCAGTTGTGCTACCCTATTTCCTGCCAGTCTGGCTGATCAGTTAGCTGGTGAATAGGCAGGTTGGCTAATAGGAAACAAGGAGGTAGGCAGACCTTCCAGCTAGCTAACCAGGTTGCCTGCTTTGTCTTCATTAAAACTTCTGAAGGAATTTACACATTCATATGCAACACGTCACTTCTGTACACTCAGCATTTTCCAATGGAAAACTGTCATCCAAAAAAATGTGGCCACCTTTAGGTTTGATTAAAAAACTAACCATCGTTAGTCTATATTTTTAATCTTATTTCATTTACAAATTCTTTCACTTCCCTCACAAGTTTCAATATAATCTTAATGTCCCTTGGTTTCTAAAGAATGTCTTGAAGAGCAGCAGGATGATCTCTATTCTTGCTCCTATTGTTCTTTAAAAAAAACCAACTCAGTTCAGGTTTTGCCTGATGAAAGTGAAGCAAGAAATTCTGTGGGTTAACATGACCTGCAGAGCAACTTGAGGCACAAGATGGCCTGTATAGTAAAGCCCACTAATAAAGTTAAGAACACTTAACACCAGTAAGTTTGTTAGTGCAGGACTGGTACAGACAAATCTGATGGTTATTTGACTGGTCCCTTAAATTGCAAATACATCTCAGTAGCCACTGGTTGCAAAGCTTAGAAATCAGCAGGTGAACTTTCCCCCCAGACTGCCATTCTTTGCTATCTGGTGGCATTTTAGTTCCAAGGTAAATTAGGTAAAGACTAACAAACAATGTATCTGAAACTCTTGCATTTGTATATGGGTGCAGACTTCCTTTAAAAGCATGGGGGAATCTGTTTCATGCCAATAAAATTGTAAGATTCCCTAGGAAGTTCAAGTTAGATCAGCATCACTGAGCTGAATTCAATACTATACTGCACAGGAGACTGAAAAATGAGCACCACATTACTTTTTCAAACTGTCCCTGGTTTGGAGAGAAAGGTCTCCCATGTCCTGGGACCCCATACAGCTGCAAATTGATGGAACCATCCTGACTCTACCATGGTGAATCTGAAAGAATGATTAGATAATCTATTTTATACCCAACACATGAGATCAAAATTGGGAGTAGGATGGGCAGCAGTGAGGTGGAGGGATGGGAAGACATTGTTACAAGGACAGAATTAAAACAGCAATGTGAAAGTAGAAATAGGCAAGAGATTGAATTTAAAAAGTTGTTAGGGTTAGAAAGAAGACTAGAAAACATGCAGGAATTAAAACAAACTGCCTAAAATTAAATGAACAATAAGGATTAGAAACTGAAAATAAAGTGAAAATAGCCCAGGAGATAACGTAAACAGTATTTAAGGAATGAAAAAGGGAAAATAGATGGAATTAAAAGAAAAAAAAAAACAGACACAAAATAGCAGCCAATAAACAATTAAAAGTGGCAAGTAAGTATGGAATTCAGTAAATCTTAATACAAAAATGATCTTGCATTGCACTCTTATACTCTTTCCTATTGTATCTTGGCTAGTCAAATTGGTAGCTCTTAGGGGGAAGGAACTGCGTGCATGTGTGTGTTTGCGATACTTCCGTCCTAGCTAAGGCACTAAAAATACCAGGATGTAGTGATGCTACAGCAAACAGCTTCTTCTTTTATGATTACCCCAGACTTTCTGCTTCTCCGTGGAGGGTTGCCTGCTTACTTTCTCTGGCCTTTCTTAGTGCTGAGCCTAAGAAATTTGGCAAAGATGGACAGCTGCATTTCTAAAGTGACCATTACGAACTGCCTGCAGATGCATTTACCTTTCTGCTACTCGAGAAACAATCTCAACACCTTGTATGTTTTTCTTCTCTTATTCCTTAGGAGATGGGTGCACTTTTACAAACACTCATGCCAAGGGGAAAGAGAAAAGGAAAGAGCTGTCTCAGTTATTATGTGATCACTGACCTAGTAATGGAAAGAGGCCATAAAGGCTATGTCTGCACTACAGGGCTCGATTAAGCCATCTTAAGAAGGTCTACTTTAAACCAGCTTAAAGTAGACCTTATTAATTGGCTTAGAGCGTCCACACTCAAAATGCCAGAAAACTGCCCATATCCACACTGGCAGCTGCTAGGTCACCCTAGGAGTGGTGCATTGTGGGTACCTGGCCCATAGTGCACCACAGCAGAGGCACCCCTCTCTCCCGACCACTCCTTTACTACAGGAGAGTGAGTGACCACACCACCCTCCATACTGTGCGTGGCAACAGGGAGCCTGACATAGCAGAGCGATGTGCCAGCGCAGCACTCCACACCCTCCATCCATTGCCCAGACTCCTCTGGCTCTGGACCAGGTGCCGCAAGGCAACTGTCAGCACAGGGGCAGGGCACAGCAGTTGTTAAGACTCAAACACTGGGAGACAGCACATAGAGAAAGGTTACCTGCTATCATGGGGAAAAAAAATCCATAGTCAGGATTTAATCCTGTTTTCACACAATATAATCTAAAAGAAATAGCAACTTTCTTTCTTTCCATGTGCTGTTTGCCTGTGTTTGAATCTTAACTGCTTTGATTTGCTGTTACAGTGTGACCTGATCCCCTGTATTTATTTCCTACAATTCTGTAAGTTCCCCCATCTTCGAACTGTCTGAGGAAGTGGGATTTTCTCCCATGAAAGCTCATTCAATAAATAAATGTTAGTCTTAAACAGTGCCTTTGGACTCCTTGTTTGTTTTACAACAATATCAGGCAGGTCTGTCTGAGAAGGGGAGACACACAGGGGCAGGCTGAAAGGGGGAGAGACTGGCAGGGTGGGGCTGAGAAGGGGGAGACATGGGTTTGGGCAGAGAAGCAGAAAGACAGGCAGGGTCATGCTGAGAAGAGGGAGATGTGGGGTTGGGCTGAGAACGGTGAGAGATTTGGGGTCACGCTGGAGAAGGAGAAAAGATGCTGGATCAGGCTGGGCTGGAGAAAGGGGAGAGAAGCAGGGTCAGGCTGAGAACAGCGACAGATGCGGGGTTGGGCTCAGAATGGAGGAGACATGCAGGGTTGGGCTGAGAACGGGAGAGATGTGGGGTCAGGCTGAGAATGGGAGAGATATGGGCTGGAGAAGGGGGAAAGACGCCGGATCAGGTTGGGCTGGAGAAGGGGGAGACATGTGGGGCTGGGCTGAGAAGTGGAGAGACACCCGGGGTCTGGCTGGAGACAGGCAAAGGGAGAGACTCAGGGGGTTGGGCTGAGAAGGGGAAAGATTCTGGCTCAAGTTGGGCTGAGAAGGGGGTGGGAGGAGAAGATGCGGGTCAGCCTGAGAAGGGGAAAGACTCTGGATCAGGTTGGGGGATGGCAACCTGGGCTTTAGTTGTAGGATGCAGGGCTGCGGTGCTGGGGCTAAGAAATGGGGAGTTTGGATGCCTTGCACACAACTGAGAATGCTCCCAACTGTGTTGTCCCTTCTCTCCAGCCACCATCTCCATATTTCAAATAGCTAGGAGGCCAATTAAGTCAACTTAAGCCAACTGCTGGGCTTCATTGGCTTGAGTCGACTTAACTGCTAAATCATCTTTACAAGTGAGCTATTAAGTCAACTTAAGCAAATGTTTAAGTTGACTTAATAGCTTCTCAGTGTGGCCAGGCCTTTGTTTAAGTTGACTTAAACTCCCGGCGTAGACATACCCAAAAGGCAGCAGATCTCCCCTTCCTGGGAAAACTTGTAGCATGGACTCCCCTGGCTGGTTCAGAGCCAGCTCTACATTTCCTATTACTTGTGCTTGAAGCAGGTTTGGGGTCAAAGCACCATTGGCTGAAATGCTGTGACTATTCTCTTCTGCTGGAATTCTCCCCACAGCTGTTGCTGTTGAACATAAATTAGAGCAGCCTTGAAAATGATCTACATTGTTAGGAGGACAGTAAAGTCCCAGAATATGGATAAACTTGTTGGTGGCACAAAGCTGTCTTTGCCTCCTAACATGTCCTTCAGCCTGCTTCACCAGCACAGGCAGTCAGGGTCCATATATTTGAATTCTCAATTTGTGCTCTATTCTCTTATGCTTATCCTCCATTGGAGAACACAGTTACTGGATGGTGCTGGAGATACTTAAAACCAACACTACTTTCAATAAGGAGGGTAACATGGAGGGGTCCCCTTATTAATGTCACTGCAAGAGAGGATCAGATAATACCAATATTAAAATATTTAGGTAAAACCGAAATGCATGTTGCAACAATGAAAAACAAGGCAGCAGAGCAAACTTCCGAGAGCCCTAACACAGCAGCAACTTGAGTACTGAATGCAGAACAGCAAACAGAAGCCCAGAATGCAAGGGAGCCAGGAATGAATGAAGAAGCATACGGAAGCTCATGATATAACTTATTCCATGGCTATTTAAACCACTTAGCTACATATACAAGCTGATTCAACCTATGTAGAAAGGTGCACAGAAGTGGTGTCCAGGCCTTTCAAATTAAAGGCTCTGCATTTCAATTAAAAAAAGGTCAAGAAAACACAGTCAATACTTTGGCATGGCTATTGAGCTATTCCATTCTTCTTGACACTCACACAGGGCAAAGGAAGAAGAGTCACTCAGAATTCTCCTGCAAGGAATTTCCTTGGCATGCAGGAGCCCCAGCAGTTGTATACTTAGCATAGCTAGCTCCTAAGTCTCTCCCATAATAATTATGCTCCACCTTGCTCCCACATGAGATTATTTAAAGGAATAAAACAGAGTGGGGGGAGAGAGAGAGAGAGAGAGAGTGTACATAAGGAAGAGCTCCACACTGCCCACTACGCACAGGATTTGAGTCCTGCCATTCAGTTACAAACAAGTGAATTCACAACATTTAAGAGTTTCCATCAGAGACTGCAGTGGCCACAGTACTTTTCAAATAGAGTGTGGAAAAAAATGAAGGTTTACACATTTAGAAAATGGAATCAGGTAATATACTTCTGCCAAAGCTGACCTCAGCCAAACAGATGGCACATCCTGACAGTGATGAGAACCCAGAGATGTTGCTTGATTACTATGATACCCCTGGGAACTTTATGGCAGCTCTTAACAGTTTTAAAAGAGTTGATGCTGTTTTAATATTATTATTGTACTTTGAGGGTGGTTGTCACAAGCATCAACTCAGACAGAATCCAGATTAGTATAGAGAACTGTTGGGTATATTTTTTCTCTTTTTTTGGTCCTAGAAATTCATTTTTTTTTTTTTTACTCTTTTCTTTTGCTTAATTGAATGCCCCTATCCTTAAATTTCCAAAGGGATGGGCGTGTTCGTCTAGTCCAGCAAAAAAACCCAAGGAGTCGTGTGGCACTTTAAGACTAATAGATTTATTTTTCGCATGAGCTTTCATGGGAGAAAATCCCACTTCGTTAGATGTTTCTGACAAAGTGGGATTTTCTCCCACGAAAGCTCATGTGAAAAATAAATCTGTTAGTCTTAAAGTGCCACATGACTCCTACCCTTTAAAGCCATACTCAATACTTTTTTTCCCCTGGAAGGGAGGACAAAGAGCAATCTGAAAATAATATTTTTCTTGATTTTGTGCAATGGTGTAAGTGTTAGATATTAAAATACTTAGGCAGCATATTCAGTCAATCATTTGTTATATTTGGGGAAAACACAATCATGACTCTCTCATTTATGTTTCTCAGTAATAAACGCTGACAGATGCATGAATATCTTGGAAGACAAGGAACTTTTGATAAGCTTGCTCAGACCAGTTTTTAAAAAATATATGCATCTTTCATTTTGTATTACTGATAAACTCATTGGTCCAAATTCAGATCTGGTACAATATCATTGAAACCAAACGTATTCCAGCCACTTGTACAAGGTCTGAATATTTGCAGTAACCACCTGCCAAGATATGAAAAATAAAAATAAAAAGTAAGCAAAAGAGGCATCATGCTTAGTGGACAGAGCAACCAAACACCTGGGTACTGGTACTTACTGTTCTGCCACCTGACCTTGGGAAAGTCTCTTCACCTGCAACAGTTCTCTTTCTCCTCTGGTCTTTTGACTTTCTCATCTAGTTACACTGTAAATCTTTTGGGGCAGAGATTTTCTCCCCGTATGTATTTATAGTGTAATTTGTACAATGAGGCCCAAACCTAGTTGGGGTCCTTGGCTGTTACATTAATATGAATAGTACAGTAATATTTTAGCCAATCCATCTATCAATTATTTACAAAAAGAAAACCTAACCTAAGTTAATCAGCTGGAGCTGCCTTTCAGTGATATACTTCAGAAAATAGGGAGTTAAGGCTAACCTATAAATCTTGCCGTATTAAGGCAGCTACTTCCAACAGTGGGTGAATTTACATACCATATGTTGTGCAATGCTTACAGTAGATGTGCTTTTCTTCATTATGTAGATTACTTGCCAATTTTAATTTTCCTAAAACTAAGGAGGAAAAATATGGTAAGTCTCTATGAATGGGACTAATAAGAATTGATATCCTAGGGAGGAACATCACAGCTGCTGTAAGAAAACCAGATTTCTGTGTTTTATAAAAATCTTTCTGTTAGAAATCCTGAAGTCTTGGTTCAGCAAGTGCTTAAACAAATGTGTGACTTTAAGTACCAGTAGTCCCATCTAAGTCAAGGTACTCAGGTGCTTAAAACTAAGCACAATTTTTTTTTTCTTTAATCAGGGTGTTGTGGGTTATGCCCTCTTTGTCACCCCCTGGCAGGGAGGTTTGAGGGGGTAATAAGGGGAATGGGGCACTCCTGTGGGTTCAGTCTATCACTCTTGAGTTTCCTTGGCCATAAGCCCTGCAGATCCATGTCCTATCGGTTACCCTCAGGTCAGGACAGCACAGCCTTGCAGTCAGAGTCACTAGTTGCTCTTGGGTCAGGGCAGCACAGCCTGATAGCCCCTTTTAAAGGGAAGGCACAGAGGGTAGAGGGGCTCAGGTCCTCTTTTCTCCTGAGCTCTAACCCCAGGGCTTTATCAGTGTCTGGGTTGTCAGATACCACGTCAGTGGGGATCTTCCAGAAACATGCTGACTGGTGTCTCTACCACAGGTTATACCATGCAACGCCCCTGGGCAATTTCCTACTCAGTAGTCAGTGGGGCCATCCCTTGAGTCCTTGGGGAGTCCAAGTCCCTTGTCTGTGCAGCAGTTGTCTGCATTGACTCCGGGTCATGGGGTCCACTGGCAAAGATGACTACTTGGATGCCTGGCTCTGGGGAGTTAACAAAGGGCAGCCAGTCTTTGTTGAGGTCTCCCAAGCTCCTGGATTCCACCACTAGGGGCTGAAATGACTCAGTGATCCTGGTTCAGAGCCATCCACCTGCCTCCCCTCTCTTCTGTAGTCAGCCCCGAATGAGCTGGACTTCTTCTTCTTATGCTACAGCAGCGGTTATAGCATTGTTTCAGGCCAGGGTAAGCCCACCCCATCACACAGGATGAGAGTCAAAGTCATTGAAGTCAACTGGAAGTCTCTTTCTCTTGATTTTAATGGGTTTTAGATCAGACCCCTGTATCTGAAATAAAGGAAGAGACTGAGTGTGACAGAATTGTATTCCTGGCTTTACCACTGACTCATTCAAGGACCTTGGACAACTCAATTACTGTGCCTAAGTTTATTGACCCATAAAATTTGTAATACTTACCTGCCCTTCCGCACAGAGTGTTTAAATAACTGAGATTTAGAAAGCAAGATTCTTGGATGGAAAGTGCTATTATGCTCTTCTTTCACAGATCATGATCAGCATATGAGCTACATTCTTGATGCAGGGCCAATCAAGAAATAAATTCTACTTTCAAGAAAAGCAATTTAAAATATATTTTTTGGTGAAGTATGATTCTGGGGCTGAAAGGAAATTTTGCAGTTAGATTTTATGAAGACCCCCCCCCCAAATGCTGCTACCTAGGTAAATAGTTATTCCAAATACATTTTAACAAATTGCTTCATATCCTACCTTCCTGACATAAAGTGATGATTATTTACATGGAAACTCAATTGGTTCTTTTATCTTCTTCCTTACATGCAGTCTTCTGGGTCTAATCCTATAACTTTTACTTAAACAAAGGGAATGCTCTCAAGTCAGGGGGGAGGATCTGACCCGTTAGGTAAGCATTCAGTATTTTACAGGTGACAGAGGCCATGGCATTGGTACATATAAGAGTGCAAATGCGTCTAATATGAAGACATTTAAACAAGAACGGTTTTGCCTGAATCCAGTTAAAAGCTCTCTGAAATATGAGCAGCCCTACAAAGTTAGGCAACAGAATAAATCTAAAAAACTCTTCTGAATTAATATTGATAGTAAGGTAAGGTATCATGGGATAACCTCTCATCAATCTTTCTTTGATAAGCACTCTACCAACTTGATCACTTCTCTGCCATCGGAAATGGGCCTATGCAAATATAAGCAACAAGATTTACATTTTTCAGCAAGAAAATTTACTTTGCCAAGAATGGCTCCTACCGTTTTTTTCCCCCTGTGATTGCATCTATATTGTTTCAAATAGCTTATTGACTAACCTAGAGAAAAGATCATAAAAAGCCTTTCATCTTGTGCTGAATAATGCTCACTCTGGTTCACTATCGCTCCATATTAAATAAACTAAATTAGGTGAGACTTCATAGGAGATGTCAAAGTTCATATCAACTGCTTTGCTTTTTCTGAGAAATATATTAAAGCATAACGGCTTGATCATATGAGGACACCCATTTCAATGACAAAAAAAAAAAAATCAGCACATGATCTAAGAAATTCCAGTATTATGTTAAAGGGCTTTCGATGAGCAGAAAAAGTGATCACATGTGCCACAGACATACAAAGGGACTAATGTGGATAGAAAAGAGGCACTGTGTCTTAATTGAAAGGTGTCTCTATGTGCATTGATAAGGAAGATATACCTCATAGGGATGGTGATAGCAGGCAACTGTTGGCTTTGATCCTTTCCATGTTTTGTTTTTATGATGTACAGAATTATGTCTCATGTAAATGTCAACTGAAGATTTTTGTTTATGATTATTGCTAAATGGAAGGGGCAAGTAAGTGTTACTATTTTCCAGGGTTGACTCTTACTATTACTTAAACCTACCACCCATTATGATCTTGGGCCTCCCCCCTCTTTACCATTCTTTTCCTAACCCACCATTTTTTTTGTTGGCCATGTATCATTCATAGTACCTCTGGCTACTGGGAGAAAACAGACCAGATGCTTTTACCTTTTGTGTTCTTTCCAAATGCTTTTGGATTATTGATCATTGTATATTTTCTTAAGATTTCATTTCTAATTTCTTACATAATCTCATTTATCTCTACCTTCTTATTATATTAAAATAAAACATTTTACTAGCAAATTATTTATAACTTTACAGAATAATTTTAATTTAAAAATAAATTAAAATAATTTAAAACACTGGAATATTGTTTAGAAATAATTATCATGCAAAAAAAACCAATGAAATATCAAAAGTGATAAAAGCTACATCAATAATATAATAAACGGGTCAGTATCCTGCATGAACTTTCTTAAATTCCCTTAAATTCTCTGAAATGCAGGCATTTCACTTGAGATGGTTGTTCAACTCTTATCTGTTACAATGAAAAGATGAAATACAAATATGAACTTGAATTTCTCTGAAGGTTTCTGCACAGGGAAACTGTAATTTAGTAAGTTAGTTATGTCGATAAAACATCTATTTATTCTCTAGAGCAGGTTTCCAGATGGTTGCTTTCTATAGCTCCAGTTGGTTGTGGATTATCACTGATTGAAACATCGACATTCAGTTCAAGGAGTCTGCAGTGGTGCCTCCCTCCAGAGCTCTAAACCAGGGATTTAGATTGTAGTGCACCATGTGCTAATGTTTTTATATGGTAAAAAATCTATGCAGTCACAACGTCCTAGAAAATGCTGCTTAATGGAAAGAACAAACCCTTTGAATTTGCTTTATAGAGCTCATATTTTTTAACCAGAATTTGCAGAGCTTTGTTTACCTACACAAGGACCACATTTATTTTAGATAATATAAAATTGAGAAAAACAAATAAATATAAACCCTCCAAGAGAGAGAAATCAGTTTCTCTCTCTCATCCTAATATCCTGCATACAGGACTGGATTTATGTTTTACACACTCCTAGGTGCAACATCTTTAGTGGTCCTCTTGCCTATAGCTGATCTTCATGTTTTCCAATGGGGGGGGGGGGGTTGGGGCAGAGTAACTGGGGTGACTATCTCAGCCAGCTCTGCTTGAGGGGAATGTGCTCATCCATGGGCTTCAGTTTCTAGAAGAGAAGAAACTGGGAGGCAAAGTCCTGAAAGAGAGGAAGAGGAATAGGGCATGGGGCCAGAGTTCTGGAGCTTGTGTGGGGCTCCCAAATTGGCCAGTGCTCCAAGCACAGGCCCCTGTTAGCTTGTGCAGTAATCTGCCATTGTTTTGGTGTCCCTAGGGCACCAGACTGCCTAGGTATTTTCCTACTCTGCCTGATTGAAAATCTGGGCCTGCCTCCAACCCCCATACAACCCAAAATCATGGTTAAAGTCCCTGCATAGATCATTCAGAACTTGTAGCTTCACTCTCCCCATGTTATTACAGATACTACTGGAGAGCTGAGGGCTTAGCTGTACCAGCCTTAAAATGCTGGTTTTTGGTTACCAGAGAATAGGAACTGTTACTGTTATTGACTAACCATAGCAACACTAAATACTTAGTCAATTGTTCACATGAGGTTGTAGTTAATTTGTTTATGTGAGATTTATGCTGTTTTAGTAATACACTTAATCAAGAAAATAAAATCAATACAACAAAACCTAACACTGCTTTCAAAACAACTAAGGCTTTAAATGTAACTTTTTTCCATGTATGAGAAATACAGAGATTAAAATTTCCATTGTGTACTAGATCTTCTAGAATGTTTCCAGATGCATGCATGTCATTGCTCATTTGAGCAACATTTGTCCTTTCAATTTCATAATGACTTTAGATTTAAGGTCAATGGAATAATATGTACATTAAAACTGATATATCATTTGCAATGTCTTCTTGATGATGAGGCTCACTTTGGATAATAGTTTCTCTTTGAAAAGTTGGTATAGACATAAGTACAGTTTGGCTAATTATATTTCATACATAAGGAACAAAACAAACATTTTAGAAGAGCGACAACAAATCTGAGGTCTGCACAGAAAAGGTCTTTATGGTTAGGAGCAATACTGGCCTTCCATATTATAGGCCAGGTTGACAGTAGGAAATCGCTACAAAGCAAGTTTCACAGCATGAGACAACGATGGCTAGGTTGTCTGTTTCAGTCTCTGTCTTTGTGGCCATAGGCAGACATTGCAATATCAAAAACATCACATCAGCAATTGCAAACATACTGATATCCTTTGACAGAGCAAAAAGCTGTAAGCAGTGCCTCTGTGTGTGCTGCTGGGTGAAATATTAGCAGCTGTGATATATCCAGTCACTCCTAGATATTTTTCTTCTTCTAGGTAACCTGCTGAATTGTCTGCTGCTTATTTGTTAAGAATAGCCGTACCTGGGGCTAGTACTGGTGGACAAAACAACCATAAAAGAAATCTAAAATGACTGCATCATTGAACAAGATTTCTTTAAATTACATGTGCCTTGATTAAGTTGGGGTGTCACTGATCCCAAACTTCTAATAGTACTGATTGGAATTCGCCTACATACTTCTTCACACTGCTAATACTTAGATGTTCCCTTTATACCCTGTGTTCAATAACATTTAACCAAATGCACATCTTCATCAAAGTCTGGTATACTTCCATTTTCAAAATGCCTTCAAGTATTGTTCATGACATGCAATATATAATTGCCATGAGCAGTACACATAATATTCCTGCCAATCGTTGCTCTTTTGCCGCCTTATTATTTATTTCATCTAACTCAATTTTGTCCAGTGTTTTGTTTGAACAAAAACAATGTCATGAAAATTAAAAATGGTAAGTCTTCCCTCTTCAGCTAAGTCATCAATACTCTCTGCTACAAACTGTAACCTAATTCTTGTTCCTGGCATTCAAAATAGCTAATATGCTTTTTATATTTTCCAAATCTTCTCCATTCCATATTGAAATGCCTGATCCAAACAAACCCAAAATAGAACCAATAATTCCATTTAAACCTTCAGGTCATCTGGTCTGAAAAATAATAGGTTGTGAGGCAAATGTCTGTGTAGCTCAGGGGTTCCAGGCTTTATTCTGATATGCTGCTGTTTTATCTATTATTGTGGTAAGATACAACTGTGAAACATCAAAGTGGATGCTAAAGCCTTGAAGATGCTAGCCTAAAGAAGAAAGGGGGTTGAACAAGCTGTCAAGGTCTATTCGAGGAGTGTGCACGTGCATGCGTGCGCGCGCGCGTGCACACACACACTCTTGTCTAGCCAGAGATGGGGTTAGCTGGACTGAGGGGAACAATCAAAACTGGAAAGGAAAGATGAAGGCTTTGTTAAGGAGAAATAAGCATATAGGCTTTTATTGGCTTTAACTTTTGCTCTGTGGGGTATATAACTGTGAATAAATAATTAACAGGACTGACTGGGAAAACACCTCTTGATTGATTGCAAAACAGAATTGAGGTGTTTACATTTGCTCTTCTTCCTCATCTGAGCTAAAACTAGACCTTTCAACATTTTGGTGAATGAACCAGAGAGCGCGATGGATTTTGAGTTTTAAAATACTTTAAATAAAATTAGTACAGAAACACAGTAAAAACTAGAAGATTAATGAGACATTCAAAATAAATTGCCTATCTTGAATAGCATGAAGTACATTTCCAATACCCCACCATCGAATAAATTGATCCAAATTTTTTTTATCTAAACTCCAAATGAAGGTTTAAAACCACTAAAAATAGACCATAGAACATTGGAAACCCCAGTACAGAATAATTTATGTAATCTATTTTTTTAAATGATCATCATTGCTTGATTCAAAATAAAGCATGCAAGGCATACTACAGATGTACTTGTAAGCCTGTTCTTAAATGTGAGAAATAAATACAGTAAAAGAAAATCAAGAGACAGTACATGAAAAAAAAATCTGAAATAAAACAATAGTGTCTATGACATGGAAAAAATAAGAAGCATATGAAAGATGGTTTTCTTTGAGTCACAAAAGTCACATGGCACGGACATTGAAGGAGACAGATGATGAGCAAGCACCTTCATGGCAATAGAGCTATGAAAAATTCTCCATGGGAGATACCCTTCCCCTTTGCAATAAGGGCTTGTATACAGACTAGCCGTAGTCTGTCACTTGCCACTTTCTTCTCCCTATCATATTGGGATAAATCAAAAAAAATTCAGAAATGAGGAATCTTTACTACAAGCATACAGAATGGTTTATGATCTAAGCTATTAAAATGTAAATTCAGGAAACCCATTCAGAGCACACTTGTCAACATTGCAACCCACACAATTTGCAGCTCATAAGAAAATAAAGACTCTGATGGCACTTAAAAGACTAACAAATGTATTTATCATATGAGCTTTTGTGGGAGAAAAATCCCACTTTGTCAGCTGTTTGTATGATAAGGAATGGCTTACTCATGGAGGTAAATGCCTAGGCTGGCAATACTGCCTAGGCAAAGCTGATTTCACCTCTGAGAGAAATCCAGCGAACAGAAGGAAAACCAAGCTTGACAGCCAAGATATCTGCTGAGACCCATGTACAATTAGTAAAATAAATTAAATTAACCAGTTTTGTTACACCTGCTGTAATGAGAGAAGAGATAAGACTCCTAGGGTATGTCTACACTGCAATAAAATACCTGCAGCTGGCCCATATCAGGTGAAGTGGTCTCATAGGGCTAAGGCTACAGGGCTCTAAAATTTCAGTACAGACATCTGGGGTTGGGCTGAAGCTGCGCATTTTGGACTTCATGGGCCAAAAGAGTTCTGACGTTCAGTCAAAACGTGGACATCACAATCATGAGTAATTAGCATAGTTACATCATCAGCATTGGCATATATGTCTGCTGGCGTGCAAGCTAGCAGAGGGAGAGAAAGGACAGAAAGGTACTTTCACAACTTGAATAGCAGAAGCTCTATAAAAAGAGCATACAATAACCCAGACAGGGAACAATCTTATCTAATTTCCCTATAGACTCAAGGGGATATTCAAAACCCTATTCACCTTAAGTAGGACTATCTTTATCACTATGCAGTAAATAAATGCAGGAGACAAACCCTAGTCCCAAAACCAAAAGCAAAAAGGATGCAAAACAGATATCCATGATCTATGTGATTTCAAGGGAAATCAATCCACCATTATAGAATGGAGGCAAATCTAGACTCTGTAATTGAGCAGGTACAAACAAACAAAAAATAAAAAAGTGATCATCAAAGTCCCTCCCCAGCATGATGGAGAAGAGAGAAGACAATGAGCTTCCAGACCAGCAGGGAGTCAGAGCAGAGCAACTATTGAGCAGAATGGAGGTGAAATGCAAGCATTTTTCTGAAGCAAACATTTGAAGACACAATTACGTCCCACAATAGGAAAAAGATGATAAAAATGGACTTCCCCCCATTGACTTTTGGGGGCCCATTTGTTCTGATCAGGGTGCATGACTGAATCAGTCACAGTCTATTTGCCCAGGCCTTTGAAAAATAGTTTATAGTTGGAGCAACGCAGGGGTGCAGGTCTCCAATTTGTCAGTTCTCCAAGGTCTTCCTTAGGTAAGAAGGTAAGAGCTGCAAAGTGATGAGTGGTAATACCTTGTCTCTGATGCTCTCCTGGAAAACCTTGAGGAAGCAAAGATCAAGAAGGTTCCTAAAAGCCTAATAAAACTCAGTAAGGAAACCATCAAAACCAGGTGCCTTTCTCAGAGCAATGCTATTTAGGCCAGAAATCAGTGCTGAGTGTCAGGACCAGTCCAAATCTGTTCACATCCTATGCTATGGAAAATCTTCAATAAGTTGCTGAGTCTCAGATAGACACAGGCTGTACAGCAGAGGTCTCAAACATGTGGCCTGTGGCCCCCAAAGCTATTTTCTGTGGCCTGCAATGACACTATTCTTACCGATATTTGCAATATGGTTGTATGAAAATATTTCAGTGGTGCGGCCCTCAGGCTAATGTACTAGTCTTCATGTGGCCCTCGTGGTGATTTAAGTTTGAGACCCCTGCTCTATAGCCCACAGTTCTGAGAAAAAAAAATTCACAGCAAAGTTCTTAATCCTGAATGCAAACATTCTGTAAATGGCAAATATTAAAATGCCAGAAGAGAAAAAAAGAGACAGCACAAATATAATCAAATCATGACCTGAAGTCCCAGTAGGGGGCCCTACAGCTACAGTCATAAACTGGGAAATTTCTGGTTCAACTGTGCACTTCTCAGAAGTGGCCAGGCATTAAAAAGACCATTACAGAGCGGAAGCAAATCTAGATTCTGTAATTGAGCAGGTACCCCCCCCCAACCCCCCAAAAAAGGTGACAGTCAAAGTCCCTCCCCAGCATGATGGAACAGAGAGAAGGCAAAGAGCTTCCAGGCCAGCAAGGAGTCCGAGAAGAGCAACTGTTGAGTGGAATGAAGGTGAAATGCCACCATTTGCTGAATAAATCAACGAGCTCCAGATTTCATCTAATGGCGGAACAGCAAAGCATGGTGCAAACAGTGCTAACCATTAAAAGTTGTTAATATGCCTGTAAGTTCAGTCCAAAAGGCCAGGGAATTGTCCAGACACAGTAGACAATGACACTAAATCGAAGTTGCTGGCAATCAGAACCTGTCCCAGAAAAGAAACTCCAGGAAAGAGCTAGTGCTTTTTTTTTTTTTTTTTTTTTGGTGGTCTTGCACCTTCTCATGAGGTTCCTCATGGTTCCTTAGCTCACATTTGTTTGGATCTGAAAAAGACACCTTCTTCCTCCACTAACACCCCAATTCAAGATCCAAAAAAAAGACCCTCCTCCCACTGACACCACAATCCCAGAGATAAATCACTGCAATGGGTTTAGTAAGATTGAATTGCTCTTAGCCCATTTACTGAAGGCAAAGATGCCTGCTCATAAACTTGTAAAGTGCCTGCACATCACTGACAGACATGATAAAAACTGATATATCATCAACATAGACTGACAGATGAACTGGGAAAGCATCCAGCATCCAAGGAACTGAAAAGCCAGTCAGATGGCTTCTGAGGGTGCACAGAAATGTCTCCTAACTAAGAGCATACAGCATCCCAGACACAAGTCATCCAACACAAATGCCTTTGCAAACTCCAAAGCCGTGCCTAAGACCCTCATTAATCTTTCCAGCACTAAAAACATTATGGAGCAATAAAGAAACATATGAAGAGAATACTAGCCTAATCCCAAAAGCTTCTAAAATTTTAAAATGATAACTATGCTATTCTATCAAAGGAAATCTTCTGATCCATTGAAACAAGCCCCACATCTAGATTAGAAATTTTGCTAATGTTAAAAAAAGTCACAAATTAAAAACAGATGATTAAAAATCCAGTGATTAGGAATATAAAATGTTTGATCAGGGTGATCAGAGAGTCTATCCTGTCTTTCAGCTGGTTGGTTTAGACCCTGGATTAAGTTTTATAATCATATTAGAGAAGAAAAAACAGGTCTCCCATTCTGTAAGTCACAGAGATCCCCTTTGTTGTGCAAGCAGGGTTGTCACTACCTTGTGGCAACAGAAAAGCAATTCTTTCTTTTGGATAGACTTCAGTGCTGCTAGAAAGAAGTCAGGACTGATAATATGCTAGAAGTGCTCATAAAATTCATATGGCAGCCATTAATATTTGGGCCTTTGCTCACAGATAACTGCTGGACTGCAACAAGTAGCTCCTACAGCAACAGTGGTGTTCAGGCACTGTTGTTTCTCTCCAGTCATATGGGGTAAGGTCCTCCATTTCCAACACATCACAGGTTTCAGGTGTATACTGAATTCTGTAGAAAGAAACAGCTGCTTTTCAGAAAGCTGTCAGATGACTATCCCACAGCAGTCAGTAACATATCTTTCTTCCAACCTCAAAAAGAACTTTGTAGAATTGTCAGTTTTATGCAACTGAGTAATATGGGCTTGAACTGGGGCTTCTTATCCCTTCTTTTTCCAAAAAGCATCTCAGGAGCCAGTACTTTTCAGTTAAGGTTTTCTGAACCTACACTGAATGTTCCACATCAAGATTGCCATGAAGTCCCAAGATTTCTTATTTTAGGGCACCCATGGCCTTATGCAAGGGTCCCATGGATCTTGGGTATACTGTTAACAGAACAGTTGGGTCTAGACCTTCCTCACATCTTATAACGGTCTCAGGGATGTGTATCAGGGGTTCTGCTGACACCAAAACTCCCAGAAAAGCAGGAAATATTGGACAAAATCCAAGTCCTATAATAATTTGGTATTTAAGTGCCTGTTGGAAGCATAGGCAGGAAGAAGGAGAAATATACTGACAGAGATATTATATCGATCAGACAAGTGAGTGGGAAACATGAAGGACTAAACAAACATATTCAACTGGCCTTCATGGTATAAAAGTGATCCAGTCTAGCCTGAGACTTGGCTGGGAGTAGACTTCAGCTAAGAATACTGCTGAATAGTGGGATGAAAGAACATCCAAACAAACATCTACTAGCTATCCAAACTGCTTTAGTGTCCTTCAAAGAAAGGCTCAGACAAATGAAACAACGCACCATGAAAAGATTGGGGGGGGGCAGGAGAGGGAGCAGTATTATGACCTTAGTAAACTGACATTGGAAAACACTCTTGAACAATTGTATGGACCTTCACAGATTGCTGACAATATGGTGACAGTTAGGACAGCACTAATAAAAACCTCTATGTAAAACTGGACAATATCTGTCACATTCTGCCCCACAGGGAGCATTCTCTACTCCATGTTCTCTAACTCATTCACGAAGTGGAGCTGAAGGAGACTTACTGTAATATATGGAGAGCTTTGTAGATTCTACTCATGCTACCCATCACAGCTGCTAGTTGGGTTAGCTCAGCTTTTCAAAGTTTGGGCACATTAAACATATCTTTGATTAAGAATGGCTGATAAGAGACTGTTGTCACTTGGCATTTTAACACTTGAAAATTTCATTGGCCAGTCTTTGCCTCTTGCTGATGCTGTGCCTTAGTTCACAAGGGGAGAAATAAGAAAAATCACCCTTTTGAACTAAAGGACTATTGTTAACATTCTAGGACTCACCTACTGTAACTCTCTAATACTGTTCCACCCCACATTGGTTCAGAGTTTTATTTCTTGATAGTATATTTCAGTTTTTAAAATTAAAAAGTTTCTATTATCCAAGAAGAAACTAATTTGTTTTATTTGCTTATATATTATATGAATAAACTACAATTTACAGATCTTAGCATGCAAACTCATCAATTTATATGACAGGAATAAATCATGCATGAATATCATGCATCAAAGTAATAAAATGGACTACAAACACAATAAAACTTTAAGGTATTGAAAATTTTGACAAATGGAGGAGGGTACCAAGAATGGTTCTTGTCAAAGGCAGTATTTAATTATGGCTAGATCTGACCATGTAGTTCTATATCTGCACATAGTTCCAACTTTTCTGGAAACCAGTCCTGTCACCAGAGAGGGTGCACTCAAGTGCAACAAATCATGGTTTAAGGTGCAGCACTCCAGTGACTGTGGCAAGTCATGTAAAGCTAATAATGATTATTGCTACGTATAGTTTGAAGCCCAGCTATCTCTATGGGAACTTTCTGCCATCGACTTCATTGAGAGTACATCCATTGTGTATGAACAAGTTTCCTTCTTTTAGATTTTAATTAACTGACATGCTCTCAAAGAAGACATGCAGTAGGAGAAATCAGCTCTATGAAATTAATTTTATTTGGGGTTACTCAATTGGGTCCATCCTGTTTGAGTCTGTCATTTGATAGCTTCTAGGGTGGAAAGGGGATAATTCTGCCTTCCATCAACCCACATGTTTGCTTGTCTTGTCTAATTGGATTGTGAAGTCTTTGGGCCACAGATCTCTTGTTATAGAGTGCACCTAGCAAACTGAGGGTCTCGTCTCAGATGTACCACTTATGCACTACAGAAAGAAATTTTAAAATATGAAATCTAAAATAAATCCAAAATATATTTGTTTTACTGTATCCTATTAGTGTCCACTAGGAAAATCAAATCTTTATATGTTCATGTGTCATACCAAGGTTACATGGTATACAAGAGCATAAGAGCATCACATAGCCACAATGTATGTATGACTCAGATAAATCAAACCAGAATAAATTTAATGTTTTCACTCCACCACAGTGCTCAAGCAAAGTTCTATAAATCCAGTATATGAAATCATAAACAGTATTTAATTAAACAAAGCTTGGCATCTGGAGAAACAAAGACCTGTGTGGTTACTGTGTCTTTTTTCTTCCTGATGTAAATGCAGATTAACCCATTAATAGTTTATAAATGAGCCTAAGTAGAAGATTGCTAATGTGTATCCTTTTCTAAATTAAATAAAAGCAGTAGCTGTTGCATTAAATTAATGGAGGTAAACTCCCAAACCGCTTTATATTTTGGAAATGCGCTTTTACATATTTACCATTCTGTTGGCTTTCTTTCAGGAAAACCTCTCCCCCCCCCCCCCCTCCCCCCCCCCCCAGTAACTTACTATTGGAAAGAGAAACTACTTGGGTCTCTTTGCCTCAATTAATGCAATTAAAAGACGACATTGAAATCACACCTTAATCTTTTATTTCAGGATCGGAATGCAGCATTATAATGCTATTGAATATTGCTGCAATGCCAAACCTCTAATTTAGATTCCAATTTAGATACTATTTTAAATTTAGAGATGTTGTGATTTGCTGTAGCAACATGAAGGAAAAATTAAACAACTATCTTTTTTATCATTTACAAAACAAACAAACAAAGGAAGTAAAGGGTTTGTGGTTTGCTTAGTATATTAACCTATGGACTTCGGTATTGTGACGTGAAAATACGGATCGACTAACACTTAATTTTCAGAGGACAAATAAAATTTGGATTAAATATTAGTCAGGAATCTGAGGGAAATCAATTCTGTTTATAGAACTAGTAAAGCTTACTTTAGATGGATGCTAAATCTTAAACCTTTTGTCTGTAAGGTCTTATGAGGAAAGCCTTTTATTTTAAAGCTCTTGGAGTTTTGCTTTTGTTTATGTCACTCAAATTGTGGCTGGAACAAGAGTGGGCTTGTTTGTGTTTTAACTAGGGGATTTGATACTGGCTTAATGTGTGTTATAGATTTTCTGTCAACAAATTATTATTACTGGTCCCAGTTGAGGCCATTGCACAAAGATGTCTTAAATGTACTTGTAACTGTTTCCTCAATATTTTTTAAAAAAGATAGTTAATCCTCCTGGATAGTTGACAAGACACTTCCAGGAATTTTGAGAGACTTTAAGAGACAATAAAATGCAAACATCCAAGACTTTGAACAGGAAACAGACCTTTATTCTAAAACAATTAACAACTGGGCAAATACACAAACACAGGCACACATATGTGCAGTATACTGGAGGGTTAACATAGAAAGATGATTCAATAAATAAAAAAATTAGAGACATCAGAGATTATTGATATTGTGGCATAAATAATAAAAATAGATTTTTTATTCTTTTCACAATTCTGTAAAGGTATTTGCTTTTCAAATCCTTATAAGGAGCTACTAGCTACTTTACTTGGGTGAAAAGAAAAGCGGAGAAGAGAAAAACATCTCTATTTGTATGCTTGCTGAATTTTCTCTCTGCATCACAGGGGAGTGGTATGCAATCAGCAGTAAAGTCATGGGCCGAGTGGTGATATCTTGCACAAGTGTACGAGGTATCTTAGCTTTTTCCCCATCTGCTAAATCCATAGCACTTTAAATAATTCCCGAGGATAGGCAAACCAAATCAGAAATAGGTATGGAAGGATTCTGGGGCCTTATAAAACCCTGACAGATGGACATGGGAAGGTGATCTGAAAGGGGCAACAGAACATTTAAAAATGATCTCCAGGTCTAAAGCTTACTTCTGCTTCCATTCAGGTCAATGGGAGTTTTGGATTGGATCCAAAGATTGCCATTCAGTTATATCAAATACTAATATGTTATATATCTGTGCAACTGCTTTGCAGCTATTGCATCGCTCTAGCAACATAAGACTAATTCAGGAAAAAAAGGCTTTTAAAAGAATTTTGTCTGCAAAACAAAGGTTGCCATGGAGACAACTTTTTCATGTACTCTGTGAAGCCTGTTGGTAGGGCTCAGTTTATATCATTGGCAATTAGGACAACTAAGTTCACCACCAAGTTGACTCCCATTCATGTGAGGATGTCAACCACTGAATAGGCAAGAAATCAGAACTACCCATATCCAAAGTCATATCTGGATTGTGGCATTGTAGAACTTTGCTTTACTGTTGGCTTTGATGTTCTGGTTTTGTGAACAAATAAAAACACTCCAGGGCTGTCATTGCAATACCTTTTGTTCTCACTAAATTCCATTAAAGTGTTATTAGTAAAACAAGTATGTTCCATAATTTCATTAAGATAGTCCAAGGCTGTACATTGTTTTGCCCAGAACACACTTCTAAGATTTCTATTTGGCACTTAGCCTTTGGCATCATCTTTCACAACATGCTCATTACATAACACGCTATTGTGGCTGAATGATGCCAGACGTTGTCCCTTAATGCTGAAACAACACTCAACTGATGCCAGTTCATAAAGGAAAACTATTGAACTCAATGTGCGATGTTACAAAGAGAGGCTGAATTTATCAGTGTACATTTCTGGGAAACAACAAGAGGGTCATGATGCAATGTTAGGTCACTGACTTGATAGCACAACCAATGGATTTTTACATCATTTTGCAAATGTGAAAGTTAAAAAAAAAATAATATGGCTTTCTTTAAAAAAAGATGCTCAGAATAATGGCAGCATTTTGTGATACCATGTCTCCATTTTTTTTATATATATCTCCATGGCTTTGTGAGCCAAACTCAGCCAGAGTTTCTAATGGCAGAACCCAAGGCACAGAAGCTTTGAGGCAGAAAGTCCACTACAGGGGAAACTGCAGCTGTGGAATGTAGCTGCAACTCAAAGGGTGTACTCTGCTGGCGAGGGAAGAGCTTGGCTAAGGTGAAAGATACATTGATATAGTCGAACTCTTAAGCAGTCTCCACTAGTGCGTTCCTAGGGCCATCTCATTAGAAATAAAAGCTGACTTTTTATCCTCACAGAAAGCCTGAAGGAGGACAGCTCTGCCACAGCTTACAACATTTGTGCGTGCCTGCTGAAAAGAACCATCAAGGCACGATTGTAAAAGTTGCTCCTACCTGTTCCAACCTGGTTGATAACAGCCCATCCTCTATAGCAGTGGTTCCCAACCTTTTCAGTAACACATCACACTTCAATGAGACAAACAATTCCACAGCACACCCTCGTTTTTTTAGCTGAAATGATTGCTCATAAACATCACATTTACTATGTTTATGGTCTTACTGGAGAGGTTAGCAACATAAAGCATAACATAAGCTAAAGAAGGATCAAATGCATTAACGTTTCAAATCCACTAGAAAAAAATACACGCCATCTCAATTTTGCCCTTTGGCCGCCTACATTTAGAATGCTCACATTTCAGCATCAAAAGACCAATACCTTGCTTTTAATTTAATTATTAATTTTCACGAGTTTTATGAGTTGCAATTTTGGTTGGATAAAATGCTTAGGATGAAACAATGTTTGTGTTATATTGATTTTTATTACCTCTGTGCAAAATCTCATGGCACAATTGGACAGTTCTCATGGCACACCACTGTGCCCCAAGACATTGGTTGAAAACTAGTGCTCTATAGGGGTGCATCTACACTGGAGGCTTAAGTTGACTTAACCAGGCTTAAGTCTACTTAAGCAACCTCAAGGCCACATGTGGAGTTCATTAAGTCAACTTTAGCACTTGCTTAAATCGACTTAATAACTCTCACCCTTAAAGCTGAAATTATAGGTTAAGTCACCTTGATAAAATGTGGCCATTAAAGTCGACTTAAGGCAGGAAAGCCATTTAAGTCACTTTTATTAAGTCAACTTTAAATGAGTCCCTTGGCTTAAGTTGACTTTATAAAGTCTACTTAAATAAATGGGTACACTCTAAGGGTATGTCTATACTGACAGTGGCAAACTCGCCGCCGTCAGCTTGCCGTTCCAGGAACAGTTTGCAGCAGCTTTGAACTTGCTGTGCCGCTCCTGGAAGCCCTGTGGGTCAGGGAACATAGGGAAAAGCCAACCACAAGGGATTTATGATCAGCTTTTCCCTGATGTGTGCCAGCAGCTTAGAAAGTTGCTGCTGGTTGTGCAAGGAATTTTACGTAAATTGTAACGTAATGTAATGCAAATATAAACTAGGGCTAAATCAACTTAATAAAGTCAGCCTTATTAAGTCAACTTACTTGAGCCTTCTAGTGTAGACATAGCATAGGAAAAACTCTGAAAGAATTAAAATTGAGTTTTATTATAGTGAGAGAAAGCAGATAGTGGCTGCTACTTGGTGTAATCAAAAGGAATTTGGGAAACAGCGGACTAATAATAGCTCCTAAAGGGGAAAGAGGAACATACAATATATAAGATTTACTGCATCAATCACCTGATATCTCACTAGCTCTGATAGCAGGTCTATGTTAAGTGAAAGATAACATATTTAAGAATATAGTTCTGGAGGTGATAAAACATTATTAAGGTCACAGAACATCATCTCAACATGATTTCAGTGCACACTCATTCTATTTCAGTCATTACATGAAGAAAAGTATTTTCTCCACACATTCCTCCTACATTTTACATCTGAAGTGTACAGTTTACATAGACTCCTTACTGAGTTTCCTTCACACATTATTTATCTGTTTTACTCAGATTACTGTTTACTCTGTTTTACTTTGATGCTCATTTTACCTATTTGGACTTTTAAGTGACTTTAATGGCACAGAGGGGTATTTGTTCTCACCTGGACAGTTCCCCAAAGGTCATAATTCATGGCCAGGAAAGAAATTGGCACTGGTGCAAGTTATACACTGAACAAAGAGCTATATTAAATTAAGTGCCTTTCTGGATAACATCACCCAACCATATCTATTTAATTTATCTTAACTGTAGTTTTTGTTACATAGTGGTCAATGATATCACTTGATTCCAGAACAAAGAGAGCTCCAGCAACGTAAGTATCAGCTATTAGTTGGTAGTACCAAGGGAAGATGAGAGTAAATGAAACAAATGGTAGAAAATAATAGAAAGGGTGGGGGAGGGTAAATGAAACACATTAGTACCCAGACAACAGAAACTGCAGGAAGAAAAGAAAGAAAAATTGAGCATTTGAAAAGGCAGAAAACAAGCTATATAATAGTCTACTTTGGAACTATTACATAACTGCTACTACAGTAATCCATATAAAAATGATCTTTTTCAGAAAATATAGCTCTTCAGTATCCAGAATTCACAGATTTATAGCCTATCCAGTTTGTAACATGGACACCATTCTTTATCACACTTATGCCATGTGCTTGTCTTTTTATTCCTACAGAAATAATATTCCCATCCCATAAAGACTGGAGAAGAACTACTCATGTGTGCCTCAAGGGAGAATGGTTTAAACAAGTTTTGCCCTCCCACTGCATAGTCATGGTTTGGATTAGAAAATAATAGACTTCAGACAGCCAGGAGACAGGAACTGAGTAATTGTTTAGAACTTTAAAAAGGTAGAGAAAGAAATAAGAAGGTGTGCACATTTCACAGCAATCTATCATATTCCGTCTCTTCACAGCCCAGTGCTATGGAATTGGGAATCTGAAGTAACTGCTTTTAAAAAAAGGTAGAAACCCTTTTACTTCTATTTATTTTAAAGGACTGCATTTTGTTTCCATCTAATTTCCAGTCATGAAGTAACTGTATAAAGGTTATTTTAAACATTTCCTTTTTTAATGTGGTGTTGACATTTTAACTTTCCATTCAAAGTAACATCCTTTTGACATTAATATTATGCCAGATAAGTCTAGGGGTTGGCAAATATTTGTTACCAGCATTAACACAAATCGTACATTGAACTAAACTTTAGAATAATTAGAGATGGGCCTGAGCCACAAATTTCAGATCGGGATATATGTAGTCCATCAAGCTAGTTCATTAGCATATATTCTATAAAGACAGACAACATAGAGAAATCATAATATATAGAACAACTGGTGTATTCACCACAGTATAGCTTTCAGTTATGTTTTGTCCATCTTTTATTGCACTACTCAGAGACCTCATTTATTATGATCAGAGGGTGAACCAGTAAACTAGAATTTTAACTGTATGTTCATACTGACTTCAGTAATGCACAAGATTAATTGAACATCTGACTTACAGCTGATATTTTAGCACATGATTGATCCCAGCAATAAGCCTTTCTTCCTGCCCCTTTTAAAATAATCCCTATCCAATCTTCATGTCTTTTGAATCAGATTCCTTTTTGTTGTTTGAAGTAAAATTATATTTGCTTTTTTTCAGCACATCTGTTAGCCCTTAAAGTGTGATGTAATTTTGTAATCCAAAAATAAAAACATTGGTGTACCAAAGTCAATGGTAAATGACAAATATTAAAAACAAAAGCACTACCTTCAAAGGTGTCTGATTATCTGCCTTAAATCTATGTCAAGAGTCCCTTGGGTCAGCAATCTAGAGGATCGTATAATTAAGAGAATTTTGTTAAACATAAAAATAATTTATCTCAAGGAAATATTCTGTGAGAACATAAATATTTATATAGACCCTTTTTGCTGATTTTTATCAACAATTTAACACATTTTTAGTCCTAGAAAAGGAGAAATTGACTGATGACATAACTCATTGTCACCACAAGCTTCAACATGGTGCCTTTTATTTAAGTTGCAAAAGATGTTCTAACATAGACAAGGTGAACATTCAAAAAGAAAGAATATATTCCTCCTCCATGCATGTTATAGAATGTATTAATTTTTATTTTCTACAATCTTAACTATGGGTCTATTACTTAAGTTTATTGGCAAGGATTATATTTACAACTCCTCTTTAAGGACTTTCATCATATAAATATTTTTTATCCATGGGTCTACATCTATAGAACTTTTATAAATTTCTTTTCTAGAGTTAAAATGACAAAAACACCTACTAATCTACTCACAAGGTGATCAGACTCACAGTGTATCTAAACTGGTTACATTGAGGTTATCCAGATTATCATCATATACAATTGCCTGTGAATGTGATCACATGGCTTGGCAGTATTTCCTATAGCTGCAGATTTTTAATAAGTTTGCCATCATGGTTTGTGTTTAGTAGAGTTTGCATTGCTGGGAGCTATGAGCAGCTCAGCTGAAAGCCAGCTATCATAGTACAGCCTGCCAAGGGAATCATTATAAACAGTGAGCCACCAAATGGTAGCTACAAAAAAGGAATGGGGAGCCATACTTTTCACAGAAATACAATTTTTTTTATCAACTGAAATAAAGGTCTAAAATGGCCAGATGGCTTAGGAGACTGGACTTGTTTTGCAAAACAATGGAATCTCCTTGTTGCAGGGTGAGGTGGTTGGCCTCCGAGCAGGACACCAAAGGACTCTCACACTTCCCCTGCTGGACGAAAGAACTACCTGCATGGGAACAAGCCTGGAACCAGAAGGGTGGAGCTGAAGGTAGAGGGGACAGAATAAATGGCTGGACAGGAAACCTACTGGGGAAACTTGCTGGAGACAGATGGACTGGCTGTGTGAGCTCCCACCTGTGGAAGGCCCTAGCCCTCCTCCAGGGGTGGTAGCAGGTCCACAGCAGAGGCATGGGGCAGGGCCCTATCTGTGTCTACCTTCAGGGGAGGGCCTGGAGGAACTGCCATCAGTGGAGGAGCTGGAGAGAAGGGCCTGCTGGGGATGGCCCCTATGATCTGGAAGAGTTGCCCTCTGCTGAAGACCTAGAGGAGCTTGCTACATATGGTTCCTGCAATCTGGAGGAGCTGCCATTAGCTGAGAGCCTGGAATGGCTACTGAACCTGCTGCCCATGAACAGTGAGGGACCAACTGGGATCCTTCAGGTGGTATACCTGGACATCTACAAGACAGACTCTGGGACCAGGTAACTGGGCAAGGGTAAGGGAGGAAGTAGCCCAGAGACAGCGGGTGAGGACTTTGCTGAGTTGCAGTCAGCACGTTTTGGCTGGAGCTCTGCTGACTGAGTGGAGGACCTCACTGCCACTGAAAAGGGCCCTAGGCTAGGATACAGTGGTGTGGGTGGGCCTGCATTCCCCTCCTTGCCCTCCATAGCCCCTGAGGGCTGATCCTGCCTGCCTGGAATTTGCAGAGGCTACTAACATGGGGTGTTTTGCCTTGCCCTGCCCAAGGGCTGGAGGCTACCAACTCAGGGTGTTTTGCCTCACCTTGCCTGAGGGCCAGAGGCTATCGACCGTGAGTGTTGACCTTACTACAGTCCCTTGTAACATTTATGGAGTACCACTGAGTGTAATATTTAAATGCTGGTGTACGCCAAAGCAGCATAAAACTCAAAACCAAAGTGGTCTCTGTTCTCTCTTTCCTGTGACTTGAAAGTTGGCCTTTGGATTTTCTATCCAAGCTTTAGTTATTGTGCGCAGGCTTCAGCAAAGACATTGGGTTTGACCAAAGTCTGTAGGTAGTACATGTTATGATAGCATTGATAAAATTGTCCCCGAGCTTTTTGGCTGAGGATCAAAAAGTACTTTGCTTCCGTCTCCCAAAAGGCTTATCGTCATCTCGCAGTTTCAAAATCTCTGATTAGTGAAATGGTCACAGAAGTTCTTGAATGGAGCTCCAGGTTCTGAAGTACTCTGGACCCAGTGCATTAGGATTTTCAAGACTAAGGGAACAAGTCCCTATAATGAATCTAAGACTATGTCTACATCTACTTATTTTGTTTGAACTTGCAAGTCTGAACTAAAGTCTGAACTAGCCTTGGGCTAGTTTGGACTAACCGCAGCTTTTTAGTTTGAACTAGCTGTGCATCCTAGTTTGAACTAATTTTTTAGTTCAAACTAGTAAGTGTGGCTTAGTTCGAACTAGCCATTAGTCTGTGTCTACATCACGCTAGTTCGAACTAAGCACTTAATCCAGACTAACCAGTCAAATTTAGTAGTTGGGAGTAAGCTTTACTTAGTTCAGACTAAAGAAATTTCTGAGTTTGAACTAGGCAAAGCCTAATGTAGACATGGACTTAGTCAGTCTGGATTAAGTTTGCTTAGTCTGGACTAATTCGCCAGTGTAGACATAGCCTCAGAGTCAATGGGAAGTTTGTGCAGGAAGTTTGTGATGCAGTCTCCATGATTAATCCCCTGAAAGTAGTAGATATACTTCATAATGGACAAACTAATGGAGTGTCTGGTGGACCTTGACTGATAGCTCCACATAACAGAAATTCACAGTATTCCAGTCCTGGCTTGACAAACATGGGGATCAGATCCTTGTCTGAGATGAATGATATAATCTTCCAGCCATGTGAAAGTGGAAAAAAATCCTGTATATTGTTACTACCTGCTTTTCAAGTGTTCTCACTAATCCACCCAAAAGTCTCATGGGTGTATGTCTAACAACACAGGTGACAAACAGCAACTCTGCAGTACTCCACAAGAAAGTATTCACAGGGAAGAGCCGAGACTACAGAGCACCATTACTTACAGCAAGAGAGGATGACAGCAACTCAAAGAGGAGCTTTCCGCCCCTCCTGCAGTTTGCAAATGTGTCAACAACAGATCTGTCAGATACTGATGATCTTCTGCCAGTGGATCATCTACTTTCATTACCATCAAAGTCTGCCCCAGTACCTATACTCTGCCCTGTACTCATACTGCTTTTAATATAAGCCACTGTTCTAGGACTACAATTAGGCACTAATTGCACTAAAAAATGAGTGCACATCTTCCCTTGCCAAGGAAGCCTGCCGAAGTAATTGTGTATGTTTTTTGGGCTGAGTGCCATGTGCAGGATTGTGTCTGAGTACATGGCTCTTAGGTTGTTGAAAAATGACAGGATCAAGTCCAAAACAGGTACATAACGTTTGATAGCTGAAAGCTTGAAACACATGGTTCAGTTCTTAACGTTGATTTTTCTCTACCATTAGTTTACACTTACATTAGTTACAGCAGTTCCGAAGTCAGTAATTTACAGTAATAAATAGGGAGCACATCAGATTTCTTTGGAATGAGTGACGTACCTTGTAATTGGTTACAGTTGAATATACAGAACAGATAATCAGGCAAATTGTACTAAATATTGAACAGGATGCAGAAAATTCTATAATCCTGTATCTAGACCACATAAAAGGAGCAGAGAATTTGCCATATTTGAACATATCCTATCCTGCAGACTAAGGGTTTTTTTTTTTTTTAAATGTTTGGAACTAGGACATTAGTCCATTTTGTTCAGACTATTCTGAGTTCGCCCACCTAAAATGGAAAGGTGATTTTGGTTAGTGTGAACATGCAGTTACCAACAGACATTAGAGGAAGCTTTGCAAGCTTACTATTTTATGAGGAACCACTCTTTGGAGTATAGACAGAAATGTATAACAGACATCTGATTGAATTCTATCACACTAGAAGTATAGGCACAAGCTTTCAAGATCAATCCTGCATCCATTTGTGTTCCTGCAAATACTTACTTTTGAGCACTAATGTCTGCATGTCAGAGTAACCTACAGTATACTATAGTTTGTTTCTGTGTCTAGTCCACAGAAGGTATGGGTAGGGAACAACTGTCTGCCAGACAGTTTAGTTCTTAGTTCAAACATTAAAGGCTCACTTATGTTTTTGCTCTGGAGGTTGCCAGTTCCATTGCCCATGCATGGGTGTTGGCCAATATGTTGGTCATCTCACATGCATAAGTGATGTTTTTTGCAGGAGTAAATTCACAGCCTTAGTGCTAGTAAAGTGTACATGCAAAATTATAATTGCGAAACAGAAACCAGATTTTGAAAGTTCGACACATGAAGAATCCTAAACATGTGCCTCATAATTTTATGTAAAATAATTGATTGTAATGTATTTAATAAACAAATATAGACTGTATCCCTAAATTGATACATGCTGTGTATTTGTAAATGATAGGGCAGGAGCTGAAACAGTAAGGACTTGTCTAGATGTGGAGTTTTTTTTGGAATAGCTATTTTTGAATAACTCCATATATGGATATCCTTATTCCAGAATAACAGTACTTTACTCTCAATTATCTTAACCCACTTCCCAAAATAAGCTAATTTAAAAATCACACCCTGTCTTATTTTGGATTAATGTTTATGTGTAGACAAGCCCTAACTGACTCATATGCTCTGATATCAGTCCCAGAAACACTATGCTGTGATGTAGTTCTTCCATGCATCTTTTAGCCTCTATATTTTTGCTCCATGCCACATTACTGTTCACATTTTGGACTTCCTTTCTTCTCCTTCCCTTGCTTCTTTTAAGCATGTTTCTCAAATATTCCTTTCTGAGCTTCTTACACTCTGTGTGGCAGATTTTTTCATACCTCTTCTTATGTAGTCAGTCTCACTTTTTGTTCACAAAACTCCTTCCCGCTTGTTCTCAAAATCCATTTGTCCATTAAGCTTCCAAAATTTCATTCCATACCAGTGATATTTATTAACTTACATTTTTTATTAATATTGTTATGTATAATACATTTTGATTATTTTCAGACTAGCCTCTGACTTCTTTAGTTTGGACTAGGAAGTCTGAACTAAAAAAAGCAGCTGTAGACATAGCCTTAGTTGCTTTTTCTTCCCAAAGAAAAACCTCCATTCTCCTTTCTACTAGATGTAAATTAAAAACAATATGAATATGGAGAAGCATGAAGACTTTAGAGAGTAGCTAAACCTGGTTCATTCATGAAGGCACATGAGCTAAAGGCCAGCTGGTATCCTCCATTTTTGCTGCAAGCAGATCTACATTTTGACCAAAGGATGGACATGTGTGTATGTTGGAGTCTCCACACCTGCAGACTAAAAAGCACTGAAGTTTGCTTTCAGCAAAATGCAGCTATGAAGTGGTATGGAATGTTGGAAAATATCCCAGCAAGGGCAGATAATGGGTAGAGATTTAATTAGTAGGGGACCATGTGATAAAATCAGTTATCACCTCCCACATACATAGTTATATAACCACCTTAAGGAACTACACAAAAATTCATTTACTAAAAACTCTGCAAGCCAGATCCTACATTCCATGAACGGTCCTGTGATGGAATCAGTGGTGTTTCAGGGAGAGTTAGGGCCTGACAGGCCATGATGATCCTGTAAACTAAAGCTGGGAACAGGTAGGTATTCTATGCAGTAGTTCATTAGTCAGTTAAGCAAGGGAGCCCCTGGGCCTACTACAGGGGTCTCAAACTCATGGCCCAAGGGCCACATGCAACCTCAAAAGTTATTTCTTGTGGCCCATAACACAACACTATTGCTATCAATATTTGCAATATTATTGTATGAAAAGGTTTCAGTGGTGCGGCCCTTGAGCTAACATACTAGTCCTCATGTGGCTGTTTTGGTGATTTGAGTTTGAGATCCCTTGCCTAATAGAAGCTCATAATTCACTTAGAGAGATTCCAGAATGAAGGAAATGCATAGGGGGGAATAACCAGAAAGCCTGAGTTAGATAGAAGCTATGCTCCTAAAGCAGGAAGCCTGAGTCAAACACAAACTGTGATCCTAGGGCGTGGAGCCCAGGTTAAATAGAGGGTGTGATCCTAAAAGGAAATTTGTATGGATGCAAACTGCAGACTTGGCTTGGGCCAAACAGATCAGGGCTGACTGATTTTTTGCAGCTAGACACTGAGACAAAGGGTTCTATTTGTACTTTGTGAGGGATCAACTTGTAAATAAATGAGATTCTCAAGGGACAGTGATTATTTGGACTTGTTTATTCATGGGGGAGCAGAAAAATCAAGGTGGGTCTCACTAGTTGCACCATCTCTGTCCACAAGGGGGACACAGGCCTAATCTATAACAGTCCCCATTAGCACTATAAAGCTGGGGGAACTGGCCACAGAGAAATATTTTCTAGCATTAGGCAGAACTCCCAGGTGGTCTACAGCCATTCTGTTGACCACTGGAGGCTTGTACGGTGGATTAATACAAGTATTTAGTAGACCAAAGTTACCTCACTCGTAGGTTCACCATAGTGACAAGAGTTGGTATGTTAGATTGTAATGTGAACTGGAGGAATCTTCTTGAACAATCCTTTTTATTTACATTTTTACTCAGGTTCTTTCCTAATGAACAATTTGTCAACATTTTAAATAAAACTTCTGTTGCTGAGAGTTAGTCCAGTAAAAGATACTACCTTAGCCACCTAGCAGAATGATGATGTCACTTAGAGACAATTGAAAGCACTATATGTAGGGGTTTTATATCTACAAATGATGGTGTTGATATAGAAATAGATATTGGCTAATAGCTGTCCTGACTTTTTCATATAGCTTTAAATCTATTCCACTCTGACCTTACTAGCCTTGCATATTCAGTTTATCCATAAGGCAGATAAAATTCTTAGGTCATATATTTAAGGTATGCTATTTATCATTCAAAATGAAATAGCATTTTCATTATTGTAAAATGCCTTTCCAATATATTATTATATCTCTACATATTTTAATCTGGAGGCAATAAATAGGCTGTAATGTTCTCTATCAGTTTGCAATGTACCCAGCTTCTCCAAGGTATACAGGTTCAGTATTTACATAACTCTGCAAGAAGACAGACTTTACAGATAAAGCCCATATTTAATACAACATTACTGGCCCCCAGTCTCATAAAAATAGCCAGATGTTCAATTATCAGGGTTTTTTTAAAAGGGTAATGGCTTCATTATTAGATATCGTGAACTGCTTATTAGTGGAAACTGAGTTGATGACTGTGACTAAGTCAGAGACTGCTAGTAAAAAGTGTAATCTTCAGGACAGGCAAGGGTATTTTTAGGAGCTTTTGCCACTGGGGTATATAGAAGAAGTAAGGACTTCTAAAGTTCACAAGGCTGTGGACCATCCTCACATGTGGAAAACAGTGAACCTTGATCTGAATGCTATTTGGAGATCTTCAGTGTGCTTTTATCTCCAAATCAACTTAACTTCTAATTTACACAGTTCTAGTATCCCTAATAGTATCTCCACCCTAATATGACTGGTCACAAGCCCTGGGATAGCTGATAGATTGTATGGTTGGTAGCTGATGCTAATGAAATACAGAGCTGGATATAGGTTTCATAATGTAGTCTTGTGATCTTAGTCTACCAGATGGTTCATAAAAAAAGGCTACAGGAGATCTGATCAATGGTCTGTCTAGCCCATTATCTGGTCTTGACAGTGGCCAATGCCATATAATTGAAGGGGAATGAACAGAACAGAGCAAATATCATGTGACCCATACTGCATACAACAAAGCTTTCTTTTGGGTGCTGAATAGGAATGGGGAGAAGAATGTGCCTTATGGGACTGACTCCACAGGTGGAAGAGTACTTGCTAATTGTGGTCTTCTGAGTTCCTTCAGAGTAAGAATTAAGTCCCACTACCTTCTGATTCACTTCTGCCAAGTGCAAGGCAGGACAGTACTGTTTTTTGTTCAACCATATCAAATGCCATAGAAATCCAATACCGTGTCCTTTGACCATATCTCTCTCCCCTGCTTCACTATTTCCCTTCATTCCAGCCTGTCTCTCCTTTAGTCACTGTAACCTGCCATCTATTCTATTTCTTCACTCACAAGTCCTCAAAATAGTTTCTACAATAGTTGCTGATTTACCACTAATCCATTTGGTCTGAGAAGATTTTTTTTTTTGTGTGTGATCAGGTGAAATTTCAGCTAGAGAATTGGTGTTCTATGTTCATGCCAATGAATAAAAGAGCTTCATGAACACAAATATATATGGGGAAAAAAACTTGAGGATCAAAACACACACACACCCCAATGAGAGTCCTGTAGAACCTTAAAGACTAAAAAACTTCTTTGAGCATAAGGTTTTGAGGGTTCCAACCCACTTCATCAGATAGGTTGGAAACTACCTATACAGACTAACATGGCTACCCCTCTGGAACAGCTAAAAAGGAACAACTTAAAAATGACCAAAATGTTAATGAATAATTGTCATTACTAGATCATGTATGTCATATTCACACATACCACCGGTTAATCACACACAGTTTTGTGTATTACATCTTACAAATTAACTTCAGGCATGTTTTGTACTCTGCTCATCAGCTGTGAAACATTGGCATTCAACATATGATTTAGCTATAGCCAGCATGATTATATCGTCTTCAACTAGAAAAAAATATTTGGAAGGATTAAATTTCTTGGGAGGTAAATTCTTTAATCAGAATACAAGAAATTTATGTGCACAAATCTGGTTAACAAGAAATTAGATTATGTATCTATGAATGGTGTTGAGGAAGAACCACTCTGATATTGTATTGTATCCTTTGGTCACATTTTTGGCACACAAAGTATTCTAATCCTCCACAGAAATGCAAGAAGTGCTCAGTAGTTAAGGAGTTAAAATTAAGTTTTTGCATAATCTTATTTTAGACAAGTAGAATATTTTTGTAAGATAATTTATGCTTAATATTCAGTTTTCTGATCTGTATTTTAGAAAAGGGACCTAAAAATCACTGATCATCCATACATGTTTAACTATCAGTTGACATTCTAAGACAGTGAAATTGGATATATGAAGAGAGATGGAAGGACCTAGGTTTATTTAGTCTGCAGAAGAAAAGGCTGAGGGGGGATTTGATAGCAGCCTTCAAATACTTGAACAGGTGCTCCAAAGAGGAGGGAGCTAAGCTATTCTCAGTAGTAACTGAGAACAGAACAAGGAGCAATGTTTTCAAACGGCCATCGGGCAGTCAAGTTTGGACATCAGAAAAAACTCTCTCACTAGGAGAGTGGTAAAGGATTGGAATGGATTACCTAGGGAGATGGTGGAATCTCCATCTTTAGAAACATTTAAGACTTGGTTAGACAAAACCCTGGCTGTGATAATTTAGCAGGAGTAGTCCTGCTCTTAGCAGGGGGTTGGACTAGGTGACTTCATGAGATCCCTTCCAACCCTATGAGTCTATGGTTCTATATATGAAATGAGCATGACTGGTATTGAGAAGCTGCATTTATCACACAATAGAACTGACAGCTTTCTGTATGATTTAGGCCTTTCATTCATAGTTGTATTCAAAATAATCATGAATTTTGTTGTTTTGGTAGTTTGAACAACCCTGACTATTGCAAGAGAGATTATTTTCTTGTTGAGGGTAAGGGCCATCAGCATCCTGGAGATGAATGCATAACTGCACAGATGATGTTGATGGGAGGCCTTTAGCTTATTGACTATGGCATTCAGTTTCAGGAAGGTGGTCTGCTGGGAAGAAGTGAAGTCCTCCTGGCCAGGAAGGGGGAAAAACACCTTCACTCAAAGACTCAACCAGACAGATGATTAAGCCAGCAATTAAGGATAAAAAGGTGACCTTATCAGAAAGTTAGCATTTGGGGGGTTGAAAGGGGCACAAAAAGTTACAATGGAGTCATACAACCAATAAGAGGAAAATTGGCAGGGGAATCTGCTCAATAGCATAGATGCTTATATACAAGTGCCAATAGTGTGGGGAATAAACAGGAATATTGGAATTACTACCACTAAGATAAATTATGATGTAATTGGCATTCTAGACTTGATGGAATAAGTCTCCTGAATGGAGTATTGGTATAGTGTAGAAAAGCTTGTTCAGAAATGACAAGCACAAAAAAGAGGGAAGTATTCCAATATTCATAAAGAATATACACTTGTTCGGGGGGGGGGGGGGTTATTTGTTAGAATAGTTGAAAGTCTGAGTGAAGATAAGAGTAAAAAATAGAGCTGACATTATAGTAGGTGTCTACTATAGAGCCACAAATCAGGAAATGGATGTGGCATTTCTAGAACAAGTCTAAAATACAATATCACAGAAATTAGTAATGGGTGTGTTAACTACACACATCTGTTGGAAAACTGATACTGCAAAACACAGAATTTCTCTAAGTTCTTGGACCATGAGGATAAATCATCAGAAAGTGAAGGAAGGAAGAAACCAGGGATACAGCCATTTTAGATTTGATTCTAACCAACTGTAAGACTGTCGCAAATCTGAAGGTGGAAGACAATTTGGGTACAAGTGATCATTAAATGATACATTTAATGATTTCAAGGAAAAGAAGCAGTGAGAGAACTAGAGTAACAACAACAGATTTAAAAAAAAAAAATCAGACTAAGAAACTCCAAGAACTGATAACTTAGGTCCCAGATGAAGATACTTTCAGGGATAAAGATGTTCAGGAAAGCTGGAAGTTTCTCAAGGAGACAATACTAAAGGCGCAATTGCAAACTATGCTGATCAAAAGGAAAGATGAACAGAATAGAATAGAATAAAATTAATGTAACTCCACTGGAGTTGTTTGATGACCTGCAAACAATAAAGGGATCTTTCAAAATGTGAAAGCAGATGAATTTCCTAAGGAGGAGCACAAAAGAAAAGCACAAGCATATAGGGACAACACCAAAAATAATTTAGATTATTTAAAGATAGAGGAGATTAGAGTTACAAAGGAATGCCCAGCATGGATTTGTCAAGAATGAATCATACTAAATCAATCTAATGTCATTCATTGACAGGTAATAGTTTAGTGGATTAGGGAAAGCAATAGACATGATGTATTTTAATTTTAGTGAAGTTTTTGACATCATCCCACTGAGCACTCTCAGCAAACAAGGGAAATACAGTCTAAATGAAATTGTAAAAGGGTGCACAGCTGGTTGAAAGACCATGCTGAATGTTATCAGTGGCTGATGACTAACTGGGAGGGTGTGTCTGAGGTATTGCACAGTCAGTCCAGTACTATGTCAATAATGACTTAGATAATGGAGTGGAGAGTCTGCTTATTAAATCTGCAAATGACATCAAGCTGAGAGAAGTTGCAAGCACTTTGGAGGACAGGATTAATAATTAAAAATGAATGACAAATTAGAGAATGTCAATTCAGCAACATGAAATTCACTAGAGAGAAGTAGTACATACAAGAAGGAAAAATCAAATAGTTAATAACTGGCTATGTGCTACTACTGCTGAAAAAGATCTGGTTGTTAGAGTGGATCACAAGTTGCATATGATTCAACAGTGTGATGTGGTTGTGAAAAAGACTAAAATAATCCCTAGATGTATTAGTAGGATTGTTGTAAGAGCTGGGGAAAAATTGTCCTGTTTTTCTTGAAGTGATGAAGCTATAGATGAAGTACTGCATCCAGTTCTGGAGAGTGCATTTTAGGAAAGATACAGACAGACAAATTGGAGAGGATCCAGAGGAAAGTAAATTATAAAATGCTTAGAGAATGACCTATGAGGAATGAGTTAAAAGATCTGGGCATATTTAGTCTTGCAAAAAGAAGATTGAGGGGAGACCTGATAAAATTCTACAACTATGTTAAGGGCTATTATAAATAGGGAGAGGATCAATTGTTCTCTATGTCCAAGAAAGGCAAAGGACTTAATTTGCAACAAGGTTGATTCACGTTGGATATTAGGAATAGCTTTCAAAATAATAAGTGTAGTTAAGCTCTGCTATAGTTTGGACATTACTGGAAGTTTTAAAGAATAGGTTGGATAAACAATACTTATCAAGGGTGGTCTAGGTTTACTTGATCCTACCCCAATGAAAGGGGTGGATTTGATGACCTCTTGAGATCCCTTCCAGACCTACATTTCTAGTATTACTTTGTTAGGGGCAACAACAACAAATAAATGCACATTCATTTAGGACTGCATATTACTTTTAATATACCAGCAAAATAATTTTATTTTAGTTTTTACATGAAATTAGAATGATCTTGCAATTTCTTAATGTAATGAAGTGTGATAGAAATAAATTAGTTTTAAGAAATTGTTTTAACTTGTCTTATGATTTACTATAGAACATAAACAGCAAATATGGTTGAAGGGAGGATTTGGAGATATGATCAGCATTGATTAACTCTTCTTTCTGTTATGGAAAGGTTGAGCACATTTGAAACTAACACAGAATACTTGACCTTGTTTGTAATGTACATCATAAAACAACAGTGGATTACAACAATAGAGAGATTCATATAATGAATTGTATTCAGATTTTCAAGCAACAGTAGAATAAGTGTTCATTTGATTTGTTGAATATGCAAGCACCTTGAGCCAGGTTCTGATAGAAGTGTTGTTGCAAACTATCACAATTGTATTGTGAATTTTGTAATAATAGATATTTTTCCAAAGCTCCAGCTTCTGAAGTTGCATGAATACATAGAAATCATAGTTTCCATGTAAATAAAAAAAATTAAGTTTTTACTATTCATGGCTACAGAGAAGAGCTGGAAAATGTGATCCCAGTGCATCCTAAGGACTTGGAAATGAGAAAGCAAATAAAATGAAGCCTGAATTTGTTCCTAGTTAGGATAATCTCCTGATTTTTTTGGACTTATGATTTTTGCAAGTTTGGGATTGGCAATCAGTTTATAGCCTTGTTCACACTGAATGTCTCCACTACAGGGAGTTCCATTATAGTTAGAGATATTTGTAAAGTAATTTACTGCTAAACTGAAGTCAGGGACTCAGATTTTGGCCATATGTAATAAGAAGCAAGGACCATTCAGAAAAAACCTCAATTTCTAGATTAAATTATGATTATTCCAAATAAAATAATTCATTAAGACAAAGAAGCTTGTGACAAACTTTAACATCAAGCAGTTGTGTGGCACTTTAAGACTAACAGATTTATTTTATAAATAAATCTGTTAGTCTTAAAGTGCCACACAACTGCTTGTTGTTTTTTTACTGGACTAGACTAACACGGCTATCCCTTTGGAAACTTTAACATGTCAACCAACTGTTGATCGTTATCCAATACATTTACCCATCACACATTTAGAATGATTCAAAGTTGGATTGAAAATGGCAAAACTATACAGCACTCATGAGTCAGGGGACATGAGCAGCATTTTGTGTGACATTTGTTATGAAGCATTTGTCTTCATACATATTGGTGTTGCTACACTGAGAAAAGGTGATTTATTGTAGTAGTTAGTTGCCCACATTCAGTATAAGGGGAAAAAAGTGGCTTTTACCAACCAGGTAATACGACCTTACTCTGCTAGTACTGTATTATATTAGAAGCCAAGCCTATATTTATTCCATTACACTCCTGCAGGATTTGCCTCAAGTGGGAAAACAATCCAAAACCAACAGCCATGCTCTACAAGATAAATAGCTACCCCATGTGGATTTTATTAATATATAATTACAATATAGGAGGTTTCTAGCAGACATATATTCCTGCATGGAGTTTCTTTATTTCATTATTTCTGTTGCACTTTTACTATGCTCATATCCTCCAAATTATACCAGATCTGGATATAAGTTACAGTGGCGTAAATCTGGAATGGCTGCACTGGAGTCAATGAAAGCTGAATCCAACCCATTATCTTTGAATTCTATGTACACATCTCCAAGAAAGTCATGTGCAACTATGCAAAAGATTAATGATACTTTTATTAACTCTCAGAAAAAGAAACAAATAGTTACCACAACTGAACCTATAAGTATTCATAAGAGTTAGTGATGAAAGACCTATAGAGTGTATTATCAATTTACAGTATGATATTAATGTACTGTGTAGTCTAGATTTAATACTAGTCTCAAGTGATGGACCTTTACCAGTTCTCTTCGGAAACTGTTGCAGAGGCTAGTAAGTCTCATTGTCAGGACATCTACATTTTCCCTTTGTCTCTTAATTTCTTCTCATTATTCATTATTATGCCTTAGTGTATAATGCTAAATAATCCTTTAAACGGATTAATTTTCCTATAGCAAGCTACATGCATTTAACTCTTTTAGTCTTTCCTTATCTGGCTCCCTCCAATTGCCTATTCATTTTTGTTGCTCTTCTTGATCTCCCTTCCATTTGGCAACATCTTTCTGATACTGTGGACCCCCATCTCCTCACCCAAACAACATAACATTGGAACCTGTCATAATGGAGATATATATACACACAAGGATTATTACAGCTCTACACTGTTATGCTGGGGGAAAAGGGGTTACTCTGAAACTGAAAATAGACCTTTTTGCAGCCATGCCAAATTTTAAAAATTTACTGTTCGGTATCATCTCAGAATCCCAGTTAGTATTACTGCATGCCAAACATCTTTCTGCTATGTTTTCTTCTGTGTGTCTTTTAGATTATTTCTCTAGCTGTTTCTATATATAAATTACTCTTTTACAGTTTCTTTTCAAATTACATAGCAATGTTCCTCTCCAAACTGACTTGAATTAATTTTTTCCAATTACGAGTTTGTACGAAAAGGGCAAATGCTTTACTAAAATCCAAATATACTGTCATTGCTGAATTCCCTTAGTCTACTAATCTATTTATTTATTTATTTATAGAAAGCATTCAAGTTTGTCTAGTAAGATTTGTTCATTAAATGAATGGTTTCATTTTACTGTAGCGGAAAAATTCAGACCCAATGAATACAAGTTAAATTACAATTACATGCATGGAACTGACCTGTTTATGCCCTGTCTGAATTTGACTCAAATGATTTCTCTCTTTATAACCGTCTCCTTTTAATACTACATACAGAAATAGTCTGAGTCATTTTCGCTATTTCTAATTAAAATAAGAAACAAGACAAGATTTTATTTAAAATTTTCCTTAACTTCACCTGTTCTGCATTTACTATGATTTCAGTCGCTTTAGGCATATTTCTTCATTTGCCTGCACCTTATAGGGTCATTCATATCCACTCAATTTTAATACAACTTATTTTATGCACCTTCCTATTCACGTCTGAAATTGTATTGTATGGTCCTCTTCTATTGAAATTTTAAATCAAAATATCTTAAATTTCTGGACATCTCTGAAGAGGCACAGCTTGAATTTAAGATTACTGACAATTTTACAGGTGAAAATCAGATGAAGTCCTTCTGCAGGGTTTTTGAGTACAGGTGCTGGTGAGAATAATCATGGCTCAAGATTATTTCAGCTACATCAGTATTATTGCTATTAAATGACATTTACCAAGGACATAAATGCAAAAATTAGTTGATTACTGGATTAACAACATTGAAGAGAGCCTAACCCTGTACATAATTATATACATTTATATTCCTCTTTGTCAAAGAAGCAAATTGGCCAAATAATGACAATGAGCTTTCTTACTTGCTATGAGCATGGTCATTTTTTTCTTTTCCTGGAACACTGTCTGCTTGCTAATTTCACTATTAACATTGCATTTTCACTGGCAAGCTCCAAAATGCTTTAAATTGTTGATATTAAAAATTCAGGTCCAAGTTTTGCAGCTATGTCTCATCTCCATTTTTGCACATTCTGGCTCCTTTTACCCACAGTTGTTGTTCTATCAATATTTTTAAAATCTGTGCTTCTCCCTATTTTTTAAATTCTGTTTTTTGTTATAAGAACAGTGAAGTGTTTTGACTTTGAAGAGTGAAAATTATGCAAAAACAAAGGAGAGTGAATATATTTAGAACCAGAGCCACAGTATGTGTGTGCCAGTGTAAACCCTAAAATGAACATTTAATGTATTTTTTTACATAAGGTCAGCCACAAATACAGCTTAGTTGATACCAGTAGACCTATTGCTATTGCTTCATTTGATGAATTATCATGTTACATCAGCGCTGTAAGATCAATACATATTCTTAAATCAACAACAGGTTGCTGTTACCTTTTTGCTTGCATATGCTGTCTTGAAAGAAAAAATGCATTACATTTTTAAGCTATATGATCCCTCAGGGCCCCAAACTTTGTCAGGTTAATGAGAAATGGGAATATTTACCTCCAGGTTTCCTGTAGAAATGTCCTCTAAACAAATGAGTATTTCACACCAAGTAGTTTTGAGTCAAATGGTGGGTCTTTCAGTCCAACTTTCTAATCTATTTTCCTGTTCTTTGAAATTGTTTTGTCATTTCTCACAAACACAGACAGACATATACCAAAACAGACAGCTCTTGCACTACCTATTAAAGTCCATGGGAGAGTAGGTTCCCAACCACACTCAGGATTTATCCTGAGATGCTAAACTATGTTATACTGTAAATGCTAAATAAAGTGCCTGATCCCAAGATCCTTGGCATTTATTTTTCTTGGTCCACCAAAGCATATTTAACTGAGGATTGAGTAAAAATTGTGTAAGGATCCTCAGAGCTTTCAACAGCCATAAAATATGCAATAAATTATTCAAATATTCAAAGCTATGGACACAAAATACACCCTCATAACACTCCATATCTCTATCCCCTGCCCTTTACAAATGGGGAAACAAAGTCAGAGAAATGAAATTACTTGTCTAAGATCTCACAGTGAGTCACTGGCAAAAGATGGTGGATAGAAAGGAAAAAAAAATCAGATTATGCACAAAGTTTTGAAAAACTCCATCTATAAAAGCTAAGCCTACTCCCAAGTACATTGAAATCAGTCTTGACAATGGATGACTTCAATGGAGCAGACCCAGGATGAATAAAAGTATAGTAAATTAATGATGCAGTAAGACAACCGGAGCTGCCCATGGTAGTGTAATATGGCTCTAATATATGTGTATTCACATGTACTGTGCCTCTGATACATCTTTACCTTTCAACTGGTCAAACATCTGTCAGTAATCCGCCTAGATATTAACTGACCATTTCGTCTAATTTGAGATGAAATATCTTCTCTTAAATGCATTTCCTGAGTTATATATTTAGGGATGGGCTCACAGATTTCAAGAGAGATGAAACAGGTACTGCTGCATTATCTCCATAGGGCTATACAAATGCCTTATCACAGGACATATGCTGCAAACCTTAAGAAAGTCAAACAGTTTTTAGCTGTTACTTTGTTGCATCAAGTTATGTATCCTGCATTTTGCCTATGTCAGTATGACATTATAATACTGCATACCTCACAGATTCCCAACCTGTGGCCCAGGGACCAAATGTGGCCTGCAGGGGTTTTCAAAGTGGCCTACAGCTCCCCTCCTGCTGGCTGAAGAAGGAAGCTGCTGTCTAAGGAGTTAAGTAGAGTGCTTTTCCATGGGGCTAAAAGACCAAGGCAGACTCCTTGTTGCAGCCAAGGAGACGGGAGAACAGCACTCCCCTCCCACTGGCTTTAATAGGGAGCATGGCAAAGCACTCTGCCTACGTCCACATACTTTAAGGTCCCTTCTGGAGCCAGAGGGAGAGAAGCACTGATCTTCTATTCCCATGGCTGTAGAAGGAAGTCACTGCCCAGGCACCCATGTGGAGTTCACAGAGCTACAGGGTGCATGCAATTTCCTGCTGCAGCCATGGAGGCAGCCTCCTCACTGTACATATTCTGTCTGGCTGCAGTGGGGGAAGGAGGGGCTCCTGGTTAAGACTGGCAGATCTTCATGGTTGTAAAAGTGATACTTGTGGGCCTTGAGCCAAAAGGGTTGGGAACAACAGACACAAGTGATGTAATGAAATGTGACTTAAATCAAGTATCCGGTTCTTGTTTATAAAGAAGGAAACCAGCTCTCTCAGCTTTATTGACCAATTATTCTGTCAAGTTCCAGGGCGTAGTCATGTTAATATTTATACAGCAAAAACAAAGGGTTCTGGGGCACCTTAAAGACTAACAAATTTCTTCAGGCATAAGCTTTCATAGGCTGCAGCCCACTTTTTCAGATGCAACATAACATGCAACATACATCTGACAAAATGGATTGTAGCCTGTGAAAGCTTATGCCTGAAGAAATTTGTTAGCCTTTGAAGTGTCACAGGATTCTCATTGTTTTTGTGGTTATTCTATAGTAACTCTTAAGAACTTCATTGCCGATTTATCATCATCTGTCTCCAGTTAAAGTAACTCAGATTTCTCCCAAACACTGAGGCACAAGCCATAAACACAGAATGCTCACACATGGAGTATTTAGCATGTCGACATGAAGATGTCTTTGCCTCCACCTTTGAACGCTCTCAAGGCTTCTGTCCATGAAAAAAATTTGATGCAGATTGCAGCCTCAGAGGTTGCAAACCATTATTGATTACAGCCTAGAAAAATTAAGATTACTGGTGAACAAACCTCCTGAAGTCTCTTTCCCAAAGGCTAAGTTAGTTCTTTTAGTGACACATGAAGCGATTCTCAAAAGGCACTATTCAGTTAAACAGTGTTGTCAGAGATTCAGCAATCATTCTGTCTGGCCCTTTCCTCCTATCTTATTTCTTTTTGTACACTTGCAATACTTAAATGAAATAGACAAACAAAAAAATTTACAGATCCAAGATTGATTGGTATGCAATGGTGTTATTTGCCCTGCGTAGTTCCTGATTACATAAGTTGTTTTGACCTACGCTGTTCATTAAAGCACTTATTTAACTGAGTCAAAAGAGAGATCATATGGTATTAACTGAATGGTAGCAGAAATCTTTAGAAAACTTGAACTGAATATTCATTTACTCTTGAACTCTACCCCAGGTCAAATACTACAATCAAATGATGTTTTTGAAAGCCATTCTTTGTGGACCATGTTTTGTTTTTATCCAAGGAAATTTGTTTCTAGTGATTCCTAACAAGAAGGCAAAAGGTGGATAAACAAGGGAGCCTAACTCACTGAACTTCTGATCCACAGAAGTCTTATCTAGCAGAAGCCCTAGGAAAATGGCTGCATTTCATCTTTTAATGAAAGTCACCGTGTCAAATTAATTGTGGCATAAGCAAATACAACTGCTGTGCAAGTTTCTGTATCAGATTCAGCAATGATCTATCTAGTGATGTAATTTACATTCATTGATATAACATGAGTGCAAGTGATAAAGCACTGGCACATATACTGATTTGGAATTAATGGAATACTTAAAATAAAATGGAAATGACATACCAGAGAACATTGTAGGAAAAACAACCAAAGGGAAGGAGAAGTGTAAAAAAAGCTCATTGTCCCCACCATATCTTTCAGTCTCCTGTTATTTGCTTTTCCAGTTGCCACTCTTATGCCAAGTTAGCTTGTTATACTTCTGTTGCATACCCAAGGCTTGATTTTCCAAGGTGCTGAATATCCACATCATCTGCTGATTTTAATTAATGCCTGGTTGTTCAGCACTTATCAAGATTATGCCAAAACTTGTCCACATTAAATTACTTCTCTGCTTACACCTATTTTCTGACTCATCTCAGCCATTTAACTTACAGCACTGAATTTCCCCATTCGTCTTCTGTTCAGCAGTCGTAGAATATAAATTTGTATTAACTTTAGATTATCAAAACCAAAGACCCAAATATCTTACGTATTTGACATCTTTAAAAATTGACAGAACAGCTACACACGAGGGGGGCACATCTATACTGTGTATAACAGACCCCACATAAAAGCAGACCGTATGAATACATTTCAAAGCCACAACAAACATCACCAGCCAAAAATATCCCTCCTCAAAACTCCAGTGAAAATATTAGGGTATCCTGAACATCAGTGAATAGGACTATTTTACATGATAAAGTATATTCCAAAAGACAGGGCCCTATATGAAGAGCAATAATTGAAAATAAACATGATCCTCTGATGTATAAAAAGGGGAATATTGAGTCAGAGTGGGAAGATTTTATTACTTCTATGTTTGGTTCTGGTGGGACCTCTACGAGAACAAAGTCTCAAGTTTTGCTGTCAACAGTTCAAGAAAAATGTCAATAAATTGGAAAGAGTTCAGAGAAGAGTAACAATGATCGGAAAACATGACTTATTGACAGACTCAAGTAGGGGTGTTGCTGGCACCTGGGGCCCATGCTCTGAATCCTGGTGCCAGTGTCCAGGGTCCTGGCATGGCCCCTGCCTCTCCTAGTCTCCAGCCGGAGATCTGGGGGCCGGCCACCCGCGGTGGCTGCTTCCGTCCCCTTCCTAGGACAGGTGGTCCTGCGGTTGCAGCTGCCACTCCCTGCCCTGTCCCCAGCTGGGGATCCAGGGCCCGGCTGGTGCAGCAGGTGCCAGAGGCTGGGTCAGGCCCAAGCACCAAATCGGGGCCAGGGGCATGGCCTGCAGTCAGGGGGCAGGGCCTGGGCCGGTGCCCCGGGTCCTTCCCCCAGGCAGCGATGCTCCTGGACTCAAGGAGCTTAATGTATTAACTTACCAAAAAGAAGGTTAAGGGATGACTTTATCACAGTTGATAAGTACCTACAGAGGAAACAAGAAATTGATCATCAGCTTTTCAATCTAGCAGTGAAAAGGTATAACAAGATCCAATTGCTGGAAATGAAGATGGACAAATGTAGACTAGAAATAAGGCACAAATATTTCACAGCGAGCGTGATAAACTATTGGAACTTATCAAATGTTGTGGTTGTTGGTTTAATTTTTTTAAAAATATTTTAGGGCTTACTTGACATCAAATAAATAGATATGGAAGGGACCCCATTTTTCAGAAACAGGATTACAGAGGCAACTGGAGACAAGATGGTTATGCTACATATGTGGCACTAGATGAGATAAGAGGGAACATCCTGGAGCTATGTACAGTGGATGAGATAACCCTTAAATGTAGTATAGCAGACAGTAGATTAGGTATACATAGTTCAAGAACAGAGCATGAAAATTGGTTAGGTTATCTGAATTGTATGAAAATTGGTTAGATAGTCCACTGAATCCTGAAGAACATGATATAACCTGCAGTCATGTGACATGTGTGAACATACAAAAATAGGGGAAGGTTTGCTGTGTAATGTTATGTTAGTGGCATGCCCCATATCCATTAAAGTCTGATCTATGTTGTCATTTTTGCTGTTTGCCTGTTACAAAGTTCATTCTTCATTGGTGGAACTTCTCTTGGCTGTCTTTCAGATTAGCTCTGACCAAGTGTTGCACACTTCTCTGGCAGTGTCTTTCCTGTCATCCTGCAGACTCTTACTCGAGGAACCACAGTCTCTAAAAAATGCCAAGGAGTCCTGTGGTACTTAAAGGCTAACATTTATTTATTGCATGAGCTTTCATGGGAGAAAAGCCCATTTTTGTATCACATTTTCCTTCTGCACCATTCACTTATCATGATACATGAATGAGGCTACTAGAAGTGATTGTGCTGCTTCCACCACTGTGCTGCACTACCATTACAAATTTTGGGGTCAAATTCTGATACCTTTGGGGCGTATCTCAAAAATCAGTATAGTTGTTTGAGAAATAAGTTACTACTTAAAATAAGTAAAGATTCCAGAATCTGTCCCTTACTGTCCAAGTAATACGAGGTTGAAGATTATGCTGCACAGATAAATGGGCTTTAGTTTCAGATTATCCTATTTAGCTCATCAGCCTGACAATTTAAGGTAATCCATAATGATCCAACAATATATATTAATAAAACACACTTTGAAGCAAACTGTGAGCTTTGCTTTGCACCTGCACCAGAACTAGGGGGAGTAAGGCAGTATAAAGCAGGCAACAGATGATGAGCAACCTCTATAAAGCTGACATTACACTTTCATGCATATGGGTGGGTACTGGGGAGACCCATAGGTCTTCCTCTGCTGGCAGACATAGCAGGAGAAATAACCTCCACCTGCTAAATGAGTGGAAAACATTATTTCCTTCCACATGGAAGGGAGAAGTCACAATCTGACTCCAGTTCTGCTCCTAGGGCAGCTCAGCTATATACAGCCCCTTTGTTTGGGGCTTGCAACAAAGCCACCATTTAGTTCCTGAGTTGTTTTAAGTTTCTATCTGTGCTGTGTTACTTCACATCCTTTATAAAAATTTCCCACATAAACAGCCACTCTTAAAAACAAACAAGCACCCCCCCCCAAAAAAAAAAACCCAACTAATCAACCAAAAAAAAAAAAAGCCAAGACAACCTCTGGAACCCACTCAAGGTTTTTCTTTGATATGTCACTGTACGCTGCACTGAAACCTCCATGTCCATTTGCATCCTTTACGGTGGAATCTCCTTTATGACAACTACAATTTTGTGACAAAGTGCCGTTATTCAAAGCAAAAATTTGTGACATGAATAAGGTATAATTAGTCATAGATTTTGCATTCAGAATTACTGTACCATTTGCTGGTTTTGTGATTTTAGAATTATGAATTAATGGAAGTGTCTGCAATATAAGAGCAGACTAGACAAAGCTAAAATTACCACTCACGTACACAGACTAAAAAAAGACAAAGCATTGGAGAAAAAATGAACTGAAGAGGGAATGAGGATCTAGCATTAAAAAGAGACAGGTGAATTGTTTCAGATAAAGTAAGAAAACTTGAAACCTCTCCTGAAACTTTAAATGAATGTGTATGAAAGCTTTTGAGATTTGAAAAAGGTCAGTCAATTTTTCCCCTCTTCATTTTTGCAGTTTTACACTTCCCATTTTTGGTGAAGACTAAAAAGAGAGACAATGAAATACCATATGTAAGGCTTTTCCTTGTGGTATTTATAACTGGGTCAGACAAGAGGAAGACTGAAAATCAACTGTGAAATTTTTTGGGGCAGTCTTCAGCCTGGTGGTTAGATCAGAGACACCTCAGATTAATATCAAATTTTTCTATGCTTATCCAAATGAATCCTCTGAAGTTTGCTCTATGTGGATTATAGGTTTATTTATTGTATGCTGGATATTTCAAAGTAATTTAAGGGCTAAATGCTCTCATTCCATGGAAAAATAGGTATGAGAAAAAACTACAAAATATCTGAAGTGTGCACCTTATTCTGGTTGCACATTTGTTCCCCATGGAGGGGAGGCTTGCAGCTTATGGGATGAGTCAGGAGTATCTCAAATACATTGTGGAAAGACCTGTGGGAATGGTTTTGGGTACTCTGCAGGTCTGCCTCCCTCAGAAGGTCCTGGGCTGGCAGCTGGTGTACAGGGAGGGACTGGGTCCACCTACTACACCAGTTCAAGAGCAAAGTTCCAAAGCAGACAGACTGTGATGCCTTCAGCTTAAGGGTGGAAGGTAGATAGCTCTTTTTCACTTTTGCCTGGGAGATGAGAGACTGTAAACTGAGTGTGCACTAATCATTAGCCCACCTGGTCTTCTGGGCACTCTAACAGGATAAATGGTGGTATGATTAGTTTTATCTCCCAAGCAGGCTTCACTTCTCAGTAAGCTAAGAGTTCCCCACTGAAAGGAACCACAAACAGGGAAATTTTCCCTATTCTGCCCCTTTCCATCATGAAGTTTCCCCACAAAGCTGTACAGCCATGGCCATGTGATTTTGGTCCATGGGCTCTCCAGAAGGGGAATCATGTCATGAGGTCATTTTTACCACCTCCTGAGAGTTCTGGACTGGAAGTGCCAGTTGTGTGCTTTTGCTTCCCTTGACCCTGAACAATGAATGAGAGAAATCAAGCGATTCATGGATTTTTTTGATAAATTAGAGGTGGTGAAAGAAAAAAATATTATTGGCTAGAATCATATGACATGAAGGAAGGCATGGTATGTTTTGTCCTCACAGAACTTCTGCAAAATACTCTTGAGTCTACATCACTCTTCTATTCTCCCTCTTGCATTTTGCTATCTACTCTTCCTGATATCTCAGTACATCAAAAACTAAAGGCAGAGGTAAGGTCTATGATCCAAAATATGTTGACATACACAGCTAAAACAATGGTCTCATCTCTGAATTCTAAGGGGTACTATCTGTATATACAAATCCTACCACTGTTTCAGATAAAGTGTGTCTAGGAATACAACTTAGATGGAAAATAAACAAACTTGTGTTATAGTAGCGAGTCCTGTAACTTTACAGTATTATTGTTTGATTGTGTGTATTTTTTTCATTCCCTTAAAAAAATTTTGATTTGATTTCTAGGGGTAGCAGGTAGAGCAGAAGAGGAATCACGGTTGACCTGTTGTATTTTATGGCCCAAATGATGAGTTCAATGGAATTTTCATGAAAAATTTTATTGAAACATTTTTTAAAAAAAAATGTCATCGAGACAGCATGTAAGGATTCCAGTACAAGATAGACTTTGCCATTATTGCTTAATATCAGCTTTCTGTTTAAAAGTGATTATTTCTGCTTTCTTCCAGTAGGAACTGCAAATTACTGATTCAAATGTATCTACTGACAAGGCAATTTGTTCTTCAAACTCTCTAGATCAGTGATTTTCAAACTTAGAGTTGGGACCCAGTACTGGGTCGTGGACCTACAGTGCCCCTGTTGCCACCACCAAATAACTGCATTGCATTGCTCAAAGATGTAATTATTGCATCCCAGGCATATATATATTTTTTTTCAGCTGGGTCCTGAGAAAAAAAAAAAGCGAAGACCACTGCTCTACATAGTTCCTCTGCATCTATGCAAAACTCATCTCTCCATACAATGGGTCCAGCTGGCAGTGTAAAATCATGGTTTATTTGCATGGCAATGCCATTTTCAAATATTGTACTTATTCATGGTGGAGGATACCTTAAACTCATATATAAAATCATTCCTTCGTGTAATGAAGATGCAGACATTCCTTAATTAGATTGTAATAAAACCTTATTTTAATTTCACTGTACATATTCACTTTTGTGACTTCTGAGGTAAATAGACTGCACTGCTGAATAACCTGAGAGTTAAATGGTGATACAGTATTAATCATTATGAGAGGTAATCTTGCAAATTCATAAATTCTCAAGAGAGAACTGTTTTCAGTACAATTTACTATTCAGCCCTCATTCAGACTGTGAATGATTGTAATTACATGCTGTGACAACATTCATAATATGGTACAGAAATGAACTCATTTTTAGTTCATTATTTAGGGCAGCAATTCACAACCAGCCATAGAATTAGCACCATGTACTAGAAACAATTTGACTATCAAGTGCAAGTTAGCAGGGGAGCAAATGAATTCCATACAGTTCATGACCCTAGCTCTTGGAAGGAGTCTGTTAGTTTAATCAGAAAATCGGTTTAAGAACTCTTCCCTGCCTTATAATAACTAACACAAAATAGATGCTCGTGGACTAGAGATTTCTGGGAAAGAATCTTTGTGCTGCATTGAGCAACATTCAGATGGTTGTAAACAGCATGACCCTACTCCTGCTGGCAGGTGTACAGGACTTCATCTTTTGAATAGAATGAAATCCATGTTTACTGGGAATTGTTGTTCAGGTCCAGATTGTTGTGTAAACACAAGAGACAATGTAATTTCTGTGGTAAATGACATATTTCTTATGGTGACAACTAAACATATCAAAACAAAAACGTTTGGCTGCGACATTCATTTTTTTTCTAATATCATTATGATTTTGAACTGTGCGATGATTACACCTGCTAAGTGGTTGTTTCAAATACTGAGAGCACCGCCAACCCTTGCATGAGAGTTGTAGGGATGAAAATAAAATTCCTGTACTGTTTGTGTTTTAACTGCAGTGCAAATGATTTCTAGAAGAATTTTTCTACATTAACAGACAGTTTGTAGAATGCAGCCTAGCCTTTAGCTGGGTCAGATCACTTCAAGATGTCTAGAAATGTCCTTATCCTAATGCCCAACCTAGTGATCCAGGTAGTTCTAGAAGCAGGTGATAGTACAGATTGCTAGGTTGAGCTTGATACATCTCCAGGAGCCTTTAAACCCAAAATTCCAGATTCCTTTGCTAAAGATAGCTTGATCAGTCTCCTGCTCCAACATGCCATTCTCCTTCTTTTAAAGATAGGCTGGCTATATTATGGGAAAGGGGGACCAGAGCAGCATGGTGGAGGGGATGTTTCGGTTGCATAGTGAGCACACTGGGTTGCTAAAGTAATGTGAGAGCAGTGGGCCAGAGCAGGTGCCCTAGAGAAAGCAGCAGTAGTGTTGTGAACTCTCAACTGAGGGAATGAATTTCTTGGTACATCCTGTCTTCTCTAAGTTATTTGGGTCAGGGACTTGATTTTTCAGTCTTGTACAACTCTAAGAATATTACTGGTGCCTAGTAATAATGACAATTTATTCTACTGAGAGAAAAATGAACACTTACTGCTGAGTGTGCCAGCTTACACTTTCCTGAGTGTGGGCCTGATTTCCAAAGCACACTGGAATCAAGTGAAAGACTCCCAATTAGTTCAATAGGCTTTGGATCAGGCCTTCTCTTGCTGCTTGTGAAGGGAGCATTCAGCAGAAGGGATGTTTTGTAGGAGGCCTCAAAGATTCAGTTTCATCCTTAACAGAATACCTCTGAAGACTATGAGAAACCCACAAGTCATACTGGGCATCAGGGGCTGGAAAGCAAGACAGCACTGCAGAGAAATCACTTGCTGGTATTTTTTTTTCCAACTGGTCTGATACACACCATGAACATGTCAGGATGAGTCCCTAAGAACTGTTTACATGGTAATATTTTGTGCTTCCTCTGTTAGCCCAATGAGCTGATCCATTTCCAGTTGATTTTATGTATGCATCCTTTTATGAGGTCTCTTTAAAGTTTTCATTAAGCAGAGGTGGTCCGCAGAGCATGGTCAGCCTATGCAGAGCTGACTGGTCATGCAATGCTGACTTCCCTTGTTGTTTCCAGATGAAAAACTGAATTAAAAAACAAAACCACAGCTCAAAATATATTAAACACTTTGACAGTATTTCTTTTCCATATTGCTGTTGTTGCCATGGGGATCAATATTGTATGACTCTGAACAAGGAGGGGATGTGATCCATCAAACTGTGAATAAGAGAGGAGGTGAACACAAGACAATCACTCTGTTAAACTGTAACTCATCTTACAAAAAAACTTGAGGATCCTTGTGCTAATGACAAAGTTTACAGAATTGTGTTAATAACTGGGTGAAGAAAAAAAACATTCAAACCCAAAGCATGAAGATAAACACTAGAATACATTTGAGTAACATGGAGGATAATATATGGCCCTGGAGTAAACATAAGGCTGTATTTCACTCAAGAACTCAGCTGCAATCATAAACTGTGAGAGGTTTATGAATGTCAGCAGATCCCCAGGTATTAATTCAGCCTTGTATTCACAGTGAGACCATATGTCATTGTTTACAAAATACACTTTATGACTACTTTTTAACAATTTAATATTTGTAATGGTAATTTTTAAAATTCTGAATTAATGTCTTAATTTGTAATGTTCCCTCTAAGCAACATCAATGAAAGCATATTTTAACTTCCCTTCACACCTTCAGGACATTGGGTTGGGGGAGCAGGTGAAAGGATTCTGTAACGTCTGAAACCACAGAGAGCCCATTCTCTTCAGAAAGGCTATATGTCTATGTCTACTCTAGTCAGTCAGTCCAGACTAGCCCGTATCTACATTAGCCTTTGCCTACTTTGAACTAAGAAATTTCTTAGTTTGAACTAGGCAAAGCTTAGTTCAAACTAATAAGTTCAGAATCAGAGAATCAGAAAATCATGGGGTTCAACTCTTTAGTCTGAACTCAGTGCTTAGTTCAAACCAGGAGCAATGTAGACACAGACTAATGGCTAGCTTGATCTTAAAAAAGTTCAAACTAAGCCACTAGTTTGAACTAAAAAGTTAGTTCAAACTAGGACATGCATCCTAGTTTGAACTAAAAAGCCTCAGACATTTTTAGTTCAGATTAGCAAGTCCAAACTAAAAAAAAAAAAAAAAAAAAAAAAAAAAAAAAGTTGTAGACATAGCCTATTTGTACTATTAGCATGAGTAAGAATCACAGAACCTCACTTTATGGCAAATGTTCATTGATGTCAGAAGGCTTTTACACTCTGCATTTATTTAGAGAGAAATCATATTATAAAAGGAGATATAGACACGTGCATGTGTTCTAGATCCATAGTTGTTATAACTCCCTTTTATGGTGGTGTATATATATTAAGTAGAGATAACATACACAAAGAGAGTCTAGTTTTTCTATGAAACTTCAGAAACTGAAGAACTAATTTTTATTTGCATCTTAAACTGAGCCAAAAAAAAGTCTAGATTTTGACAAGCTCTACTGGTTTCCCAAGGAAAACAATCCCACAGAAAACACTTTTCTTGTCAATAAACTATACTTTTTCCATGCTTCGTCAATATGCTTCATCATGTTGGTTCTTGGCCCTTTGCTAGATGTGTAGCATTTTGGGTCCATTTCCAGGCTCCAAGTACAAGAAATTAAGCATAAGTCAGAGGAAAGCTTTCCTGCTCTCTGGAGCAACATGTGATGTCATCATACTTAAGGACAATTAAAAATCATATTTAACAACTGTGGAGCAAGAACCATTTCACAGAAAAGATACTTGACACATCTATCCCCAACTATATTTGTCCTGCTTCTGGTTTTTCATTCCCTTTATTTTTTGGAGTATTTTTTTTCCTGTGTGCCTTTAGCCTAGACTATAAAAAACTGTTCACAAAAGAGGCCTTGGTCGACATTATGAAAGATCTCTTGTTGCTCAGAATGCACTATGAGTTTCAGTGGAACTTTGGAGAAAATTTGTATCTATAGAAAACTATGTAAAACTTTCACAAGTAGTCTGCCTAAATCTTGCACATCATTTTTGTACTGATAGAATGTTTACTTATCTGGCACAGAACATTGTGTACTCTCTCATTATTCTTGCCGGTTATGTTTCTGTGCTCATTGATATGTCAAGTTAAAAGCAGAGAGCTATGATTAAACAAAGTAATGATTCCCAGTTCAAATGCTTTCCAAAGTCTAGGGAATATTTGGACTCAGGTTTTTAATCACATATGGGGCCAATTGAGAACTTAGTATCTGAATATCCCCACATTTTGGATATTAGGGGAAGCTTTTTTTTTTTTTCTTTTTTTTGGTGTCTTTGTATTTTTTGGCAGTTATTTCTTTAGTTACATTTTGCTGTATTGCTTTTCAACTAACTGAGTTCAGGCTGAGATTTTTAAGGAAGTCAACAAGAATTAGGCAACCAACTTCCAGTGAATGCCAATGGGATTTAGCTGCCTAACTCCTTTAGGCTTCCTTGAAAAACCTTAGTTTCCACCTAATAGCTTTGCTTTATCTATCATTTATGCAACTAAGAAACACAAACAGAAAAGTGAAAAATCTCCAGTGAAACTTCTGTGGATTCTTTGTATAAAGTGGATCACTATACTTCCATAGTCTGCAGAAATCAACCTCCTATTTCTTTGTATCTTGGTCATTAAAACCAAATTTCAGGAAAAAATATCCTGTCCTAGTCTGCATTGACCTTTCAATGAAAGGCACTGTACAGAAACCCTGAAGTATTATTATTAGTTCTTGTGAAGTTCCTGCTTCACTCATGCATATGTTTTGACAATTTTCACTAAACTTTCAATGGAAAAAGGAGAACCCAGAAAGAGAAGGTGCTGTAAAAATTTCAGTTCCTGAAAGTGATAGTCACAACTTTCTCTTATTAGCATTGAAATGTTTTTTGTTCAGATTTTAGTGGTACCTTCCTGGCAATTTAGTATATATGAGGAAAGGTAAAGTCATTCACATACATTATCTGACTTTCTGTTACAGATAAACTGAACCACAAGCACTTTTATCTACTCCCTTGCTGTCTCTGAGGCTGTGAATAGTCTTCATTCACTCCAATAGTGATTCCGAACAGGTAAATATTGTAAGCAAGCTCTGGTATTTTGGCTGTATGGCTCCCATTAAGGCTAATACAAGTCACCCTGGCCTAATTCAAGGCCCACTGAAGTTAATGGGAATCTCAACATTGACTTTAATGGATTTCAGATGAAGGCTCCCAATGAAAATGCTGCAGGACCTTCTAAATCAAGTCTATAGTTATGTAATTTTTGTTAGAATTAATTATGGTAGAATACTTCCTTATTCAGCAACTGATCCTTCTAAAAAACACAGATCTTGTTAAATTTTCAACACATAAATCAATTCAGAAAATATTTTGGAATAACATGAATCAGTTCAGGTCAGCCACCGTGATTACATTATACAAAAGAACAGCATATGTGATATTTCTTCAGTCTTCCTGCTCTATGGTAAGCTCAATGGGAGCAGACAAAAGGGTTTTTTGGTTTATTTTTCGATTCAGTTGACTGAAAACTGAAGTGGAGGTAAATGCAGTTTAACAAGTTGTGAAGGTGCTGTGTGGTTCTTAATGGATTTTAATAGAGTTGCTACAGAATTCTCCTCTTTTTGCAAGCTCTCTCACTGTTCTGAAACAGTCACCCTCTAGACACTAAATAAATATGGTCCAATGAGCAAGGTAGAGAATTGATACAAGGATTATATCCACTTTTTAGTTTGGGGAAACATATTGACTACTTACCAATGGGTTTGATAACAGACAGGGAAATAAAATCATTTTCAAATGGCAGTGTACAAACATTTACACACGCATGTACTACATGCACTCACACCATGGTGTGTGAACACTGTTGGATTTACAAACAAGTTTCATAATTTATGCCGCAGCCTCAAGGCAAAAATCTCCTCGTATGTATATAGTTGATATGTCTATTCACTCTGGATTTTTACTTTTGGAAATAAAAGCAGAATTTTGCCCTTCCACTTTATCAGGTCTCTGGACAATATCAAAAGGATAGCCGTGTCTTAAAGTGCCACACAACTCCTTTTTGTTTTTTCTCTGGACAATAGACAGCTGGCATGACATACAGAAATTCCTGACAGAGGTTTGTGCTACCACAAAAAACTCAATGCATTGTATATAATTTACTTACTTAGAATGATAGGCAAATATAGCTTGGCAGATTATCTCTGTACCTATTTGTCTCCAATTAGGAACATATGAACTACCATAGTGGTTCAGACCCAAGGTCCATGAAGTTGAAACTCCTGTCTGATAGTGGCCAGTACCAGATGCTTTAAAAGCAGATGTATGAACCCCAATAATAAGCATGTGGGATAACCCTTCTCCTGATTACGTCTCCTTCTGACTTCTAATAGAGCTTGTTTTAAATCTTGAAGATTTAACTTTTCCAAAAATTATTTATAACAACTCAGGATATCTTGATGTTTATATAAATGTTGAATTTTGCTAAAATTCTTGGCCTCAATAACTTTCTGTGATGATCAGTTCCACAGTCTAATATGCATTGTTTAAAACAATGTTTCCTTTTATCAGTTTTGAATTTCCTATCTTTGAATTTAATTGAATGTCCTGTTGTTCTTGTGTTCTGAAAATGGGAAAAACAGATGACCTATCTCCCTTCTCTTTATTATTTGTTATTTTATATACCTTTATCATATTCCATAATCATCTTTCTAAGGAAACTACCTTAATCTTTATAGCTGTTCTTTATGTAAGAGATTTTTCTGGCTTATTTGATCCTCTTGTTACATTATTTTGAACCCCATCTAGTTTTGTAGTATCCTTTTCTGAGATGAGATCATCAGCACTGAAACCCACATGAGGCCACACCACTGATTTACATCAAAATATTATATTACCCTTGGTAATAATTTGAAACTGTGTTTCAAACATCAAAGATTTCCCAGATCATGGTGGAGGTGGATAACTATGGACTTGAAATCCTGGGCAACAGTGAGAGCGAAACTGGCAGGTGCAGAAAAGAACTTCAAGCTACAGAAGAAACATTTCAGCAAGTCAGGCCATAGTGACAGCTAGATGGAGTAGCACTCATTATGCCAAATTGTCTCAGAAAAATCACTGGAAATCTATCAACCAATTCATGATATATACCAGATGATTCCTAAAGATGTCAATCATACAATTCTAGAATTTAACAGAGGACAATAGTGACAATGATGAAAAGGAATTCCATAATTGCCAACAAATTTGGATGACAGAATACCAGAATATGATTTCCTCCTTGTGCTGGATGATTTTAATGCTAATGTAGGAAGTGACGACCAAGAAATAGAAAGATCAAGAGCAAAGCGTGAGTTCGGAATCATCGACCAAAACAGGAAGAGACATTAACTTGTGCTGAGTATATAAACCTATTCGTGCAAGCTTTCTGCTCTATAAAAATGTGCACAAATATGGAATTCACCAGATAGTAAAACAGAAAAAACACACAAGATCAATCACATCTTCTCCAGATCAAGATATAAGTCATCTCTACAAGATGCAATAGCAGATCAAGCAGCAGATGTCAATAGTGATCACAATCTTTGCATTGCTAAGTTGAAAATAGAACCCAGAAAACTTTTATTCAACTTTACACAGAAACCAGGACAAAAAAAAAAAAAAAAAAAAAAAACATTGCAAAATGAAAAGAAAAACAGTACTGTGAGAAAATTCAACTGGAATTAAGGACCAGATCTGAGGTACTGCCAGAGGCAAAGGAATTTGAGACACTGAATGGACATGAATAAAATGGGTAGTGCTTAGACACAAGTAGTTTCAAGTTGCAGCAATCACAGTTGGATATCAGCATAAACTGAGCTGGAACTGGACAAGTCAAGAGATGTGGTGTCTTACTGAGGAAACAAAAACAAAGAGAGGAGGACTCCTCAATGAAATAGTGGAAAAAGCAAAGGAAGAATACAAGAAAGCATATAAAACACCATATTTCTGTTCATCTTTCCTTGCAGACCTTGCAGCTGAAGTTGATACTGTGGTAGGAAATCCCAATTTCATGAAGTGATTAAAGCCACATACTGAAGCTTCAAAACAGGAAATGGACCAATAAAAAAAGTAAAGATGGAAGAATGATCACAACAGAGGTAGAGAACACACACACAAACAGATGGGCACAGAATTTTAAAGAAGCCCTTAACAAACACAGTCCTACCCCTCATCACCAGAGCTGGCTGAATTACATAAGCCTGATCAACTCGATATCATCCTCTGTCCAAGGGAGACATCAGAAGTGTAAGCTGCAGTCAAGAAGCAGAACACCACCACCACAAGGGAGAGAGATGATCAATTTACAGTGGAAATGGTAAAAAAAAAAAAAAAAAAAAAAAAAAAAGTTGACCACCACAAAACTAATCAAACTAGCAGAGCTGTTCAATCCAGTCCGGGAAAAAGAAACCCTTCTGACCATGAGGTGTTGGGATAATTTTTGTGTTATCATTTGCTGTTAAAACATTGTACAGCACTTCCCCAGAGGAAGCTGCCAGAAGTTAAGTAGTTTCTGTAAGTTAAGAATGTGGGTTTGTGAATAGAGGCTAACTAAGTAGCCACTGCAGGATCTGGGCAGTCTGCCAAGAGCTCAGGTCTGCCTGGTAACAGCAGCATCCTGAGAGGGAAAAAAAGCAGGCTGGAAGGTTCTGAGGCGCCTGCTCAGAAGGGAGAGAACTCTCTCGAACTGTGAGGGGGGGCTTGACTTGACTAAAAGGGCGCGAAAGAGGGGACGCGCCACGGGCCCCTCTGATTGGCCAGCAAAATATATTTAAGGGGGTTTTCCCGCCAGACGAGGGGGACTTGTCGATGGGAGGACTGCTCGAGGCGCCTGAAGAAAGATTAAGAGCCTCCCTGAGGTAGGGAGAACTGGACTTGGCTTAAGTCTCTGACTCCGGGGGCCAGAGACTCAGACACCCATCCTCAGGTTGTAGGCTGAAGAGGACCTTCTTCTGGAAGTCCCCGAAGAGGCAGAGGCCAGGACTTTGATAAGAAGCTGCCCTGCATATATATAGACTTTGTGAGAGGGGCGAGAGACTTTTAATACAGGACCCTGGGGCACCAGAGCTCTGAAGCAGACGACCCAAGCCAGGACCTGGGAACAGGAGATCAACGGCAGAACCAGTCAGAGGGAAACTGTGAGCAACTCCTAGGTGCCAGAAGGGCACCATCAGGGAGAGGGGTTCCCCCTCACCCATCCTTCGTGGTTATGTTTGAATGTTGTTAATTTAGTGGGGTTCATGTTATACTTACCTTGTGTTAATTTAGTGGGGTTTATCCTCCCCTGAATAAACTATTGTGTTTGGACTCCAAGTGTCTGTCTCTGGTGGGGTGACCTCCTCAGACTTTCAGGGTGACAGGGTGATAGACACCTGAAAGGTGGGTACGAACCTGCGGGAACCCAGGTTATTTAGCCAATACTTGGGCCCAAAGGAAAATTTCTTTTTACAGAGGAACATAGAATTGTCATCAGAATATCCAAAAAAAGGATATTTTACTGACTGTAATAACTGGAAATGAGTCATGCTACTCTTAATTGTAGGGGAAATCTTCTGTAGTATGATACTACCCAGAGGGAAATAGACATTAGATGCAAAGCTTAGGGGTGTGTGTGTGTGGGGGGGGGGGAGCTGGCTGGATTTGGGCCCAAGAGATCCCGTATAAAATCAGATTCACACTGAAAACCACCACAGAAAAACTGTCAGACTCACCTTATCAATTTTATTTTTTGTTGTTGTTGTTGTTTTTGGTTTTTTTGTTTTTGGTTTGTTTTTTTTTTAAACATACAAGGGCCTACATAGGCATACAATGTGGAATATCTTTCAGTGTTACAGAATGCCAGATAAAGTGGTCAATATCACCAGGATTCTGTGTAGGATGCAAAATCCACTGTAAGGCTGAACAACCAGACAACGAGTATTTTGATATGAACACTCCTGTGAAACAGAGCTGTGTTCTATGTCTGCTGCTCTTTGGCACTGTCACAGATTAGAGAATGAAGAAACGTATTAGCAACACAAACACTAGCATCAGAAAGGTAAATGGCAATTTCCTAGAAGTTCTAGATTTTGCTGATATTGAGTGACACCCTTGAGAAGCTATCGACAAAGACAGACATGAAGGCAAAAACAGCAGGCTAAGTATGGCTCAAAGCCAGTTATAAAAACAAACATTTAAAAAAGACACCAAGCAACACCACCATATTAAAAGGGCAAAAAGCAGAAGGAAAGCAAAACAGTTCATTTAATTGGACAGCACAATACAAGTCAAAGACCTCAAGAAAGAAATGATATCAAGCATAGGAAAGACAGCCACAGCATTCACTAAATTCAGCAACATATGGAAAAATCAAAAGGTATCCAGCACCAAAATAAAACTGACAATTTCTGTATCAAATGTAATCTCAGTGCTAAGGTACAGATGTCAGAGTCAGAGATCTATTAATAATGTCAGGCACACATTTCCAAAACATCTAGGTTTATTTAAAAAAAAAAAGATTCTGGGTATTGGATGAAGAGAATTTATTACCCACAAAGATCTAAAGAAACCACCACCAAGTGGCTTGTCTCTACTAGAATTAGATGGAAGAATTGGACACATGTGAGTCATGTGTGCTGGATGTCAACACCCATCCACCCACACAGAGTAGTCAGGTGGAAAGCAACTGGTGTGAACAAACAATGAAAAACCTTGAGGAAAAACCCATAGCAGGGAAGGCAGAGTAGTTGATCTGAATGCCACAAAACAGGAGATAATGACAGACTGTTTGCCAAGTGGGAAAAAAAAGACTAGTTTCTGCTCTGCCAACATCAGCACAAAAATGATTTAGTAACAATAAACAATTCCTTAGGCACCCTAATATCTTGTTAGTTCTTTTGTCCACAACCTCTCTGGTGTGCACTTTTCACTAATCTATCTATAGTAATGCCAAAGTCTCTTTGTAGGGCCAATGAAAATTAAATTTTGGATGGTTCCAAATTTAAGAATGGCTTTTTCCCCCCCTCCAATGTGCCTTAACAACTCATATTTAGTGATACTGGATTTCATTAGCCATTGTCTTTTCCATTGATTTAACTTTCTGATATTTCTCTGAAGTTCTCTGGTCCTGACTGACTAACTTATACCACCACCAGATATTACTACTTCTACACACATCCATTTCCGAATAATTAATATATATTAAACACAGAATTGTGAGGTGTCCTTCTGCAAAAACTTTTTCCATGATGAAAATAGAGGATTTAATTCTACTCTTTGTGTTCTCTCTCTTAGCTAGTTTGGAGCATCCAGATGTCTGATAAAGGGGAGTAAAGAACCTACTTACGGCTCTAGAAGAGAAACTTTGTTTCATGATACAATTTTACACTTATTGTTCAGGATTATATAAACTTCGATGACTGTTACATTGTGTTTCTTTAAGACTGAGTAGCCAAAGTCACAATCCAGTCTTAAGTTCATATTAACAATAACCTAAACATCAGTTCCTACGACTAACTGAACTTACCAGCAATTCCTATTTTTTTTTTTCTTTTTCCTGTCCAGCATACTACATGAAGAGTGATATTTTTGTAGAAGTTCAGAGTGAAACTTGGGGTCTCATACACACATACACAGCTGTAAGTGAAATTCACTGCTGTTCCATCCTCATAAATGTTTCCATATTGACAAAAATTTCATCACCACAATAATCATTCTCTGCAAATATAATCCAACTGAAGTTTTTTTTTCTTTTTGGTATGAACAATACAAATGTGTGTCTATAAGAACCCTGGAAATTATGGTTATTTTGGCCAATTTCAGAAGAGCTACAAATTGTTTAATGCATCTCTACTTATAATAGAGATCTTTCTATTACAGAGTCAAGGCTAGACTGTACACAGCTGGGCTATTGAATGCTTTTTATAACAAATGTGAAATGTTTCCATTTGCACTGGACCAGTTATAGTTTTCAAAAGTAAAGGATTTTCTAATTAATTTCCATCTCTCTTATTGATGTGTGTGTTACTGTCACTGCAGGATTAGTGGGCATGGATCAGCTAATCATTTATCTAGAGTACACATAACTACATCTCTGAAGGCTTCTGAAAGACAGACAAATAAAAGATATACAAAATTTTACTTAGCAAGAGGAAAAAAAATTCTTATTTTTAAAATTTTGTTTGAAATGCTCAGTTGGATGAAATGTCAACATAAATAATTAATTCATGCATTAAAATCTACAGGTCACTTAATTCTGCCCTACTTATGACAGCATGGTGTCTCTCTCTCTAAGCAATTCAAACACTAAAATTCTGTCACTACTGTTGAATGCATTTACTCACTCAGCATATATGTTTATTCACAGCTGGTTTAAAATAGCTAGTTAAAATAATAGGCTTTTCTAAGGAGATGGACCTCTAGCAATGAAAGGACAAAAATGTTCCATTGCTGCATTTGTGAAAAATGAGTCTGTAAACAATCAAATGAAATGTCTGTGGTTTAGTAAATGAGTCCTGCGGGAACTTAAAGACTAACAGTTTCTTTGGGCATAAGCCTTTGTGGGCTCCAACCCATTTCATCAGATGCAGGATTGGCACCTGCGAATGCTTATGCCGGAAGAAATCTGTTAGTGTTTCAGGTGCCACAGGACTCATTGTTTTTACTGTACAACAGTCTAACATGGCTATCCTTCTGGAAATCTTTGATCTAGTGTATGAGTAAGTGACCCTGAATGAAAGCAAGTCAACTGACCCAAACAAAAGTTAATCAAATGACCACTGAAGTCATGGTGAAACCATTAGAAAAGGCAAGGCATGGCTCCCAGGGGTTAAAGTAGGCCATAATGTGGTGGAACACCGTTCTGGGGCCCATTATTTTTAGGGGCTCTGCATTCTGGGGCCCCTAAAATAGAAAAATGGATCCAGAACTGTGCATCTGAGGCCCACCATTTAAAAATAGTGGGTCCTGGAAAGCAGCATTCCAGTTCCATTTGCTATTTTTAGGGGCCTGCTGAATGCAGAGCCCCTAAAAATAGCAAGTCCCAGGACCATGTTCCATTGTGTTCTGGTTGGGGGGGGGGGATTTTACATCTCCCTCCCTAGGCATGCTGAGATCCTCTGAGCATGCTCATTGAGAGCTGGCTCAGGGCCAGACCTGGGCTGTTCTGCCCTGCGGGGGTAAATGGGCTTGGGGTGGGGGGGCAGGGTCAGAGCAGACAAGCCAGCATGGTATGGAAAGGGCACGGGGGAGGGGGTGGGTCCAGAGCAGCAGGGGAAGAGGTGCGGTATGGCAGGGGGTTGGGGAGGGCAGTGACCAGACAGGGGCTGAAGGCAGTAGCTAGGTGGGGGGCTGGCATTTGGGGGCAGGAGCTGGGGTATGGGGAGGGGGCCCCACCTATTTATACTTTAACCTCTGATGGCTCCCTAGAAATCTCTCTTACTCCCAGTTCAGTGTAAGTGTTGGCATTGAATTCTGTGGGAACAAGAGCAGGCTGTTAAAGAAAGATTGCTTTATGATCTAACATTCATAAGTGTCCAGATGATGTCCATGTATATGCCAAGCTGCCACATGGTATGATTCATGATTCACTGTGATAACCCCTGGTTACTGGTACTTTGAAGAATAAAAATGTAGTATAAGGGAATTAGTGTATTTGGAAAGTGAAAAACTTGGTATTTCCCTGTGAATAGTCAAAGATATTAGGACTCAAATACTGAAGGCCAGATTTTAAGAGATACTCAGTGCTCCCAGCAATGTCCAGATCTCTCAGGAGAATTCGGTTTCTGTACAAATGTTTTAGACATTGGAGCTACTCCTGATTTACATCAGAGTCAAAACCTCTTCATGGTGATACTGACAGCTTTCATTATTCAAAAACAATGTGTTAGAAAGCAGTACAAATCCCTTTCTGCTGGCTGCAAGCTTTGTGCCAATGATCTAGATTCTCAAGCTCTACTTCATCCTCCGTAAGCAAGCCTGTCTTTTCTCTTCACTAGAATGTGTCATTATCTAAATTAAAACCCTTCAGCATAATTATAGCAAATGATATTTTCTCCTAAATTCACTTTGTCATCTGTTGCACAACTTTAATAAAGCAATGATGAGCTTCAGACATGGTGCATTCATCAGGACTTAGTCCTGCATACTTTTTTTTTTTTTTTTAAATCAAAGATGTCTGAAATGAGGAAAGTAGATCTTAAGTTGGAAAATGGATGTTTTCATTACAAAGCTAGCATTAGTGCTTAATTAGATTGCACACACAAAACTACATATCAGAGCATAGCAGTACACATCATAAAATTCAAAAATAATTAGTTGACCTTTTCACAAGCTATTTCAGTGGCATAACTATGACCTTCTTAGATTGTGTTCTGAACTTTCAGCATGCCATTGATTGCAAAAGCAGTGCATGTAATGAAAGCTAGGCTTATGATGCCATAAACTGTTTTACCAGGCAGCAATGACAGCATTTGAAATGCGTTGAAAGCCCAAATGTAAATTATTTAGACTGCTTGCAAGATGCAAGCCTCTTCGCTTGAAGAGACTAATCAGTGCTTTTATTTGATAGGAATTTTAATTGGAGACAACAGCCAGAGGTGCAAATATTGTTCAGCCATCTAATTCACTTGCCATTCTGCAGTTTTAATTGGGGCTACCTGGATATGTTCATAGTTGCTTAATTTATTAGGCAAGGGAATAGAATCACATTAGGATGATTTAGCCAGAGATTCTGCAACGCAAAACCCCTAAACCTTAAGCAGTTTGTTAAAAAGATGTACATTATGAGGATAATTATGCAGTCTTGAAACAATATGGTATAATACGTGCTCCTATCCATCACTACTGGTGGAACATAACTTTCAGTGATGTCAGCAGTATCCTAAGCACTTCACATTGGGGGAAACAGCTGTACACGATTTGCTTCATTGGTTTGTCAATAGACTGCTTCCTATTAGTTTCTTAAACTGATAGTTCAGCAAACATAAATGTAAATATATGTCTTTACTTGCTTCGTTGTGAGTCTTAGAAATGTTGATTTTTGCGTAGACAAAAGACTAAAATTATCCATTTAAGTACTATAAATATACAGCAAGTCATGTTAGACACACATCACAGTACATTTTTGTTTTGTCTGAACTATAGTTTAATACAGTGTTGTAGTTAGAAACAGGTATTTAAGATAAATTAGAAAAATGGTGAAGTTCTCATGACAAGTGTGCATATCCTGAGGTTAGTGAATTCAGGAGGAGAAATGTAGAAAAAATTCAGAAAATAAAAAAAAAAAAGACATGACACTGTATCATGGTCAAATTTGTCCAATACAAAAATATGATTTTACATCAAACACTTTCTATGCAGTTTAAGAAACTGGGAATGGTGATTATTTTAACCTAGCTTTTATCTCAAGAATAATGTTTTTGCAGAACTTAAGTTAATGAGGCAAGACCTGGTGATCTACTAATTAAAAATCTAAAAATAGGAATAGTGATAAATGTGGTGTCAGAATTTCCTGGCTAGCGAAGAATCCATAAATTAACAGTGATTAACATGTACTGCTGATTCCATGACAATATATTTCATTTAATGAACTTCTTATTTTATCTGTTAATTACGTCAACTCTCAGGATTAAGACTATACATATACTTAGGGGGAGCTCTGCCTTGTCTCGGTCTAGTTTATTTATGAATATTTATTAGTTTGCTATCATTTTCTTGGTGAACTGACATATTTACCCTTATCTTGAACAAATAGCAGCTTTTGTTTTGACATGAAAAACAGCTGCCTGCCATTGGAATGACCCTTATGGTTTGGTCTGTAATCTCCTACAAGTGAAAAGCAGAGTCGGAAATCCAAACACAGGTGGAATTTTCAAAAAAACAAAAAAAAAAAAACCTAAGGAAGTTATGCTCCAAACTCTCCATTGATATTCAGGGGGAGCTGAGTGCATAAAAGCCATAATTTTAATTTAGGACTCTGGGCCAGTAGCTTTAAAATGAGTGGTAGATAACTTCTGCAGTTCCTCTGATCAAAACAACACTCTAAAGTAAACACAGTGCAGTATGTAATTCTGTTGCTGTGCTGATATGGTGTTTTAACCTTTTGTTTGGCTTACATTGTGGAAAGATGCTCATATGGAGTTTTGCTCTTTCAAGGAGCTATTCTTAATCTAAATTTAAATTTCCCTATAGTTTATTTTATTACAGTGAGGTCTAGGTTCTTGCCTCCCCTTTTGCAAGCCAATTATGAAAAAAACACACTCCTATGCAACCTGGATTATGGAAAAATGCAATACGTAGAAAACAGACAAAATGATGGGGGAGATAGTGGGGGACTGTAAAATGAATAGTTTGCATAATAATTGGTTGTCAGCTTTTTATTTGACATTATCGGATAGAGCCAGTTGGTGGGTATTATGGCACAGGGAAGACAAAGAGAAATTTGAAGATGAGCAAGGTAGTGGCTTTACAAATTTAGAAAGCATTCCCCCCCCCCCATCAGAAGTAGCATAGCAAAAAAGCCTCAAAGATGCTTGGATGCTAATTAATGGTGATAAAGGCTGACATCTGTGGTAGAGGGAAGGCCTGGATGAATGTCACCCCAGGAATGTGTAAAATGACGAGTCACTCCTTGCTGGGTTTCAGCAGATCCACAAGCCAGGAAGTGCTCTGGTGGCTCTCTGAACAGGTATATAAACCCCACAGGAGAACAGCAGCTATGTCATTCCAGGACTTGGAACAGTCTCCTGTTCAGTGATAGGAAGACTCCAAGCCTGAGCCTGCTGTAGCCCTACTCTGCTCTAGTCTGATTCCTAGTCTTGCTACCAACTTTGCTTGTTCTCTAAGCTTTTTCCAACACTGTCCTGGACTCCTGATTCCAGCTCTGACCCTTGACTCCACCACTAGGAAAGACTGTTGTAGCTCTGTCCACCAGGCCTGACAATGCCCAGCATGGCTTTTGACAGAATCTAGCTCTGACACAGGATAGCAACATAAGTAAATATTGAAGACAGAGGTTGCAGTTAAAAGCAAAAAAAACAAAAACAAAAAATCCCCAAACCAGATGATTCTAAGAGTAGCATATTGAATTAACTTGAAAGGGCTGAATTTGAAGGTATAAAGTCAAGAGAGATAATTGCAATGGTTGTCACATGAGATGATAAAGATTTATGCAAGAGCCTTGACAGTCAGTCAGTGTCTAGATGAAGATTGCCTAGTTCTTGAATGAAATCAGTTCATGGATGAAAAAACTTGAAAAACTGAACTCAAGCAAGACAAGATTATGCTGATGGTCAGAGGAAAGCACTCTGAAGAGCTATGGTCTTGCTGAAGACCCCTTGGGTTGAGAATTCCCTAATTGTTCAGTTCAGTCTCTAATTTAGGAGTGCTCTGGCACGCCTTGTTTCTGCTAAGTTCTCACACAGCAGCATTGGTGAATAACACTTTCTACCATCTTTAGATGGCATGTAGACACTCATTCTGCTATTCAATGACCTGATCTCAGTTATACAAGCCTCTATTACCTGTTGTCTTGATTACAACAATGCAATGTAGTTGGGCATGAAACCATCAGTTTTTAGGAATCTCCAAATAGTGCAGAAATAGAATCCTGTAGCATATCAGACTTATCCTGCATTCTATATGGAGGCTTCCCATTGAATATTAAGTTCAATGTAATCAACATCAAACAATATCAAACATTTCCTAAAGCTCTAGAATGAGAATTGCCGTTGACAGCTCTATTCCTCAGGCACAGTGAAACTTTCTAAGGATAAATCTTCTCTCTGCAGCAGACAGAACTTTGTTAAGGGATCAATTGAAGGGTGTAGAACACACACTCACAGAAATGAAATGCACCTCGAGTGCAAGGCACACTTTATGAATCTTGCTTTTTCTAATCAAAATACACTGAAGTATAAACATTAAAAATAAAACAAGCAAACAAAAACCCCACTACACAGGGCACAATTTTCTCCATAAGAAGAGGACAAGATAGAGAATGTACCAGACATGGCAGATGTTAGTCATGTTGTTTAATTTATTCACAGATTAATAGTTTAAAGCCAGAAGGGACCATTAGATCATCTAGTGTGACTTCCAGAACATTACAGGCTGTTAAATTTCATCATGTTAACCCTATATGGAGTCTAATAACTTGCTTAACTAAAATATACAAACTAATGCATCAATGCACTACTGAAAGTTGCTCAGATATTATGCTGATGAGGGCAGCACAGGAGCCTATGTAGTTTAGGGTGACCAGTTGTCTGCATTTTATAGGAACAGTCTTGAAATTCAGGGCTCTGTCCTATACAAGCTCCTATTAGCTTCCTTTCATCCATCCTGATTTTTCACACTTGGTATCTGATCACCCCAATGTAAACTAGCAGATAGGAAAAGGGTGGATACTGAGCTTGTTCTATAGGAAGAATGAGCAAAACTCCACCTATACATATGGCACTAAAGAGACAGCCTAATTATGAGCCTGAACCAAGAAAGAATTCCAAGGATTGATTCAGGTGAATAAAATAAAAAATTCTTTGCTTACTCAAGATATAAAAAAGAAAGACCAACCAACCAAAGTTTGGAAGCATATCTCAAGAATCAAATGTCTGGTGACTTCTAAATTAGCCATGGCAAAAATCCTACAGGGAGAAACTGACATATATACAGAAAAAATTTTCTTCATGTTCCCTCAACATATTTGCATAGAATTTTAATAACAAATCAGCAATTATTTAATGAATGCTTATTGTTAATGCCTGTAAGGGATTTGCTAACAGGCATTTAATTTTCTACTCTCTGAATCATCTCAGATGCAGCATGCTTGTCTTCCTAATTGTATCTGTTCTCTGATTTGACCCTAGAGCAAGATGATTTACCACCTGTACTCTTAACTTCGACTGTATCAGCTAAAGATTTAATCAACCATTCAAAGTTAGTGTCTCATTTTCACCCTCACTTATTTTGTCTGAAATGACATTGATCACTAATCAAATGATCAACTGAGATTATGTGGTTTTGTTTGCACTTAGCTGCTACACTGCCTGTGATTTTTATTTCAACACACAGACTCCTTTGTGATAGAGATGCTACCATTGTGAGTAGGGCTGGATTAAAACAAAAAACAAAAAGATTCATAGCCCCTGGCTTCCCATCACTGTTGGGCTCCATCTGGGGCCCCAACCACCCACCACAGTGGCCTCAGAGTAGGCCAGAGCTGGGTGGGAGGGGGAGACTAGGGCCAGAGGCCACTCTCTGTGGTGCTTCTGACCTGGCTCCAGTCTGGCTGGTCTGCTGGTGCATGTGCAGGCCCTGGAAGGCTGAACTGGAAGCCACATGTGCTAGCTAGTCCCACCCTTACCCCCAGAATGGAGCAAACAGGCACTGGCCTGCCCCACTCCCAGGTGGAGATGAGCTCATCTGGGGGCACGGCAGAAGTGTTACAGAGTAAAGCTTCTGGCACCAGCACCACACCCCAGCACTGACAGGAGTCCCCTCGCACTGTTGAGACCCCACTGGTACCTTGCTGGGAGGGAAGACAGCAGGGACTCAATCATGCAGGGGCCTTAGGAACTGTAGCCCCAAGCCTGCATTGATCCAGCCCCGGTTATGAGGGCCATATTCATAATCCATATATTTTTGAGAATGCCCTCAGAATAAAAAGAAGTGCTAACTTTCATAATGATTGTGGCTTCCCATTTTTCAGATACAGAATTTCTACATATTGTGTCAATGAGCTTGCTAGGAAAAATATTTGAACAGAACTTGACACTTAACAACAACTATAAAGTAGCTGCTTTTCTGCTGGTTGCTATACACCATGACCCAGGTGGACTCAAGGGTGAAGTGCTACTGAAGTCAATGACAAAACTCCTGTCAACTCAACCCTGGATTGAGCTAGAGCTTCTTCATTCTCTGGAGACTCCAGCAATTGCAGTACAGAAACAGTGTGACAGATATATCAGTTTTCTGCTACATATGTGAAACTTTTCTTTATGAAATGCAGAGATAATGAACTATTGTGGCATGGGATTGTACATCACCTCTCTTGGGAGGGGATGTGATGGGAGGCCTTGGAGTTCAAAAGACTATATTGAAATTTGGACAGATAAGAATGGACTTTGAGACACATCAGTTTGAAGTGGATTCATTGGACAATATGTAGGGAGAGATTAATGCTAATTTACCCACTTCTGGTTATGCAAAGACAGATATTTGAAGCTATACCCTGAAGAGAGAGTGGTTGTCTGCTGATTACTTATTCCTGGCTGCTGGAAATCAAAGGGACTGAGCTGAATTACACAATAGGCTGAGCTGCACAGGCTGGGTTTTGGATCAGAATCTGAGACAGTTATGGTAGGAATAGTCCAGATATGGGTTTTTAAGGACTAACACCTACCAGAGCTTGAGGTTGGAATTGGGGTGGCCTCTGATAAGCTTTCTAGAATATATTCTCTTATTTTTAGAGCCTTTTTTGTAATGCTTTCACCTTCAGAATTAATGTGCTTGCTTAGAAAGAGCTGTGTGGTAACTAGTAACTGCAGGAAATTACAGTGTTCTTAGATTTCAAAGAGAAAGCCAAGTGCAAATAATGGCCTGTTTAGGTAGCTGAGCTTGCTGGAAATTACTTAGTGTAAATTCAGGAGCAGTGTAACCTTAACATCTCAGTCAAGTTATTAAGAGGAAGCCAAAAACCTACAAGGAATGGAAGAGGGATGAACATGGAAAACTACCTCTTGGAGGTCAGAACATGTAAAGCTAGAGTGGGAAAGGTTAAAAGTCAAGCAGAGTTGAATCTTGAAAACAGGACCAGAGTAACCAGCCCAGGGGTCCCAGGCTGCTGCCCACCATCCCATATCATGGAGGTTGGGCCCCCACCTTCCCATCACTGGCAGGTCTGGGGCCAGAGAACACTACTGCTCCAGCAAGGCTGCTGCAGGTGGGACAGCGGCTGGCATGTGGTGTGGTGAGGTAACCCCTGATGAAGCCAGGCTGGAACAAACTAGGCCACAGTCAGGCCCCACCACTGGGTGGAGCAAGCAGGCAGTGACCTCGCCCCTGGGGGCAGACTAGCCAGCTGCGGGATGGGGACGGAGCACACAGCCAACCTGGCCTCTGCCTCCAGGGCCTTGCCTCACCCCCTCCGTGGCACAACAGCAGGGCAGGAGTGCTTTAAGCTAGGGGTCTCCAAACTTTTTCACTGAAGGGCCAAATCTGCTTTTACTTAATTAATAGTGAGATTGACCCCCAACCTGCCTGCCCACTGGCCCCCCGACCCCTTCCCAAACTGTCCACTGGCTTCTTGAGCCTCCAGGCTCCCTTCCCAATATGCCTGCCTGCCGGTAGGCTGTAGTTTGGACAGCCTTCCTTCAAACACTCCCACCCTATTGGCACTAAGCAGGGGATGCCAAAATTATCAGAGGAGTTTTGTGGACTAGAGTCCAGGGTCCCCCTTCTGGCCAGGGCCCAGGGTTTAAACTCCTAAAGCTGCTCCAATAATCTGGTCTGCTTGCAAAGGGAATTAAAACCAATAGTGATAGGTTCTATACTCATGGGAGTAGGGGGAAAAATAAAGGAGGAAGAAATGGAACCACTAAACATTGAGGATGGTGTGGAGATTAAGAATAATCTAGGAATGGCCAAATAACTAAAAGAAAAGTACTTTTGCCTCTCTTTTTAATAAGGGTAATGATGAGTTTGGGGATAGTGGTACAAATTCCAAAGGGATAGCCGTGTTAGTTTAGTCCAGCAAAAAAAACAAAACAAAACCAAAAAAAAAAAAAAAAAAAAAAACACCCAAAAACCACCACCAAAAACAAAAAAAACCCAAAAAACAAACCAAGGAGTCATGTGGCACTTAAAGACTAAAACAGATTTATTTTTCACATGAGCTTTCGTGGGAGAAAAATCCCACTTCATCAGATGCTTTGAAGATGGGTGTTAGTCTTAAAGTGCCACACGACTTTTTTTTTTTTTTTTTTTTAAATAGTGGTACAGTAGCTAAAAGGAATGAGACTATGTAAGGAGAAATTACCATAGCAGAGGTAGAAGCCAAACTCAAACTGCTTAATGGGACTGAATTGGGGGGGCCCAGATAATCTCCATCTAAGAATATTTAAGAAATTGGGACCAGAAACTGCAGGCCATTAACAAGGATTTTTAATGAATCTGTAAACTTGGGGATTGTATCATTTGACTGGAATGTAGTTCCTATTTTTAAGAAAGGGGAAAAAGTGATTCAGAGAACTGCAGGCTTGTTAGTTTGACCTCAGTAATTTGCAAGGTCTTGGGAAAAAAAAAAAAATAATAAGTACTTAAGGATACTGAGGTGAATAGTAACTGGGATGAAATATAACAGCTTTAGAAAAAGGTAGAAAATGCAAGAGCAACCTGATCTTTTTTGAGAAGACAGATTTTTCGGAGAAAGGGGATACAGTGGGTCTAATTTGTTAGATTTCAGTAAGGCATTTGATAGAGTTCCATTTAGGGAATTACTAGTAAAATTGGAAAAGGCAAGGATTAATATGAAAATAGAAAGGTGGATAAAGAACTGGTTAAAGGAGAGACTACAATGGGTCATATTGAAAGGTGACTGTCAAGCTGGAGGGAGGTTACAAGTGGAGTTCCTCAGAGATTGGTCTTGGAACCAGTCTTATTTAACCTTTTGGTCAGTGGCATCGCTAGCGCTGGGCACCCGGGGCACGTGCCCCGGGTCTCCGGCCCAATCGGGCCAGGGATCCGGGGCCCGATCCCTGGTGGTCCGCAGCCACGTCTCCGGCCAGGGATCCGGGGCTTATCTGGCCACCCGGCAGGCCCCGCCCCCTGGCCTGTGATAGGGCCAGGAGGTGGCCACGCCACTGCCGCCAGCTGGCCCTGGCTGCCGTGCGGCGCAGCTCAGCCTAGCCTGGCCTGGTGTGGCCGTAAGCGGCTGCTGGAGGCCGGGCCTGCGGCCGGGGACGGGGCCGCTGCAGCCACGGGCTGCTGGCCAGGTCCCGGATCCCCGGCCGGGGACGGGGTCACCGTAGCCACCGGTGGCCAGGCCAGGGATCCGGGGCCTGGCTGGCTGCCCGCGGCAGCCCCATCCCCTGCTGGGGATCCGGAACCCGGCCAGCAGCCCGCAGCTGCAGCGGCCCTGTCCCCCGCTGGGGATCCGGGGCCTGGCTGCGGCCGCGGCAGCCCTGTCCCCGGCCGGGCTAGGCTAGGCTAGGCTGAGCCGCGCTGCACAGCAGTGCAGCCCAGCTGGCGGCGGCCGCAGCACCGCGGCCTCCCCCTGGCCCTATCCTGGGCCGGGGGGTGTGGCCTTTTGGCTGGGGGCAGGGCCTGCCCTCCGGGGGCGGGGCTGGGCCTATGCCCCGGGTCTTTCCCCGCCCCAGCGACGCCCCTGCTTTTGGTTACTGAATTTGGCACAAAAAGTGGGAATGTACTAATAAAGTTTGCAGATGACACCAAGCTGGAAGGTACTGCCAAAATAGATAAGAATATGGATATCATATAGGAAGATCTGGATGACCTTGTAAACTACAGTATTAAGAATAAGATGAAATTTAATAATAGAAGGTGCAAGATCATGCATTAGTGACTAATAAGAATTTTTCCTGCAAATCGTGGATGCATCAGTTGGAAGTCATGGAGGAAGAGAAGGACATGGGTGTACTGATTGATCACAGGATGGCTCCAAGCCACTAATGTGATGTGGTTGTGAAAAAAAGCTAATGTGGTCCTAGGATGCATCAGAAAAGGTAAGAGTAGGGAGGTGTTAGTACCTTTATACAAGGCACCAAAGAGGCCTTTTCTGGAATATTGTGTGCTGAACAGTTGCAGAGAAGGACTACAAGTGTGTAGCTGTTCTGGTCCCCCATGCTTAAGAAAGATGAATTCAAACTTGAAGAAGTGCAGAGAAGGGCTACAAGGATGATCTGTGGAATAGAGAACCTGCCTTAACAGAGGAGACTTAGAGAACTTGGCTTTTTTAGCCTAACTAGAAGAAGGTTGAACACAGATAGGATTGCTCTCTATAAATAAATCAGAAGAATACATACCAGGGAGAGGAATGAAATAAATAAATTCATCTCCCTGTTATTTGAGTATTCATGTTGGTACTATACAAGAACAATGAATACAAATGGCCCATCAGGAAATCTAGACTTGAAATTAAACACAGGTTTCTAACCATCAGAGGAGTAAAGTTCTGGGATAGCCTTCGAAGGAGTGATGTGGGGAAAAAAACCTAGCTGGCTTCAAAACTGAGCTTGCTAAGTTGATGGAGGGGAAGATATGATGGGACAGCCTAGTTTGGCAATTGACCAATTTTTGACTACTGGTGGTGGATATGCCAGTGATTTGAGAAGAGACTAGATGGGGTGAGTTCTGAATTATTACAGAGAATTCTATCTTGGGTGTCTGGGTTGTGAGTCTTGCCCACATGCTCGGGGTTTAACTGATCACCACATTTGGGGTCAGGAAGGAATTTTCCCCAAGGGTAGATTGGCAAAGTTTTTTTTTTTTTTTTTTTTTTTTTAAAACCTTCCTCTGTAGCATGGGGCATGGCTCACTTGCTAGTGGATTGTCTGTACTTTAAAGTCCTCAAATCATAATTTAAAGACTTTAATAACTCAGTCATATGATAGAGATTTATTACAGGAGAGGGTGGGTGAGGCTTTGTGACCTGCATTAGGAAGGAGATCAGACTAGATGATCCTATTGGTCCCTTCTGACCTTAGAGTCAATGGCTATGTCCACACATACAGGGTTAATTCGATTTAAGTTAAATCAAAATAAGTTAATTCAAAATAAAACCATTAAATTGATTTAGCTTAAAATCAATTTAAGCAAAAACACCAAATTGAAATAGCAAGTCCAGACACAGGATTGCTACTTTGATTCAGGAGAGAGGAACCATGGGAGGTGTGGCAACACAGCCCCCTCACTGGGCCATGCCCCCACCCAATATATAGAAAAAGGAGGGCACCCTGGGAAGGATAAGGGCAAAAGTGTTAAATTGAAATAATGGTTATTTCAAAATAACCATTTCAATTTAATGTCTATTTTGATTTCCTCCTAGGTTTTACTATTTCAAAATAAGGTCTGTTGTTTCAAAATGACAGGGCTCATCACTTCAAAAATAATGAAATGTTATTTGGACATGACTTTTTTAAAATCGAAACAGTTGTTTCAATTTAAAAGCAACGTGTGGACATAGCCAGTGAATCTAAGAGTTAGGAAGGAGCGAGATGTAGGTCTCTCCCCAAAAGAACTGAGAAACCAGTAACCTACAGTGGATACCCATGAGAAACCATCTAGTGTGTCTAATAAAGGAGCTGCTCTGAACTATGACAGATAGTGCTCTATAGGGTGTATTGTATTAGCTAGACAGCCCCACTGGGCTTGGTGCAACACCAAAAAGATGGTCTTCCTGCTTCTGATACTCTATGGGTGAATGAGGTAGGGCTTGCCTGTTTGTAGGTTTCTTACTGGAGATTAACAGATCTAGGATGATGTGGATTCAGAGTACACAATGTATTTGAACATCTCTACAGATTTAGCAAAAATGACAAAGAAAACATTGTATTACCTTTTAATTGACCTCTTTGAGGGATGTTCCCCCCCGCCCTCTTTCTTCTTCCTTGGGTCCAGTTCCTTCATTCTGATATCAGTGGGAGTTTTGGGAGCTCACTGAGTGCAGACTTTGGATTTTACCTGCCTCTTCCATCACCAGATGGAGACTTTGTGTTAAGAATTCAGAGACTCAAAGGACCATGATTGGGGTAAATGCAAGACTGACTACATTTTCCTATTAGTGGTAATTGTAAACTTTCACAATTAACACCAAATCTTCCTTTCTGGAAACAGGAAGGATGACAAAGCTCCTACTTCAGCTTTACTTTACATTAAACAGCAACCTATAAACATGAATAAAATATCAGTACTAAATAGACAAAAGTAGACTGTCTGAAACATTAGCATTATGTCAAGGCTTTGGTCTACCCTTTAAAGATATTTGTCTGCTAATCATATCACAAGCTTGAGCTCCTAAGATCATATGTTCCAAAAGAGTAGCTGTGTTAGTCTATTTCAGCAAAACAAACAAGAAGTACTGTGGCCCTTTTAAAGGCAAATATATTTATTGCATGAGTTTTCATGGGAGAAAATCCCACTTCATTAGATGCTTAAAGTCGTATGGATGAATGGTAGGAAGATAAATGCAGGGAAGCCTGTTACAGCAAATCAATGAAGTTGTTTAGATTCAAACAGTAGGCAACAGCATATAGGAGGCAGGTGAGGTGAAAAGGAAAGCAAAAATTTAGCTGTGTTTATTTATAGCATTAGCTTTCATGAGAAAAAAAATCTCAATTTGTCAGATACTTGAAGATAGAGAACAGGTAATTTCACTTCCCTTTTCCTCTAACCTCCCTCCTATATGCTGTTGTCCACTGTTTGAATCTAAACAACTGCATTGACTTGCTCTAACAGGCTGATCTGATCTTATGACTTACCACTTCCCTGCACTTATTTTCCTCCCATTCATCTGTACTTCATCTTTAAGCATCTGACAAAATGGAATTTTCTCCCACAGAAACTCATATGATAAAATAAAATTGTTAGTCTTTAAAAGTGGCACTAGACTCATTGTTTGTTTTGCTTAAGATTGCATGCAATACTCAAAAACTTCATAAGGTCATTTTTCTCTTACTGGACATTTCCCAGATTTTCTTCCTGCTGGAGGACATGCTGGCAGTTCTGTTTGAGCAGGAGGACTATTCTTCTGCTTCAGGGTAGCAATCAGGATCTATGGGAGATTCACCTGCCATAACAAGACACCTGTTCACACATAGGATTCCTGCTGGCACCCCAAAAAAGTAGGACCAAGGTATCCTGGCACATATCTGACTAGCCTCCATTCCTGAGAAGTACAGAAATGCAGTTCTGGAAGGGACTTTGAATTAATCAAGCCAAGCCACTGTAGCCAGTGTGCTGCAATAACTCCTCCAGTGTGCCATGAAAGTCCCCTGAGCTGAAGCCACATTTGTGGGTAGCAGCCATGGTCAGGAGGTTCTGCTGGAGCTTCTGCAGTGGCCCCAGTCTTGGCTGGGTGTTCTCTGGAGCCAGAGCCACTGCCACAGGCACCAGCCCCATGTGGCCCCAGTTGGAGATTCCCCCAAGCTGGAGTCCGAGCAATGGGTGGCAGCCCCATGCATGGATTCCTCTGAGCTGTGGCAGCAGTCTCATGTGGCCCCGGCCAGGGGGTGGCCCCATGCAGCCCCATTTGGGGATTCTCCTGAGCCATGGGCAGTGGCCCTGGCTGGGAGGTTCCCTAGAGCCAGAGCCCAGGCAGCAGCCCAATGTGGCCCTGACTGGGGGTTCCCCTGAGCTGGAGCCCTGGGCTGTAGCCCCAAAACGGGGTGCCATATGTCTGCTTCCCAAGGACTTGAAATTATGGGGGGTGTAGGGGGAGTGGGTGCTCATTAAAGTGTTACTATCTGACACCTGGAGGGGTGCTGGGGAAATCCTTGGTCCCATAGCCTATGATTTTTCATGATTTATAATGGCAGTGTGCCACAACATAATTGAAGGTATCAACGTGTGCCACAGCAGAGAAAAAGTTGGGAACCACTGCTCTAAGGTCAGAAGGGACCAACATGATCATTTAATGTGTTCATTGACGACTCCTTCTCATAAGTGAAATTGTGCTCCCTCAAAAACCAAAAAACACCACACACTGAAGCATGATTTCAGTTACTAATTGAATTATCAAGAGTGGTGTGCTTTACCTTTTCGTTGAAAAAATTCTACAGAGAAAATGATGTAAAAGGTATATAGTCCTAGCCTCTTGGAATATTTATTCAGGGGATAGTTGCAGAATTGCCTGTATGCACATGTGAGGAAAAGTCATAACAAGAAATTGGGGAACTAATTCTGAGTCACTTACTGGGAGCTCTGTTAGTCAAAACAGGAAATCTTGTAGGCATAGAAGTATGTCCAAGTTTCCCAGCTGGGCTTCCTATACTGTTCAAAGAGTGCTACATAAAACAAATTCTGCAAATGCTTGTGAATAATTAAACATGTTTAAACAAGGTAGGGGAGGAAGGGCAAAGTACCCTCAATATGCTTACAGGTAGTGATCTCTGACTACAGGAGACATTTATCGGTTACCTACAAATGTGCAACATGCACAGTAAATTGAATTTATGGACTTTGCCTAAACTGCAACCATCTTCCACTTTGATGGAAGATGATCTATTAGTAAAGGCAATGGCAAGAATAATGCAATATTTTCAGGCCAGTCAATTACAGGTATGAATCCTTTCATCAGCAGACATTACCTTAATGAGGCCCTACTATGGATGCACAGTATCAGCATGATAACCTTCATATAGGGTGTCAGCTCCTGAACTCATGTCAGATTTCATCAGAATTGCACATGGTTGCCCAGTAAAGCTTGAAAACCTGAATCAAGACTATTTGATATAACGATAGCTTCCTGAGAAAGCAGCCAGCCTGAAATGGCTGGTGTCAGGTATAACATTCATCTCAAATGGATGCTAACTCTGAAATGCATTGATCTGGGAACTCTTCCACCACCATCCTCTGAAAGGATGGTGTGTGGCAGGAGAGGAATGCAGCAAGCTCAGCCCATACAAGCAAGTACACTCTGCTAGCTGTAGCAGATAAATGTTTGTCCTTTATTCCCTCTCACTCCAGTGGCCTAGCATCTCTGAGAGAGAGGCAGTGAGAAGACACCATCATTAGGGGAAAGGTGTCAACATAGTGTGGAGCAGGGCTGTAACTATGGGGGGGGGGTGAGTGGGGCTTTGCCCCGGTGCAGAGCCACTGCATTAAAGGGTACATTCCTCACCACTTGCTCCAGGCACCACAATTGTAAGGGGTGCATTCTGACCAGAACGCACTTCTGGCTCCAAATTCTTTAGTTACAGCTATGGTGCAAGGACAAAGCCATGAAAGCTAAGCCACTGGAGTTTCTGCATCATGGTATACTTGGGCCCCAGATTGCACTAATATAGCCATAACTCACAGTGCCTATACTCTAGTCCATTATAAAAGAAAAATTCTCAACCCAGTAAGAATGTCCATTCCACCCTTTTAGTGATACCATAGTCCCATAAATTCTTCTGTCACCAAGAGATGGAAGGGCGCACAGTTTTAAAATGAATGTAGTGCTTGTGAAAGGAGTCATATTTTGAAAGGAGCCAGACTTTGCCATTCAAAACCTCTGTCACTGAGGAGGGAACATTTACTGCAGAGGAAACAGCAAGGGAACCTTCTAATGCTGCTCTGCCACTGTGACTTTAACATTGACCAGCAGGAAGCACCTGTTGAAATCAAAGACAGTTTTAGTCTTCATATCCCTTTAAGCTTTGGTCTCTGCTGGCAAGATGAAAGGTTCAGTTTACAGTCACTTTGAGGTTATTTTTGTGATGTCAACAGGAATCCACTGAGAAATATATACTAAGACAATCAATTCATTTCACATAAACTGATGAATGTCCACTGATAAACTTTCATTCTGTCATGCTGTCTGAAAAGGTTCATGATCATGAGTACCAGCCTCAGGGAAGACTCTCAAGAAGGTAGTGCAGACACTCTAAATGGGTTGTATGTTCTATAACGTGAACTCTTGAAGCATTATAGTCTTACTATGTAGTCATAGATACTCCCCTTGGGCATTCCAGTCTATCTTGCCATTCAGGTGAGCTGGACTTATTGATAGCTGGTTGCCATGCACCAAAAACCACAAGAGATTCAGGTTGCTTCCCATCCCCAGAGAACAGTCATTTACCTCAGGTCAATTTTCACTTCAAACCTCACAGTAAACTGATTAAGGATTATTGTTAAGTAGGAAAAAGAAATGAGTTAACAGCAGGTTAAAGAAGGCAACCGTATATACACAAATGAGTTACATTTCATGGTTCCAAGAACTGTCAGAGTTGTAGCAATCTCTCATTACTGCATGTCTTTTCATCTTTCTTTGTAGCATGGGGGCCAGCTCCCTTGCTGGTGGATCCTCTGTACCTTGAAGTCTTTAATCCATGACTTGAGGACTTCAATAATTTAATCATACCGGTGGGTTAGAAATTTATAATAGAAATGGGTGAGTGAGGTCTTGCAGCCTGCATTGTGCATGAGGTCAGACTAGATGATCTTATCAGTCCCTTCTGACCTTAAAGTCTGAGTCTTTTAGGACTAATCCTGGTTGTTACTCTCTCAGCTTCTGCCATGTAGACCAAGCCCTATCAGAATCCATATAGGGAAAGAGAAGAAAAAAAATTGTTCCTTATCTTTTTATTTCCTTCATCTATCCCTTCAAACTTCAGGGCCAAACCCTTTGGCACATAGGCTTTTCATGGATGTAAAGGGATGATTAAAATCTTTGTATTGTGATGTCTCCCAATTACTTTCTTAATGAGCAGCAGATAATCCCTTCTAACAGATTCACAGTTTTAGGGCAAACATTTTTATAGTTACAGGCAAAAACTTAAATATTACATTTAGCACGTGATAAAGATACCATAAGTTGTTGTATAAATTAATCTCACAAGTCATTTAATAAAGTTTAAACACATGGATATTGAACTTATAACAATCTTAACCATACTAATACACAAGTGAAACAGACCACTATTCAGGAATGAATTTGTCAGTGCTTAGCTTAGGTTGAAAGCTTTGACAAAAGCCATCACTGTTACCTGGAGCACAGTCAATCCAAAAGCTCTTGGCAACTTTAACTTTGTGTGATGTGCTGTCCAGAAATAAATCAATGGGGACATGACCATTAGACAGATAGATGTATGGCACGATCAGTGCAACACAAGAGTGACCTCACTTAAAACTATATTTTGCTTACTCTCAAGCACTTATAGACACCTGCAAAAGCTTAGCAAAACATGTTCAACACTCAATGACTGAAGTTTGGGGTTGCTCTGAAGCGGTAAGGTAGCAGCCTTCCAACTGGACATCTTTCATTTGCAGGTAGAGATCCTGAACTCTGCTCAAAAAAAGATCCCACTAATCCAAACCTCTCTCTCTCATTTATCCTTGTGAGTAGACAATGACATGTCAAACAAAAAAAAACCAAACAACCCTCCTCTTGGGCATGCAGTTTCAAAAGCTAATCAAGAGATTTCTGCAGATCAACAATTAGCCATATGTGTTCATACAGAACCCATAGGCCTTGAAGTCCTGACAAAAGACCTCCCAGAGAGTAAATAAAGAGCAACTTCTTCCTCCCCACTCCAAAACATTAATTCCAGCACTTCCTGCAAAGATGTTATTGGGATAGAGGGCATCACAGAGTTGGGTAAAACTTGAAGAAAAAGCCCTCTTCCTCCCATATCTTAGTCGCACTAAGGTGATACAGGTCTGCAAACCAGCCTACCAATTTTGGCTGCTGTTGGCAACAACTGTGATAGTCAATCTCACAGTATTGGTAATGATCCCTGGCCTTTTTACTGGTCCATCAAAATCTTTCAGAACACCATCTGGTTTGTCTGTGTTCCTCCCCACAGTGCAAAACCAGTGTAGTAAGGGCTATCACTGATTCTCCTGAATACACTTCATTTTCATAGAATCATAAATTCAGGCTGGAAGGGACCTCAGGAGGCCACCCCATCCAATCCCCCTGCTCAAAACAAGACCAACTCCAAATAATCATCCCAGCTAGGGCTTTGTCAAGACAAACTGTAAAAATCTCTAAGGATGGAGATTCCATCACCTTCCTAGGTAACGCATTCCAGTGCCTCGCTGTCCTCCTAGTGAAAAGGTTTTTCTAATATCCAACCTAGATCTCCCCCATTGCAGCTTGAGACCATTACTCTAAATTCTGCCACTTACCACAACTGAAAACTGTCTAGTTTCATACTCCCTGGAAGCCCCTTTCAGGTAGTTAAAGGCTGCTATCAAATCCCCCCTCTTTCTTCTCTTCTACAAACTAAACAAAACTAGTTCCCTCGGCCTCCCCTTATAAGCCATGTGTTCCAGCCCCTTAGTCATTTTATTGCCCTCTGCTGGACAGCATCTTGACAATGAGTTTGGCTTTTTTAAGCCTTTGTGACAATTCCCACATGGCTCAGATAGCCTTGCCAGCAGCTATTGAAAATTGGCAAGTCACCTGTATAGACCTTGGCAAAGGTTTGTACCCCCTCCAGGATATTGTTGACAAGCCTCTGAAAGGTAGTCCCTATATTAAATGAGTTTAAGCCTATGCCATTTTATCTATATAGGCCAGATTCCATTATAAAGCCAGAGCTTTCTTGGGCATCAACATCCAAGGGAATTTTCCAGTACCCGCAAATCAAATCTAAAATGCTTATGAATTTTGCACTCTCTGATGGAAGCAATAGGTTCTCTATTCAGAAAATAAGGTATGGGTCAGGTTGAATGATAACATTTAACCCCTAAGTTATGTCTACATCTAGCTGCTTAGTTCAGACTTGCTTAGTCTGAACTAAGCAGTTTGGAGTTGGTTCAAACTAGCCATGCTTTTTTTAGTTTGAAAAAACATTTATTTTGAACTAAAAAAAAAAAATGCAGCTAGTTTGAACTAAAAGTTAGTTTGAACTAAAAACACAAGTAGTTTGAACTAACCATTTAGTTTAAAATTATTTAGTTCAAACTAGCATGAGTACATTTAGTTTGAACTAAGTGTTTTAGTTTGAACTACGCAAAGCCTAGTGTAGACAGGGAACAAATTAGTCTGGATTAAGTCTCCTTAGACTGAGCTAATTTGCTAGTGTAGATGTAGCCCTAAACTACATACAACTTCATGATTTTATCCTTTGTATATACCAGCATAAGAAAAAATGCCATGGGACTTTTTGACTTAGCTTCTGCATCACTCCTTTACCATGATATGCTTTGCAAGGAGCAGGGCAGGACCATGTAGATTAAATGGAATAGAAAATCTTGTCAGTTAAACCTGGCCAGTTGGACAATACCTGATTGTTGTGCTTCTAAAGGAACAAAGTTTCAGGCTTTTGGATTGGATTGGTTCCTCTAGGAATCTTTTCCTTACTCCTCCTGATCCAATCAAGTGAGGCAGCATTTAACCCTCCATCATGAGGACAACAAATCACATTCCGTGCTATCTCCCTTTCACGGTAGACTTTTCATCAAGTGACATACACTTGTTTGTACAGTTTCCCTGCACAAGGTTTCCTTACAACATATGCCATTTCATTCACTCTATCGCCTCAAAAGAACCTTCCCAGAAATCTCACAGCTTGAGGCATAGAAGATTTGACTCTATCTTACTCAGGTCCCATCAGAGGTACTTTCCTTCAAATCCTTTTCTCATCCATTTTATCTGATAATTGTATTCTTGCATGCTGAGTGTCTGAATAGAACATCTGGGACAAGGAGGCACCAGCAAAATGCTTGGCTGCCTATCCCACACCCCACTGAGTTCCCAAGCATTCATTGATTCCTTCCTGTCCCAGATTCTTACAAGATGACTTCTCTGGGGATTTAAAGTGTACACATACCCCTCCATGCTCTTCCAGTCAGTAGGATGGGCACAGCAGTGACCTCCTACTGACTTGGCCCGAACTGCTTCCTGCCCATGCCTGTAAACTTTCCCTTTTCACTTCCCCCTTCCTCATTGAAAGACACTGTTATAGAGGCAATATCCCTTTTGGTCCAGCTAGCTAGACATAGACCCCCTTCTATGATGACTCTGGTGGGCACATTATACAGAGCTTTCAATAGACCAGTGAAACAGAAGCAAGGAGGTCATGTTTCAAATTCATGGCAGATTCATCAATTCATCAGTATTATAAAGAAAGAGCTAGTAAGGTATAGTCAATAACCTAAAGCTTTTGCAACTTTTCTTCCCATCTAGAGCAGGTTCCTTGTGCTTATCAGGTTTTTTTAAGTCTCATTTCAGTTACCACTGCACTGATTTAACCCAGAGCATTAAGATAAAGACATTTATTTAATGCTCCTGGTCCCAGATTCTTAATACACACTAAAGCCAAGTCAGCAGGATATTGACTATAGCTACTGACATTTCAAACTAGAGTATTATACAGCAATTTCCATTTAATTTTAATCAAGAGTAGTCTACCTCCCAAAAAGTGTATACCTTTTACATTTCAAAATAAGTTTCAAAAGCATTGAAGTAATATTTGCTGCTTAAGTACATTTAGATTAAAGCATCAGGGGAGTTTTTCTGTGCTGCTACAGAAAGCATTCATACTTTGCAATACAACATTCAGTTTTGGGATCTGATAAAAAGGTTTTGCAATGATATTGTTGGTAGTCATATTACCTTTTGGCAGGAATTTCATCAGTCCTTATGCCAGTAAGCAGGGAAAGAAAAGGGTTGAAGGCCTTCATTTCCCTGAAAGGGCTACCAATAATGTAGGCTACAAGACAGCCTACCTGAAGTCAAGCAGAGGAGGGCTGGGCAATCAGCAGCAGGAAAACATCAAGCTTTGGGTGTCTCCTCAAAACACTGGCCAGTAAATAATCAGCCAGCTTAGTTCTCCCTTGGTGCAAGTGAAAGCCCAGGAATAAATCATTCCCTGGTTTGCTACTGCAGTCATGCAGGTGTGTGCTGCTCCTTACTTAGGGCAGATTGTAATTGTTCAGTGTAGCTCTTATGAGTAATTTCAGCTGCATGCCCCATCCCACTTAAAGGATGTTTTCATTGTGCAATGAAAGATACAGCTCAGATGAGTGTTCTCTCACAGTCATACACAAACCTATTAGCCTTGTCACTGAAACAGAACTTTGGTTGAGTTCACAGTCCAAATTATATCAATAGGTTTACTTTGTTATACACATATATTCATATTTTATTCAAATTGAAACAAAAATGCATTCTAACTAGCCAGCAATATTGATTTGACCCCTAATTAGGTGATGTGTGTCCACAAGTAGCTGTTAGATACAGCATGTTTTCAATGCTTCATTATCTTTTTTTCTTTTTCAGTCAGCCTCTCCACTACCTGCTCAACAGACAGACAAGTCTCTTATCTGAAGAAGCAGATGGCAGCACTAGTCTGTTTAAATTCTCAGACATGCACTTGGAGAACATTTCCCTGAAAGTTGTTAAAATGTGTTATATTACAGAATGATTGGGGATGTAAGAGGGGGATAGCAGAACTTGTGTGTAGGAATGTGCTTTCAAGACTTACCCACACAGTTCTGTAATACAAAGTTCTTATGGGGTAACCATATGGTGCCAGATTCTTCATTCACTGGACCTCTGGGTAATGCCACTGGGTTTGAGCAGGCTCTGTACTGTCCATAAGCAAGATCTGAATATGGCCCAATGAATTTATATTTGACTACGTCACTAGGGTGAATCAACATATATCACTGAATATTATTGAATTTTCAACTGTACGAGCATATAAACTTCTGGATCCAAAAATCACACACAAGTATCTGACTGATCATCAGGTGTTGGGTAGCTAAACACATTCTTGCACAACAAAGATGGGGCTACCCAGAACATGCATCCAGCAAAGCATACCGTTGTTTCTCAAGATGTTCCTCTTCTGGGAGCAAGTGGGTTGGAAGAGGGGGAAAAGAAGGTGAGACCCCTTCAGCAAATTAGTCCCCCTCCCATACAGATCAAGAGGGGAGCACAGGAAGAATAGTGACTCCCAAGGGCACTGAAAGTACATTTGCACTCCTTACTCAAAGCTTGGTGCACAATGCATGTCCTCAATTTCTCTTCCTAACAGAAACCATCTATGAGACTGAAAACTGGCTAACTGCTTTGGTCAAAGAAGGTAACAGTAATTCATGAAATAAACGTGAATAGTGTATATTCTTGGGGCACACTAATAAAAGGCTTGACCTTTTAATGACATTTCTGTTTCAGTAAAAAGTATTGATTGAGAAACTGCTGCTCTATATGGGGTGAAATTTCCCCACAGATGTAAGTATATGTCTCCCATCAGAGTTATTAAAAGCTATGTAATAGAGCAGTAGTCAATTTTTTTTGTCAAGGTCCATATTTCTGGGTCAAGATCCAAAGTCCAGACTCTAGGGAAATATTTTTCACATCACAAGTATGCTGGCCTGGTTTAACACACATATATAATAATGTATTCTTACTATAGCACATTGCTTATATTTTTAGTCCATTAAATGAAAAATAAAATCAAATTACCATGCTGTGGGACTTGTACATTCATTCCCCCTTTGGTGTGTGGGGCCAGGACATTGCAACCCCACAACCAAGTTTAACTTCTCACCATGCATTTCAAGGAAGTCTTGCATAGAAGCCCAAGTCAAGGTGGCTACCTTTGCAGTCTGAACTGTAGGATTTAATGGCCAGAGTCAATAAAGAGGCCCTTCCAGTCAGGGCAGCAGGGCCTCAAGGTTGGAATCAATAAAGTCAGCCCCTCCCAGTACGCTGGAAAGTGGGTTGCCATCTAGGAGGAACATGGCAGCTGGAATAGGGGAGCTCAAACAATCCCTGCTCCTCTAAGCTTAAGCCCAGGGACCCTCTCATAACAAACTAATTCCCCCACTCTAGCAAAGTATAAGTCCCCACTGTTACCTCCTACCCCTTTCCCCAGTGGTAAAGTCTGTAGCTCTCCCAGGTCATCAGCTGCTCCCTCCCAGTAACTCAGTTCCCTCAGGACTTCCTACCAGCATTGAGGTATCTACCCAAGTTATACTTTGTCACAGACTCAACTTGTACAACCCCCCAACAATTCCCAGATCAAAACCCATCTACCACAACAAACCTGGGCTGCTCTCTTTTATTCTGAGGTTGCAGGTGACGCATGCCCAATAGATCTGAGAGGGTGTGGCCTCTTTGGCCTACAAAGTGAGATTAATCCTCACTGGACCAGTCTTGGACTTAGAAACTCCATCACACACTTTGGCTATGTCCACACCTGAATGCTTATTTTGAAATAAGTTAATTTTGAAATAAGCAAATTCTAAATAAAATCCTTAATTTGATTTAACTTAAATTGAATTAATGAAAAATAACAAATTGAAATAGCAAGTCCAAACAGAACTTGCTATTTCGATTGGGGAGAGGGGCATGCTGGGAGGTGTGGCAACATGGTCCCCTGGCGGGCCATGTTGCCACCCAATCCCCTGCCTGGCTTTCACCTGGAGGGCCAGGCAGGGGAAAAAGCAATCAGGGTGAGAGGGAGGGGGCAGGTCACCAGCCGGCTGGCCAGCAAGGGGGCTTGCCAGGAGCCTGGGGGTGCCGCGGGGGTGGTGGGGCAAGCGGGGAGACACAGGGGACCATGACTCCCTCGCCTGCACTCACAGCGGGAGCTGCAAGCTGGAAGTCTGGGAGTGCCATGGCTCCCCCAGGCTCCCAGCTTGCAGCTCCTGCTGCAAGCGCGAGCAGGGGACCCGAGGTCCCCCCTGTCTCCCCGCTTGCCCCATTGCCCCCACAGCAGGGCAAGTGGCTTGGGGAGCCATAGTACCTGCTTGCAGCTCCCGCCACAAAAGCTAGCTGGGAGCCATGGTTCCCCCAACTGTCCTGCCACCTCAGCAGGAGCGGTTGGGGGAGCCCCGCTCCTGGCTCTGCCCCGTGGCCAGCTCCAGGGGCCTGCAGTACTCGCAGGATGGCCAGAGCCATGGTGGCTCACCCTGCCGCCAGCTCCGGAAGGCTGCAGCCCCCGCAGTGTGGCTGGAGCTGCAGTGGCTCACCTCTGGCCACCCCCCAGGGCGGCTGCAGCACCCCGGAGCTGGCCGTGGGGTGAGCCGTGGCACCTCCGGCCATGCCACAAGGGCTGCAGCCCCCTGGAGCAGGCTGTGGGGTGAGCCACCGCAGCTCTAGCCACCCTGCTAGGGCTGCAGCCTCCCAGAGCTAGCAGTGCGGTGAGCTGCCACAGCTCTGGCCACCCCGCATTGGCTGTCTGGTGCACACCCCTGTACCACCCCTCAGCACCCTGGCCCGGGGTGGGCACCAGGTGCTGAGGGGGGGTGGGCCTTCCTCCCAGGGTGCTATGCCCCCTGGGAGTAAGTTCAATTGTTATATCGATATGCCGGGCATATCAATATAACAGAGCCAGACGGGTTATTTCGAAACCACAGTTTTGAAATAACTGGTCATTTTGATATATAACTAGGTTTTATTATATCAAAATGACTCTCCTTATTTCAAAATAAGGAAGCTTGTTATTTTGAGATAAGAAAACATCGTCTGGACCTGGCAAGTTTTATTTCAAAACAACAGCTGTTGTTTCGAAATAAAACTCTCGTGTGGACACACCCTTTGTAACCTAAAAATAATCTCCAAGAAAGATGATAGCTCAAATTAAACAAATAAGAAATTAAGGAGAACCAGGCAATCATTAATTCAAAATACATGTATTGGCAATCACATAGTGAGAGAATGAGATTATAAACAATTTTAAAAAATAACATTAATGATAAGAAGTAAATACAAAGATTTCATGGTCCATTCCAAAGCATTTGGGAATTGAACTCTGGAAAGAAGAATTTAGCTGTGACTACTTCATATGAGATTGTGTCAAATCACCACATTTAGATCTTGATCTAATAATATGTATAAATCATATATTTGCACATGCTTATGACCAGTTATGTACTACTTGTGCTTTGCATAGACAAGTGATGCATACTTTCCCAGTTGTGCACCCATCATTAATGGAATCTGTCTGTACCCCTCCCCCACTCTCTATTATTGCACAGTCAGTGCTTCTGCAGCAGCAGAGCTAGGCGTTAACTGGGAACAGGGGAGTAGTTGGGTCTAGAGGAGGAGATGGTCTGGGAGCAGAGATGGAAAGAAGGAGGAGTTGAGTTGCGAGTGGACCAGGAGGCAGAGTGGGGTTTGGAGTGGAGTGGGACTGAGTGTGGATCTGGCCTGGAGGTCAAGCTGGGCCTGGAGATGGAGTAGCACTAGGTGCTGAATTAGCTCAGGGGTGGGTCTGGTCTGAGGGCATAGCAGAGCTGGGGAATAAATGGGGTTGGCGAAGCAGTAAGGCTGGGGCAAGATGGTCTGGGGGTGGGGTGAGGCTGGAAGTGTGGAATGCCTTTCCTGCTCCCTGTGGGGGATAGCCCGGGCCCTGCCCCTTCCCTGTCCAAACATTCTTCTGTTCTGTTAACCTCTCAAAGCTCACTTTACAATGTTTCTATAAAGGAAGCAATATTTACTGAATCATCTCCCCCTGGTTCCACCTTGAATCTGTATCTGTCACTGTTGGTAGCTCTTCCCATTGTTAAGGATAAAGCAATAAATATTCGATGAGGTGTACAAAAATGGTTTATTAAAATAACAACTGGGTAATTAACATAACTTGTCTTAAAGCAGGGATCTCAGACTAATAAGGCGGTTACAAAGATAAGCAAGTAATTCTATACATCACCATTCCACATAGATACAAAGCAGGGATGACAACAGGACTGGGACCATCACCAAGACAGCAATCATCAGGAAAGGTACTAGGAATCATGATGGATGGGAAGCAACAAGGACCAGGAATACTCAGGCAAATGGATCAGGATTATAGCCAGGAGCAGGTAAGTAGATCTCCTCTCTTCTAGATGGCAAGTAGAAAGAACCATTGCCACTGAGGCCCTTTAATACACTGCCATTGCTGGGCAGATTATCCCAAGTCATGTGATTTTCCCACCATAGAATTCCTGCTATAGCTTGAAAGAGTGCCAAAGTGGTGAACAAGGAAGTGGATCAACATTGAGGGAAAACAACAACTTTGGGAAAACAAAATGGAGAAATCTATAAATTAGCTCAACTGTGCTTTCTAGGTGGGGTGTGCCCCACAGTTTGGGGATCACTGGCATGGACAAATTAGGTACATGTGCACATTTGCATGCTGCATGCTTGCATTATTTTATACACATTTTATACAAACTGGAAAGAAAAATATAACCAGAGTCCCAGCTAAACAGCGAGACAATGGGACATACTCTCTGCTATTACAAATTGATAGAATACTATTGAATTCAGCAGAACTGAACCCATTCAGTCAGAATCTGGGTGCAAGGTCAATCATTTGTAATTTAAGTTTTAGCTTTATTTTTCAGAGACCTCTTCAAAGAAAACAAGGAGTCTTGTGGCACTTAAAGACTAATAGATTTATTTAGTCTTTAAGTGCCACATGACTCCTTGCTTTTTTTGCTTTACTAGACTAACACTGCTGCCCCTTTGGAACTCTTCAAGGAGGAATACATTAATGTGCACTAGGAACGTTTATGTTTGTTCCCACAGTGTCCATATTGGGTAGTTGCAGTGCAGAACTGCTGTTCACACCTCTGTAATCCAGACTTTGAGGCAGTGCCAACATGATTTTAGGCACTGTATTCATTAGGTAACAAACAGTGAGGTACAGACACAGTCTGTTAAGGATTTGTTTTGTAGGAAAACAGTACAAATGTGGAACCTGGTAAAGAAAGATCATCCAGATTTTCAGAAGCTGTATCATTGCCATTTCTTATTAGCTGTATTATAGTAGTGCCTAGAGGGCGCAGAGAGAAAAAAAACCCACATATATAGGACTGACAATTCCAAGGATTCAGAAATCATAAGTCTGTCCATAAAAAAGTTCATGAGATTATAAAAATACATTCTTGTTTCTTTTCATTTGCCTTTGGTTCTTGGAGACTTCAGAGTTCATGTTTTCAAGCTTTTCTCTGTAATCAGATGTGACAATCCTCAATTAAGCTGGTTGGTAGAGCAGTGTTTCCTAACGGTCAGGCCTTGGACTCATGCCCTGGGATTCGTAGTAGGGGAGACTGGGTCCTCCCACTCCACCAGACTGACCCAAAGCCCTAATAGGGCTGCCTGTGATCTGACAGTAGTGGTTGCCTAAGTGGCTCCCTAGGTCACATCCTATCCCTTACTCCTCCCAAGGTGGCTATCTGGTTAAGGCAGCATGAGGGTTGTCTACTCACCACAAAACAGTTTCTAGTGGCTGAATGTAGGGCCATTGCTCTTTTTCTTGGGTGGCAATTGCCTTCTCCTGTGGTATGGCTCAGCTTCCTGGACCAGCTTAGTCTTAGGGCTTTCCCTTGTTGGGGTAGTTCACACAAATATAAAGGTATTTATTCAAATCCAGAGTTCATATGAGAGAAAGGACTGTTTCCCTCTCAGGCTATCTTTGCAGCAAGCCCTACCTTCCCTTAGGAAGAGAGCTTTGGGCACTTGTTTAAAGAGATTCTGCTGTCTCTCATGTCTTTTCTCCTGGGCCTGGAACTCTGCAGTCTTCCCTAGTTTGCCATCAAATGAAATGCTCCCCTGACTTTTAACTTCACTTCTATTTGAGTTATTTGCTACATGTATGGTGCGGCATGGCTGGGCTGGGTCCAAAGTAGTTCCATTACCCTTTGTTGCCCAGCATGGGGTTTGTATTTCCCATCACACTAGGAGGGCTGGAAATGAACTTTAAAAAAATGTCATCCCAGAGTCACATATCTCCAAAAACTCGCTTTTTTTTTTTGTTTTTAAAAATCACTAAATAACATTAAACCGATGATAAAATGGCAGGAGTTGGCAACACTTTTAATGTTAATTGACAGTATCTATCCTGGCATCTCACTGGTTTGTAGAAAGAGATATAACATACAGGCAAAAGTGAGCAAAGTACGGTTTACAAATGTCATGTTAGTAAAATCTATCCATCTGTCTGTATCACTGTACTTATTATGGCTACATAGTACTCAAAACCTCTGGAGTGCAAGGAGCCTGCTGTGCATACCACATTTTGTAGTCAAGCACTATAAATACTTCAGCAACTAGGCCTTTTAACCACTAGCACTGGTGGGTCCCAATAACTACTTGGACACATGGCTAAGAGAACAGGTATTTTAGTAGGGAGGCCAGGAAAGGGAAAGGTTGAAGATGGTCTTGGTACAGAGGCTTAATGTTCAATGTGAGTAATAACAGTTCTTATGTGGTTCCCTGGGCAGTCCATTCAAGGATTAGGGCTCTCCAGATCTTAATATCTGTGCAGCTTTCTCCAGTGCGGTCCTTATTCAAGCAAATTGGATCTTGTGGGCTTCCAGATCATGCTCAGTTAGTGTCTCTCATTAGGACTCCTTAGCACTGTCTCCCTGTCTATTCACTGTTGTTCGCTAATACAGACCTGTATCCATTATATATGTCATCCAGTTGTCACAGACTTTTTCACATGAGGCTCTGCCCATAGTTCCTGGGGCTTCTCTCCAACTTCCCAGAATGTGTCCACTTCCTGGTCCAGGGTCTTCCCCCCTTACTTGGCCAGTGGAAAGGGAAGTACATCGAGAAGGGGACTGATAGGTATTGTAGTGCCTCAATTACATTATACAACCCCCCCCCCCCAAAAAAAGCAAAATAAAACAAAAAAACCCTCCTGAAAGAACTTTATGGTTGCAGAATGAAGCACTCACAACTTAGGCAATAATTAGTGATTTATCATACTGAGTGGAAGTCAGAATCTTTGGAGATTTTAGCTATAAATTGCTAAAATTTTCTACTGAGCATGTGCAAACTTATATTTTCCAAAGAGTAATAGTTTGGACAAATGTTGTGTGGATTTTTAGGAGACCATAAAAAGGTACCTCCTTTTTTTAAAGGTCACCTTCTACCATTCCAGGGAATGGAGCACTAAAGTTCATCAATGACATGGTTTAAAGAATTTTTTCAAACGTACAAAACAACACAGTTTCCCCAATTCATTTTGAGAAATATTTGATCAGTTTTGGCTGAAGTTTTCAAAAATAATTCAAAATTAAAAATAAAATGAATAAAACACTCATTCCTGATGTAGATGTCTGGAAAAAATTTCTCTTCAAACTCCAGGCTTGGCAAAGAAAAACAGGTTCTTCTTCAAGCGCTGCTTGGATACATTCAGTAACAGGAGTACCTGTGCTGCAGCGCACTATTGGTTGGAAACCTTTCGCTTTAGCCTGTCAGGAAGGGGCTGGCAGCCACTGTAGAGTTTTAGGGGAAATTATAATCCGATAATGAGAGGCAACATATTCAGAGCTGTGTAAAGAGTCTTTATTGAAAGAGAACTGAGGGAGAGAGAACCCAACAGACAGGTCGCCCTAGCACCTAAACGACCCTCCCATTTATCACTATGGCAACCCCAGTGACCCTAGGTAGTCCAAAACACCACATATTCCTCACCCTCTAATGAAAAAGCCCCCCCCCCACAAGAATAAAGCCCTCCCCCCAGAAAGAATAAGAACTAAACTAGGAGATGAGGGTAGATTGCCCCATCTTCAGCAAACCCCTGGGGAATTATTCTGCCCCATGAAGAGGGGGTCACCACTAGCTAAAAATCCAGCCGATTAGGAGGCCTTCTGTCTTGAGGTGGATTACAGCAAACTTCTGGTGTGCCCACACCACAAGGTGGTATTGGTGGTGGTGTGACCACAGGTACTGGGGAAGTAGCCAGAACCGGAGAGGATGTTGTGTCTGGTTGATCCAGGGAGGCTGAAGGCGTTGAAGGGGTGGCTGCAGCAGGAGAGATAAAAACAGTAGTTTCATGCTCTGATGTTGTATTATCAGTAAGGGTGAAGTCAGATATGTCTGCTGGAGATGCATCTTCTGGATGGATATGACAGAGAAGCAGCTGATCTACATGCCGTTGCCAAATTAGGCCACTCGCTATGTGGACAGAGTAGGAAACAGGTTCTGTCTGGGCAATGACCATTGCTGGGACCCATTTAGCTCCTGGAGTATAGTTTCGAGCAAGAACTGGCTGGCCAATACTGAAGGTGCGGTCCTTTGTTCTTGGTGAATGTCTGCTGACCTGGTCCTGCTGTTGGTGTTGAACCACTTGCCGTGTGTCTCATGGTTTCAACAAATCAAAGCAAGAGAGCAACTGCCATCCCATCATAAGAAAAGCTGGAGATGTCTTAGTTGTAGCCTGTGGAGTGTTTCTGTAGGACAACAAGAAGTTCTCCAGATGCTTATGAAGAGTTGAACATCCCTTCACAGATTTCAGAGCTTGCTTCATAGTCTGTACTATGTCTGTACATAGTCTGTCTTTCAGCTAGTCCAGTGGTGGAAGGATGATACGGTGCTGACCTGATGTGATGTATTCCACTGGCCTTCATAAAAGTTTCAAAATCCTGAGAAACGAATTGTGGTTCATTGTCACTTACCAGCTGTTTTGGAAGACCGTAACGACTAAAAAAGCCACGCAGGGTCTGAATAGTGGTTTCCGTAGTAATAGACTGCATTACAGAGACTTCTGGCCATTCTGAATGGCCATCCACAGCAATTAAAAACATACATCCTTCAAATGGGCCAGCAAAATCAACATGGATACGTTGCCATGGCCTTTTGGGCCAATCCCATGGGTCAAGAGGTGCCAACTGAAGTGTGTTCTGGACGGTCTGGCATGAGGTGCAAGCTCTAGCCGTTTCTTCAATGGCTCTGTCCAAGCCCAGCCACAGAAATAGCTCCGTGTAATTTCTTTCATGCGCACTATGCCACAGTGACTTGAATGGAGCTGTTCCAACAAACATGGTCTCAATGAAGGTGGGATAATGACACGCATACCCCACAACAAACACCCAGATTGGGTCGATAACTCTGTCCTCCTAGACATGTAGGGGCGGAGGTCAGGAGAGACCTGAGAGTCAGGTAAGAACGTTCCATGCATCACAAAATCCATAACTTGTGAGAGTACTAGGTCAACCCATGTCGCTTTCTTCACTTGAGTAGCCGTGACAGGTGTGTTTTCCACCTGTTCAAAGTAAAAGATTCCTTACTGACCCTGATCTTGATGGTGTGCTGGTAAGGGTAGCCTTGAAAGACCATCAGCATTGCAATGCAAAGAGGACTGCCTATACTTGATTTCATATGTGTATCCAGAAAGTATCAATGCCCATCGTTGCATCCGACTAGCAGCCAAATGTGGGATGCCTGTGTGTGGCCCCAAAATTGATGTCAGGGTTCGACGGTCAGTGACAAGTGTGAACTTCTTTCCCCACAGGTACTGGTGAAATTTCCGAACGCCAAAACAATGCCCAGTGCTTTGTGCTCAATTTTGGCATAGTTAGGTTCTGCCTTGGTCAAGGAGCGTGAAGCAAAAGCAATAGGCCTGTGTTCACCAGAAGGCATAATATGTGACAATACAGCCCCAACTCCATAAGGGGAGGCATCACAAGCCAACTGTAGGGGCAAAGATGGGTCAAAATGTGTCAGAACCCTAGAGTTTACCAGTGAGCATTTAGCTTCATTAAATGCAACATCACAGGCTTCAGTCCAGTTCCAGGCCTTTTTCGGCCCCAGAAGCTCATGTAGGGGTTTCAGGAGCATCGCTAATTGTGGAATAAACTTGCCATAATAGTTTAATAAGCCTAAAAAAGAGCGAAGTTGGTTTACGTTCTGAGGTAGCGGAGCATCCACGATAGCCTTAACCTTGGCCGGAGACTTATGGAGACCATCAGCATCAATTATATGTCCTAAATATTCAACTGAGGGTTGGAAAAACTTACATTTGTCTCTGTGAACACGTAGAACATACTCTTCCAGTCTTTGCAGAGTAGCTTCCAAGTTCGTAAGGTGTTCCTCCTCATTTTTGCCCGTGACCAGGATGTCATCCAGATAGCACTGTACTCCTGATAAACCACTCAAAATCTGATCCATTGCCCGTTGGAACAAAGCTGGGGCTGAAGTAATGCCGAAAAGGTAAACGACAGTATCTGTACAACCCCTTATGTGTTACGATTGTCAGCAACTCTTGAGATTCTTCTTCAACATGCATCTATAAGTATGCTTGACTAATCTTGCTAAATTTTTGTCCTCCAGCCAAACCTGCAAAGATGTCCTCAATGCGGGGAAGAGGATATTGTTCTGCATATAACACTGGGCTGACAGTGACTTTGAAATCTCCACAAATCCGAATGGAGCCATCCCTCTTCACTATTGGGACAATGGGTGTCACCCACTGGCTGTGAGTAACTGGCACCAAGACTCCCTCCTTGACTAACCGCTCCAAGTCTTCCACCTTCGGTCTGATAGCAAATGGCGCCATCCTGGCCTTCAAACATTTTGGTTGGCAATCAGGCTTTATTTTTAATTTCACAGTGATTCCTTTCATGCTGCCTAAGTCTTCACCGAAAACAGCAGCGTGTTTTGTTAGTACCGCTGCTAGATTCATTTCTTCTTTAGTCAATTGATGCACTTGTGACCAATCGAGTTGGATTTTCCTGATCCAAGATCTTCCCATTAGGGCTGGGTAATTACCCATCACCACAAACAGTGGTAACTTTGTGGTCTGTCCATTGAGTTCTACTTTCACATCTATAGTACCCAACAGGGGAACAGTCTCTCCAGTATATGTCTTCAAAACGACTACTGTCGGTTTAAGTGGCAGATGTCTAAAGTCCTTCTCATACACAAGGTTAGAAACTAACGAAACTGCTGCACCATTGTCCAGTTCCATGCATATAGGTTTGCCTTCCAACACAGGTGTTACCCAGAATTTACGTGGGCCAGCTGTTATAGACAAAACATGGAGGGAATCTGCATCTTCTGATTGGGTGTCACTATGATCGCCTGTATTCTGCTCTACTGCATGCAGAATTTCCCTATTAGTCCACCAAACCAATGGCCCATTTTTCTCAGGTCTGCCTCTTCTGTTTGGCTCCTCCTTCTTTTGTTTGCAGGCACGTTCAATGGGCCCTCTCTTACCACATTGTTGACACAGTAGTTCTTTAAACTGGCACTCTGATGCGAGGTGGTCCTGCTTCCCACACCAGTAACATTTTTGTCTCCCCGGTGCCCTGGGGGCAGGTTGTAGGAATACTTTACCGACACTGACCCTGATCTGTTGCATGTCTTGGGTGACGCGTTCTATGGCGACTGCAATTTCCACAGCCTTCTGGAACGTGAGTTCACCTTCAGTCAATAGGTGTTTCCGTGTTGATTCATTGTGCAGGCCACACACCAGCCTGTCATGCAGCATTTCCTCTAACAGGTTCTTGAAGTCACAATGTGCTGCCAGCTTCCGCAGAGCTGCTACAAACTGTACAGCTGATTTGCCTTCACCTTGGTTTCTTTGGTAGAACCTATATTTCTCTGCGATTACTAGTGGCTTTGGGGAAAAATGTGCTCCCAGAACTTCTACTAGGTCCCCGTAAAGTTTCCGCTCTGGTTTCTCCAGATAAAGCAAATCACATAGCAAATTATAAGTCTTAACTCCAATGACCGTTAGAAAAACTGGTACCTTCTTCTCATTAGTTATGTCATTTGCTATTATAAAAGTTTGAAATCGGGCTGTATATGTCTGCCATGAATCTGCTGAATCGTCAAATGCTTCAAGGGTTGTAGTAAGTAAAGCCATGATGCCCTCTTGTGGTTATTGTTTGTCTCTTCACTTAACAGCAGGCAGATCAGCTTTCAGAATAGCCAGCCAGCCTTATCTCTTCCTTGTGCTTAACAACAGGCAGAGCAGCTTTCAGAATAGCCAGCTAGCCCTTAGGCAAACAGATCAGCTTTCACAGCTACAACCCAACCCCCATGCAAGCAGTAAAATAAAGTTTTACTTCTTACATTGCATTCTGGTTTTCCAAAGTTGCCAGGATCGTTGAGGATAGCCAACTCCATCACAAATCCTATCCTCTGTCACCAGATGTAGAGTTTTAGGGGAAATTATAATCCAGTAATGAGAGGCAGCATATTCAGAGCTGTGTAAGGAGTCTTTATTGAAAGAGAACTGAGGGAGAGAGAACCCAACAGCCAGGTTGCCCTAGCACCAAAAAGACTCTCCCATTTATCACTATGGCAACCCCAATGACCCTAGGTAGTCCAAAACACCACAGCCACCCCCCCCCTCGCGACCCCGTTGCTATATATGTGACCGCTGCCTGGCCCCTCCTCAGTTTTATTTTTTCTGCCTCAGCAACGGTTCGTGGAACAGCCCATTCCTTGTGACTTTGCAAGCAGCCTGTCTCTCCCTTTTATGAACCTCCAGCTCAGCGGGGAACACCTTTTTGTGGACATCGTTCCACAGAAGAGCGCTTCTCCAATTGAGCGTCCAGCCTTGGAGCAGGAATATTGCTCCTGCTTGCTGCCCGCCATGCCAGGGCTTAAACATTGCATGGACCGCGGAAAGGCCTTCCCGTGGGATGACCCCCATGAGAAGTGCCTCTGGTGCCTGGGTGAAAGCCACTTTGTCATTGTTTGCTCCCTTTGTCAGTCCTTCAAACCTCAGACAATAAAGGACAGGGAGCAGAGGCGACATGCGCTGGCCTCAGGACAAGTGCGGCAGCCAACCCTGAAGCTTTGGGGTGTCCTCTGCCACCTTGTGCCAGTTTGGCACCGGAGCCCTCCCAGTGCCACTCTCCCACAGAGCGCAAAAAGACCAGCTCAGTTCCAGTGTTAGTACTGAGACATCAGTGCCGATCTCACTCCCCCTCATGGGAGTTGCAGCGGGACCGGCAGGAATCAGTGCCAGTCCCTGTCACACCAGAGGCCTTCGAGGCAGTGAGGACACTCCTCCTCCTGCCAATACCACCCACCCTGGTAGCCCCCAAGATGAAGGGTAAACTGGCCCCTGCTTCCAGTGCCTGGTTGCCCGCAAGTAGCACCGATCACCAACTCTAATCTCGGTGCTGAGTTCCCCATTATCAGAACCTCCCACACAAGAGGGCCCTGGTATCACCAAGTCCTCTGCTTGGCACTGTATTACGCTGCTCTCACTGGCACTGCGGTTGCAGTCCCAAGAAGTCTCCCGGTCTTTGAATCCAAAGGAGGGTGCCCCGAGGGGTGGGAAATGCCCACGCCAATGGCCTCTGGCACCGTCTCTGTATAGGTACTGGCCCCATGGTACTGCTTCCCCCAGCACAGCACCAGTTCCTCAGGCACCAGACAGGGCCTTAAACGCCATGCCCTTTTCCTACACTGGAGATCTTACAGTGCATTTCGACTTCCTCCACTATGTTACCGCTTACATGGGGTTGGAGATCCAGTCCCTTATGGGACACACTGACACTTTATTTGATTTGGTACTCACATCTGCTGCGCCTATCTCAGTTCCCCTCCGCCCCATCATATGAGACCTCATCGTGTCATGCTGGCAAGCTCTGGGCTCCATTCCCCCAGTATCCAACACAGGGAGCCTTAAATATCTAATCCCAGAGTCGGAGTCTCCCTCCGTTACCCACCACCTGGCCCCGCCTCAAGGGGTGGTGGAAGCAGCACTAGACCCAGGACAGGCCTCTCATGACTCCCTCCCGGCATCCCTGGATGCTAGGGAGTTAGATCTCTTGGGGCAGAAAGTCTATTCTTCCTCCACCTTCCAGCTATGGGTGGCCAATAACCAGGCCCTGGTAGCTAGATATATGATGGAAATTGGGAGTCCATAAACAAATTTAGACACCTCCTCTGGCAGGAGAATAGGGAAGACTATAGTGCTTTCCTAGAGAAGGGTAAAATAGCATCCCAAGACCTCCTGTTATCAGCACGGGACACCACTGATACAGCTTCCTGGACCAGGGCCTCTGCCGTGACACTTCAACGGGCAACCTGCCTTAGAGAGGCGAGGGTGCCCTCTGCCTCTCACCAAGTTATTTTGGACCTGCCCTTTGAAGGTGACCCTCTTTTTGTGGCAGAGATGGACACCATGCTCCATAGCCCTCAGGATCCCCAGGAGAAAGTAAAGTACTTGGGCCTGCTGTCTTCATGGCCCCTTGCCCAACCACCTAGCCCTTAAGGTCCGCTCAATGCCTATGCCCTACAAGAGCTCCTCCAACGGGCCTATTGGCGTTTTACTTATTCTTTGAAGTTGATGGGGCCCCGGTGCTATCACCTAGTGGCCATTCCCTGTTTTTGGGACAGCACTATCTTCCACTGAAAGTATGAGAAGAAATACCCACCTTGCAGGGGAATGACCCTGACATATGCCCCCAATGCTGGGTTCTGCCCGTCCCCATTTACAATCACCCGGTGCTCTATCAGGACACATAAAGATCCCTATTGGTGGGGGGGGGCGCCCGCCCCCTTCCTCCCTACTCCTCCTCCCTCCCTGTTTTTCTCCACGGTCAAGTTTCCCTGGGTGGGCATTGAAGGGACCATTCCCCCTCCATCTCTTCCCTGCCCTATTAAGAGAACGCCCAGTCAGTTTATCTGCAAGGGCTGTAATCCTGGATTCCTATATCCTGCACACAATGACTACATGGGAATGTATTCAAGCAGCGCTCGAAGAAGAATGGGCTGCTTTCAAGATGGGCTGCTCAGATTCATTCACAACCCTTCCACCGTCCCAGCAACTCGGAGTTGGCGGCTTTTAGGGACTGAGGATGGACTGGTTGGTGGCCACATATATAGCCATGGGGTGGCGAGGGAGGTGGTGGCCGTCAGCCCCTTCCTGACAGGCTGGGACAAAAGGTTTCTGACCAATCATGTGCTGTGGCATGGGTACACCTATTGCTGGATGAATCCAAGCAGCTCATCTCGAAGAAGGACAGTTACTGGTAAGTAACTCACCAATCTTATAATGGGAAGTGTCAGGCAGCCTTTATTATAAGCAGTTACTGCCAGCTCCTCCTGATATGTATGTTATAGCCAGCATCTGCAGAAAAAGCTGTTCAAGTACCGTATCCATGTCCACAAAAGCAGTCAATATTTTAATCTGGATTAGAGACCATATTCCATCCAACTACTGTTAACCATGTTGACAAATTCCAAAGCAGTAGTCGTGTTAGTCTAGTTCAGCAAAACAAACAAGGAGTCCCGTGACTGTTCCCCATTATTTGAATCTTAACTACTTTGATATGCTGTTACAGTGTGACCTGATTTTATGATTTACACTTCCCTGCATTTATTTTCTTCCCATTCTGTAAATTCCCCCATCTTCAAAATGTCTGACAAAGTGGGATTTTCTCCCAGAAGAGCTCATGGGATAAATTTTGGTCTTTAAGTGCCATAGGACTCCTTGTTAACTATGTGTCTTCCTCTTTTAGGAGAAACTCATGAGGTCACCAAACATGGGAAAGGACAGTCTTCACTCTTAATGAGACCCTTCACATACAGAAATGATCTTGGGAAAACTGTCTTCATAGCCATGTTACATATTAATTCAGCTTTCTCTTCATCATCTCCTTTTGGCCTTTCCAGAGTGTTTATACCTAAATTTTGGTAAAATTATTTAATTTTCCTATCACCATTGAAAAGGCAGTGAAGAAGGGGTTATCTGTGGGTTATTGTATTTTATTTCTTTTTTTTTTTTTTAGTTGTGCATTTCAGTGCTGGATAGGCACAGCTGCAGTAACAATGATGAAAGTAAAAATACAAGAAATGATGTTTCTAACTCAAGCATTTTTTAAAAAAAAATAATATGGACTTCAGGGCAAGTTTTATAAAGATAATGCTTCATAGTAATTGAAGACTTGAAAATGTAACACCTTGTTTCTGGGAAAAGATGTGCAGTCTTCAATTACAAGTTAAATAAACTTGATGGGGCTAATATCCTTAGCAAAAATAAAGTGTGATCTATTTTAGTTAGGTTTAACTCTGACTTATACCTAGTCTAAGATACACATCAACATAGCAGGTAACAAAATTACTTTGTAGGTGGTAGACATGGTTGGTGTAAATGATCTAATCATACTGAGAGAAGGTAAAAGTGACAATTTCTCAGGTTGCTAAGATTGCAAAAGTAAATAGTTTGATAGCCCTCTTGCAACAGTGTTTAAACACTATGTGCAGGATTGTGTGATGTGAGATGTTATCACTTTAAAACAGTCATTATTAATATTTATGTCTATGGTTGCTAAAACTGTATATTCAGAAAATTGGAAAGCTCTTGCAAAATTCAGTGACTTCTCAGGTTATGCCCAAGATATCTAAATAGACAGCTTGCTGAAACAAGCTGCTGGAATTTTGTATCTAGTAGTTCTTGATCAGAGGACAGAATTTATGGACTCTTCATGCAGCAATGGCTGTAACATGAAAAGTGTCAATGACTACTTGCTTATCTCAGAAGGACCTCAAACCTTGCTGGGCATGAAATATTGGGCCTCTTTAAATGAAAGGGATCAGAATATTCAGCACAGTTTATAAAGCATGACAGTTCTATTATGCAAGCTTGATCAAGGATCCCTGATGAGAAAACCCAGAAAAGAGCAGGATGGAAAAATATAACCTGGTGATATCAGTGGCTATGAAAAAACATACATTGCTGGTGCTGGTTCAGTGTCAGCAGAAATTTAATAACTTCATATACTATTCTATGATGCCCCAGAGGGACCAAATACTGTAATCCTTGCTCAGTCAGAAGTTCTATTTCAAGACTATTTCAGTGGCAATTTTGCATGAATAATGGGAATTGGGTGTGAAACAAAAAGACTGGCTACTGATGCATGCTGTTTTTAGGACCCAAAAGACCAAAAAGACCAGATTCTTCTTCATTTTACAGCCTGTTACAGAGCACTGGGAGAAGTTTAAAGAGCTTTAAAGTTGGCATAAAATAAAAGTTGCACCCAACATGAGGCCTATTTACACTGCTAATATGATATTTAATTATTTGCCATATGCAGTCCAGAGAAGCCAAGCCACAGCATTCTTATCAATAATGTTCAAGACATGAAGACCTCCAGGAAGTTGAGTCATTTTGTAGTCCTCAGCAGTGTGTGTCTTGGCTTGTGCTTGCTCACATTGATATAGTGGACTCTTAAATGCCACCAAAATTCCACTGCAGCACACATATCCAGGATGGAACTGGTTCTTAAGCTTCATTGCCTTTGTGATGAATCAAACCTGGCATGTTGTCAAACTGCCTCTGCACAAATGAGAATCAGAATCAACACGTACAATTGGGAAGATTAGACATTGATGAATCATCAGATAAAGCTGAGTTTGAGTTCAAGTTTTACATTAAGTTAGGTTGCGAAGTTCAGCAAAATGCAAGACATTAAAGTTGATAAAGATAACAGTTAACGATGAGACCACTACATAGCGGCATGTAGAAATGGAATGAGTGGCATGTGAAAGCAAGACTCATGAGAAAGTAGTGATCATTTTTCTGGATAATATTAAGATCTTCATGATGCTATCACCAGTCTGAGATTATTGCTCTCAGATGCACAACGTTTGGATTTAGCCTGGCCATTTGAATAGATTAATATAGTTTACTGAACCATCCATTTAGCTTTACTAAAGGTCTAAAATGTTATAGGTACTTTACCGTTAAAGTACAAACATTATTCATTAAATACAAATAAAACTCTACAATGCCATTCTGTTGCCAACTTTGATGTACATGCAAAACATGGACTGTCTACTGATGCAATTTTATGAACTAGGATCATTTTCACATGGGCTTTCTGAGGAAACTGATGAGGATAAAATGGCAAGACAAGGTTGCAGATACTGAAGTGCTCATAGAGGAACATATTCCAAGCATTCTGCTGATAAAATCACAGGGACAGACCATATCACCAGAATGTCAGACAGGCAACTGCCAAAGAAGATCTTATGGTAAGCTAAAAGAGGGAAACTGCTCTCAGGGAGGCCAGGAAAAATGTTTCAAAGACTCCCTCAGGTTATCCTTGAAGTGTTTCAACACTGACACAGAGTTTTAGGAAGATGTCACTCAGGATCAGTCTACCTGGCTAAGTCTCGTCCATGCTGGGGCTACAGACCACGAGTGGAGAACTACTGAGGCAAAGCAGAAGTGCCAGGAGCACAGATCTCATAACAGCAGCATGTCCACTGTTAATCAAGTAACCCATAAGAGCATCTCAGTGTGCTACACACAGTTCAAAGCTCAAATTAGCCTGATCAGCCACACACGTTTGCAGACACCAAGCCTATCAGTGATGATTTGGTCATCTTTGAAATTGAGGATGGATAACAACAACAACAATTAAACAACACTAGTGCCCCAAACTCACCACAAGTTAGCCAGTAAGTCACATGCTTTTTTCATTTTAATGCTGAATACCTGTCACAGCAAATATTACCAAACTGAGTTGGTTTAACACTTTATGGGATGGCTGAACTTTCATGCTCAAGAATCCAAAGAACTGAAGAAAATAGCTGCTGATTGTGATTTATTATTTTTAATTTGTTTGGTTTACTAATTAACTGTCTCCCTGGTAACATTTTTGTTAACCATTTTATTTAAGTGATAAGAATATGGGAAGTGCTGTAGCACTCAAAAAATAAAAGAGGCTTATTTTCAGCTGAAAGCCTTGACTTCCCAGAAATCATTTCTTGTCTCAAACATCTGAATGCCTTTTCTCTATAGAAAGGTTGGTGAGACACAGATAGAAGGTATTACCTGCAGTACCCCATGCTGCTCAAGAGAAAGTTTAAAGAGAGGAAGAAAAGTGGCTCAGACTTTTACTATTGTCTTCCATCATCAATCATCAAGATAGCTTTGGAAGGTGTGATATCTAGCAAAGTTCCTGTGAAATAGATTTGCATACAGGGATTCCAAGCATAGTCCTTCCCACAAGAGTAAACTACCAAAGCCTGTTACATAAAGCAGATAGTGAAATTTTCCAGTAGCATTACAAACTCTGAGACAAATATACCTTCCAAACCCCAGGCATCCAAGCTTCCTAAGAATAATCAGTTAATAAGAATTATAAATGTATTTAGATGAACTAGTCATCTGAATGTAGATTAAGCACTTGCCAATAATTCTAAAGCGCTGTGAGTTGCAAAAAACAAACAAAACAAAACAATAAAACCCCACAAAACAAACCACAAAAATAGAAGCATTTTTCCAAACTGATAACTATAGCTCTGGCCTTTATTTATTTTGCAAAATCACCTTTAAAAAACTAGCAATACTGAGTTCCACTTAAGAAAAAAAGAGTGCCTTTTGAGAGAGGTTATTTGCATTGGTTTGAGCCAGTGAAAGCTCTACCATGCTGCTCTACCAGTGCCTTCCTATCTTGCTCTGCAATGTACATCCTTTCCTAATGAGGAACTCTTAGATTACTGGACCAGAAAGAAAATACAATGTGTCTGAAATAATGAGTAGGGACAAGAGTGAATAAGAGCTGTGAAGTCTTGTAGGTGTTTGGACTGTGTGGGGTTTGCAAACAAACCCGAACGGTTGATTAAGAAGGACTGACAGTCCAGTCCACTTGATATTTGGCAGGAGATTCTGGTTCAAAAATCCAAAATATCCAAGAAGAAGGTCACTCAAGCAATGATGCTAGCTTCAATATTCCATTGGTCTCTTTCTCTCGCCATCTTCTTAATGCTTTTGTAGGAGTCCTGTAGTCACTCAACCTCCCCCCCGTTTCACTGAAATCTCTTCTACAGCCCTCAGTTTAGTTATATGTTAGATGATGGGACAAGCCTGGAACAGAAAAGCATTTTGGTTTTGATTCATTAAAAAGATATAATGAAAGGTTGAAAAAGCAGCAAATCATAAAAGCCAAAGTTAGGCATCACCTGCTCTGGGTCCTGCTTATCACAAGCTCAATAAATATCAGATCTGTTTATTTCTTGGGCAAATAAAATGCCTGGAACCTTCCTGTACACTGAGAACTTTAGGGAATAGTTCAACAATTGTTACAGCTAGGAAGAATGAAATTGAGAGTACAGAACATCACTGAGTTGCCAGCTGCCTAGGGGTTTATCTGCAGTTCAAATGTATACTAGCTTTTCTCATAGGTGGTCTTAGTGAGTGGGCAGGAGGGGCATTTGCCCAGGACCCCACAGGAGGAGGGCCCCATATGCCATGGCTATTTAAAATCTCCCAGGGGGTCAGGCTGGAGGGGCCAGGAGCCCAGTGGTGGGGGCCCTGGCAAGGCTGGCAGGGACCCTGTGGCAAGCCCAGTGGCAAGGGCCCTGGTTAGGCCAGTGGTGGGGGTGGCTGACCCATGGTGAGGCCAGTGGTGGGTCTGGCTGACCCATGGTGAGGCCAGCAGTGAGGCTGGCAGCAGGGCCGGGGGGACTGGCAGTGGGTCTGGGGGGCTTAGCGGGGGCCCTGGTTAGGCCAGTTGGGGAGCTGGGAGGCTGGATGGGTAGAGCCTGGGGGCAGGGCTAGAGGGGGGGTAAGAGTCAAGAATGGGGCCCCCCTCATGCAGCATGGGACACTCCATCCTTCACTTCATATCAAGGGTCCTGGGCCACTGAATCCCTAAGGCTGCCCCGGCCTCACTAATGACATTGCTATGCTGAGTGCTCTTGTTGACATAGCTAACATTTGGTGAAATGGTGTTCCTATTCCAGGAGAAAAACTCTTTATATCAGCCTACCCTACATTTATCCTTGGGGAGCTATGCTGGCATAGCTATGACACCATAAGATATGGAGGGGAACTACAGCTTTCTCAGAGCAAGGCGAGATGAAAGAAATACTTGCAGCCTATGTAAGCTCTCTCATCACTCCTCTTCACAAAAAAGCTACACCAGGAACAGTTCTGTCTTCAGCAGAAGTTTTTCTCATAAAGAATATGGAAAATAGCTCTTAGCAGCACACATCTACTTCCAGTGCTGCTATTTCTGCTTTTCAGTCTTCACTGGGAACATGGAGAGGGCAAAAATCAAAATAAAATAATAATAATAATAAAAAAAACCACCTGTAGTACAATGTTGAATGTTCACTTGAGAAAATCAGTGGCACCCTCAAGCAGACCCATCACCACCACCGTCTCTTTTTACTTGCTATCCAATGGCACACTGTAGTACCAAAATATTATTTGACATTTCTGTAACCTTCAGTTTGCAGGGATCTGGTATCTGTTCTAGCGTTGATAGCCCAGTGATCTGCAGCAAACCTGGAACAACTTCTATTAAAGCCTTCTTAAAAATTGCAGAGTAAAAGCTCAGCTACTAGCTATGTTTGTGCAGTTCCTGTTGCAGGGACTGGAAAGTAATAAGCTTTTGTTAAATTTAGGGTGGATTGGAAGGGAGTCCATTGAAAAGTTTAAAATAAAACCACAGTTACTTTGTTTATTCTCTTTCTTTTTTCATCCAGAAAATGCTACTGCTTCATTAGATGCTGAAAAATCTTTTAACACTCATGATTTCTGACATGGTTCTAGATTCTGCTCTTCATTACATTGATGTAAATCTGGCATAACCCAATTAGTTTCAATGGTGTAAATGAGAAATATAATTCAGAACATTTTATTCATGTCTATCTATTACCAACCAAGTCAATGAAAAAAGTCTTACTGCTTCACTTTGCTTTTTCTTATCCAGTGAAGTGTTTGATGTATGTTCAGAAAACTCTGAATGTCTGATGTATGTCCAGAAAACCACCACTCCATACTGTTTGCTCTCTCTCTTTCAATGATGTTTCCCAGTGCATGATTTTATCCATTTTTACATCGGTATAAATAAAAGCAAAATTTGGACTTTACACATACTCATTGCACCTCAGTTGGTAGTTAAGAGACTAGACTGATTTTTTGGGTACATAGGATTGACACAATTATTTGGCTGCAGTTATGAATGGGAGGGCAGAGTGCCATTCTGTGATCAGGAAAAACAGGGGGTTCCACCCTACAGGTCACAGCTCAAGACGCAGCTGTCATGCTGAGTGGTGATGGTTCAGAGTGGTGGCAATCCTGCCTAGTGGCAAAAGTTCACTGGCAGCAGTCCTGTCCTCTGGAACTGGCTGGGAGAGAGATGGTGAAGCTGGGCTCCCTACTCCACTGTAATTCAGGGCCCACTGAGGCTTACTCATCTGCTGACGCATCTTCATGTGATGTTCAGCTTCCAACGGGCTCCCTAGAGTCACTTCTGACTCCTGTCCGTATTCACTCTGACTGTTGCAGAGTGCTAGGGGACATCATTTCAAGTATCTGATCCATTTCTCTTCCACTGGTTGGTGTAGAGCTCTCTGCATATTAACCTAATGCTGGCTCCACTCTAGTCTTCCTTGAGAGTTCCCAGGGTGCATCTTGCCCCTTAGATTCTCAGCTACTGACTGGACTGCCTGCCTGTCTTTTAAACCCCTCTGCCAATTTGAACATGTTTAGCAAGGATGTGAGGGTGGAGCTTCTTAAGCCCATAACTGTTGCTTAACCTTGTGCTTGGAGGTAGTTGGAAGGTGCCAAATTGTTGTTTGGAAATGCTTTGGGAGCCTCATGAAAGTTATCATAAGTGTAAAGTATCCTGAAGTACAAACATAACATTTGCATTGGTCTGTGGCACTGTCAGAACTTCCATGGACATTCTCTCCCATCATGAAATGAAAAGTCTAGAGGAATGGAGTAGGAATTTTGGTCATTCTTCCCAGTAAAATCATGCATAAGGTGAGTAGCAAGAATTGTGCTCCCACTACTCGCTCTTTAGTTAGGTCCTAATACAAAACCCATTGAAATCAGTGAAGAGTCTCCGTTAGCCAAAAGCGTTGCCATCTTTTGAAGTCTTTCCATTCCCACATAACATTGCCTGTCTAAAAATAAACAAATAGAAATGACTGGCACTAGTCCCTCAGCTCTTCTTGTTTAGCAGTAAGATTTGATACTTTTGCTAGTTTTACTCCTCATGTAAAACTGAGTGAATTTTATACACTTCCCAGATACTTGATTATATAGTCAGTTTCTTTCTGGAAGAGTTGTCTGGAGTTATTCCAGCTTTGCCATATGCAGGCTGCTTTCATGGTCCCTTGCTATGTCTATATAACCTCTTTATAAACAAATTTTATTTTCTTCAACACAGTTTTATAGAGTGCTTTGCAGAGAAATGCTGAATTATTAAGCCTTGAATGTAATTGGCTTTCATCCACTATAGTATCGTTGTCACAGTCCCATACTTCAAAGCCACTCTTTGATAATGAGCTTTTTCTTTTTCTTGTGTCTACACTTAATGTAATTTTTGCTGTTCAAATTGTAGCCCCACATGTCTTTATGAAATTACTTTCCACAACTCTACATTTTTTTTATGTTTGATGTCAACATCTACAGAGAAGTTTCTTTTCTTTTTCCCTTTCTAAGGTTTTTTTTAAAACTTTTGTAGATATGCATATTTTTTCTTTCATTCAAGCTCCAGCTGTACTATTTCCCCCATGCTATTTTTAATTAGTGTCTATTTTAATTAATAATATTGTTTCAATCTGATTTTAACAGACTGACATTGTGCCTTTGAAACTCTTCCTTCAAGGGTTTCAGGATGGTTTTGAAAGCTCATTTACAAGACAGTGCTGTGGAAGAACTGGGCTTTCTGAGTTTTTCTTTTGTTAAAATGAGGATCAAAATTCTCCTGAAACTTGGTTTGGCCACTTTCGATGTTTTTCATATTCCTGAAGTTAGCAGACTTTATACCTTTGTTTCCACAAGGCTGAGATCTGTGAGAATTAGCAGGCTATATAAAAGGTATTTCCTCCCCTTTATGATTTTTCTTCCAGATAGAGTAATCTTGTTTTTCACCTGACATGTTTTCTGTGTTAAGTCCAGGATTTTGTAGTCAGTATTTCATGTTTTTCTGATGGGTCCTCTGTTTCAACTGAAGTTTTTTCTTTCCTTTTTACACTAATCAGGTTGTTTATTTTGGCTGTACATGCTCATTTTGTGTGTCTGGATCAGTTTGGGTACAATAGTTTACAGTTAAGGATTTTCCAATAGAAGTCCACTTATATCTCTGACACTTTGGCATAATTTATGTAAGAACTGAGAGTTACTTCTTAACACAAGAACACTAGTCAATTTGCACTTAAACCTGCCTAATTACAGGTAGTAGGTTTTTCTCTCATTCATCATGCTTACAGTTTCACAGATTACAAAGCCAGAAGGAAGCATTGTGATCATCTAGTCTCACCACTGTATAACACAATTATAGACCTTTCATAAAATAATTCCCAGAGCTGATTCTTTTAGAAAAACATTCTATCTTGGTTTAAAAATTTCCATTGATGGAGAATCCACCACAACTCCTGGTAAATTATTCCTGTGGTTATTTATTCTTTCAATTAAAAATTATGTCTTTTCTCTAGTCCGAATTGTCTAGGTTCAGCATCTTCCCACTGGATTTTCTTGTACTAGCCTCTGCTAGATTAAAGAGCTTGTTATGAAATAATTGTTCCCCACATATATACTTATAGACCATAATCAAGTCATCCCTTAACTTTTCTATGGTTAAACTTAATCAGATGAGCGCCTTGAGTTTATCACCATCAGGCATATTTGTTAATCTTTTAATCATTATTTTTCTTAATCTTCTGCAATTTAGCAACATCCTTCCTGAACTGTGGACACACAATCTGGACAGAGTATTTTAACAAAAGTTATATCAGTGACAAATGCAGCAGTAAAATGACCTATCTACTCCTATTCAAGATTGCTTTGTCTATGCATCCAAGACCACATTAGCCCTTTTGGCCACAGCATCACAGAGCCGAGAGGCCACCATGAACCCCAAAACTTTTCCAGAGTCACTGTTTCCAGCATAGTGATGATTAGGAAATATTATGTTATTTCCTGGAGAGGCTTTAAGAGAGAGTATTTGGAAAATGCCTAAAGTCAGTAGTTTATAATATTTCAGAACTGGTCCTTCTTTACTAATAGCATAGATTCATAGAATTCTATAAAATCTTCAGTTTGTCTGACATTTTCATGCACTGACTTTCCTTGAGTATGAGCCATAGCAGAAGGCTTGAAGAGATAAGCATGGAGAAGAAAGCTACTAGAGTTTCTCCTGGATTAGTGCTTGACGTGCATTACAGACCACCGGGATCTGATTTGGACATGGATAGAGAACTCTTTAAGGCCTTTAGGGAAGTAAACACTACTGGGAACTGTGTGATTATGGGAGATTTTAACTTCCCAGATATAGACTGGAGGATAAGCACTAGCAGCAATGAAAGGGCTCAGATTTTCTTGGAGGTGATAGCAGACAAATTTTTCCATCAAGCAGTTTTCAAACCAGCAAGAGGAGATGTGATCTTAGATTTGGTATTAGTCAGTAGTGAGGACCTATAGAGGAATTAGTTGTAGGGGACAACCTAGGTTCTAGTGATCATGAGCTAATCCAATTTAAACTGAATGGAAGAGTAAACAAAAATAAATCTGTGACCAGAATCTTTGACTTCAAAAGGGCTAACTTAAAAAAATTAAGGGAATTAGGGGGTTGGACTAGATGACCTATGAGGTCCCTTCCAACCCTATGATTCTATGATTCTCAGTGGACTGGACCAAAGAATTCATGGATATGAACATTGAGGATGCTTGGAACTGCTTGAAGACAAAGCTTCAGGAACTATCTGAAGCCTGCATTCCAAAGAAGAGGAAAAAATTTTCAGGAATTCTAAACCAAGCTGGATGAATGTACATTTTAGACAGGCGATTAGGAGTAAACATAAGGCCTACAAGGAGTGGAAGATGGGAGGGATAGGAAAGGAGGGCTACCCTTTTGAGGTCAGAGCATGTAGGGATCAAATGAGGATGGCCAAAAGCCAAGCAGAGTTAGATCTTGCAAAGGGAATCAAAACCAATAGTAAAAGGTTCTTCAGCCATATAAATTGAAAGAAAACACAGAAGGATGAAGTCGGACCACTATACAATGAGGATGGGGTAGATATCAAGGATAATCTAGGCATGGCTGAATATCTAAATAAGTACTTTGCCTCTGTCTTTAATGAGGATGATGAGAGATTGGGGACAGAGGTAGGGCAGCTAATGGGAATGAGAATGTAGAAGTGGAAATTACCATATCTGAGGTGGAACCAAAGCTTCAGATGCTTAATGGAACTAAAACAGGAGGGCCGGATAATCTGCATCCAAGAATATTGAAGAAACTCGCATATGAAATTGCCAGCCCATTAGCAAGGCGTTTTAAAGTATCGGTGAACACAGGGGTTGTACCTTATGACTGGAGAATTGTTAATGTAGTCCCTATTTTCAAGAAAGGGAGTAAAAGTGATCCAGGTAACCACAGGCCTGTTAGTTTGACCTCAGGAGTATGCAAGGTCTTGGAGAAAATTTTGAAGGAGAAGGTACTTAAGGATATTGAGGAGAATGGTAACTGTGATAAAATACAACATGGCTTTACAAAAGGTAGATCATGCCAGACCAACCTGATCTCCTTTTTTGAGAAGATAACAGATTTTTTGGATAAAGGGAATGTGGAGGACCTAATTTACTTAGATTTCAGCAAGGCATTTGATACAGTTCCACACAGGGAATTATTAGTTAAATTGGGAAAGATGGGGATTAATGTGAAAATAGAAAGGTGGATAAAGGGGAGATTACAGAGAATCATAGTGAAAGGTGAATTGTCTAGCTGGAAGGAGATTACTAGTGGAGTTCCACAAGGATTGATCCTGGGACCCATCAGTTATGGGTTTGAGGTTCATTGTAGGAGTGGGTTGGTGAGGTTTTATGGCCTGCACTGTGCAGGAGGTCAGACTAGATGATCATATTGGTCCCTTCTGACCTTAGAGTCTATGGTTGTGTCCACACGAGGCTTTTATTTCAAAACAACCACTGTAGTTTTGAAATAAAAGTGGTCATGTCCCAATGACATTTCTTTATTTCAAAATGATGGGACCCCACCATTTCGAAATAACTTCCATCATTTCAAAAAAATAAAACCTCCCCTGCAAATGAAATTGCCATTGTTTCGAAATGGTTGTTTTGAAACAACGCTGTTTGGAGGTGTTGTTTCGAAACAGCGGTAGTTTTGAATTGAAGGTTTTGATCTTCCTCCCGGGGTGCATGGCACTCTGGAAAGAAGGCCCACACCATTCAGCACCCTGGCCAGGGAGCTGATCAGCACCCTGGCCAGGGTGCTGAGGGGAAGTGCAGGGGGGCTAAAGAGGGTGATGGATGCTGGAGCTGGCTCACTCCACCACTGGGGCTGGGTGGCTGCCACCCCAGTGGGTGATGCACGATCTGGGCATCTGCCCTTGCAGATTTCAACTTCTGTGAAATTGACAAGCTTGCGGAGCCTGCCAGGACAGCATGAGTGGGCATCAGCCCTGGCCACTTGCAAGTGGCCAGGGGCTGGGTGACTGGGCGCCCTGACTTCCTCCCCACCACTGGGAAGCAGCTTTTTTCCTCTGCCACACCTCCCATGCTGCTCGTCTCCTGAAGCGAAATAGCATGTCCAGACAGAGGGCATGCTATTTTGCTTTGAAGGTTTCCCTTATTTCAGTTTAATGTTGGGTTAGTTAAATATTAGGCTTTCGGGGAAAACAAATGGAACACTGGCTCAGGACAGCCAATCATCTATCAAACACTTAAGGGCCAATTCAGGATCCTTTGAGCTTTCATCCAAAACACACCACAGAGTAGATTGTCTACAGCCAAGCCTAAGATATAACTGCATTTGCTCCAGTCCCACAGACAATGGTAGACACCGTCAAGATCTTTATCAAGCATTCTTAAAAGTACAGTACCCACCTGCAGAAGTGAGGAAACAGATTGGCAGAGCCAGGTGGCTACCCTGAAGTCAACTACTACAGAAGAAGCCCAAGAAAGAAAACAACAGAATGCCACTGGTCATCACCTACAACCTCCAAGTCAGACCTCTACAACACATCATCAAGGACCTACAGTCTATTCTACAAGATGATCCCTCACTCTCTCAAGCCTTGGGAGGCAGTCCCCTAATCTTAAACAGATACTCATCAGCAACTACAGACCTAACAACAGAAACATTAAAGCAGACACATACCCCTGCAACAAACCACATTGCCAATTTTGCCCACATATTTGAAGAAAAGACACCATCATATGACCTAATCAAACCAGCTACTGCATCAAGGGCTCATTCGCCTGCCCATCCACCAATGTGATTTATACCACCATGTGCCTGAAATGCCCCCACACCTTATATTTTAGACCAGGGGTCTCAAACACATGGCCCACAGGCCACATGCAGCCCCAAAGCTATTTCCTACAACCCACAATAACACTATTGTTACTGATATTTGCAATATTGTTGTATGAAAGATTTCAGTGGTGCAGCCCTCGGACTAACATAGTAGTCCTCCTGTGGCACTGTACTAGTCCTCATATGGCCCTCATGGTGATTTGAGTTTGAGACTCTTGCATTAGACAAACAAGACAGTCTCTGTGCAAAAGAATAAATGGATACAAATCTGACATAAGAAATAACATTCAAAAACCAGTATTGGACAATTTCAATCTTCCTTCTCACCTCACTGATTATTTGTTAATAGCTGTGCTCAAGCAAATTGGTAGTACATCAAAACTTCAAAGAGAACCTGTAGAGTTGGAATGTATATGCAAATTTGACAGTGTGAAAGCAGGATTAAATAGCGACTATGGATTCTTTTCCCATTAGAACAGGTGATTTGACCTCACCCGCCTCTATGTGCTGTTTCCCAGTGTTTGAATCTTAGCAACTGCTTTGATTTGCTGTTACTGTGTGACCTGATCCTATGACTTACACTTCCTTGCATTTATTTTGCTACCATTCTGTAAGTTGCCCAATCTTCACAGCATCTGATGAAGTGTGATTTTCTCTCATGAAAGCTCATGCGATAAATAAATTTGTTAATCTTTAAGTGCCACAGGACTCCTTGCTTGTTTTGCTGAACTAGATTAAAACAGCTACCCCTTTGGAATTTGTTTGGATGTCCTACCTCTGACACCCTTTAGCATAGTCCTGCAAATACCTCTAATTAATATGCAGAAAGTTGTGGGTTCAAGTCCCAGGGGGTTGGACTTGATGATCTCATGAGGTCCCTTCCAATCCTATGACTTTATTCTATAGATCACCAAAATTGTTTGAAACAGCAGGGTCCACTCCTACAGCAAATGAGAACAAAGAGCAACTAGTTTCAAAGAGACTACCCAAAGCAGGAGGAGATGCAATGATTGGGAAGCCTTTCAGTGGGAAATGTTCATAGGCACCTATTGGAGTGTTTAATGAAGGTGGGCTGTCTTACACATTTTATTCACAAAGAATGGCCTGCTAAGTGAGTGCACTTCATTTACAGAGTGTTTGTAGCTCAGGATCCAGTTTAAAATTGGGAAAATCCCATGATTCCATCCCAGGACATGAACAGGCACAAAGTCTGATGTCTGAGGTGGCTACACTCAGAGAGACCAGAAAGGAATCAGAAGTGCAGCTAGACCTGTCAGTAACAATGGGTATGTCTACACTATGGGCTTAAGTCAACTTAAGGAGGCTTAAGTCGACTTAAGCAAAACCCTGGCCATATTTGGCATTCATTAAGTTGACTTAAGGGCTTCTTTAAATTGACATAATAACTCTCACTCTTTAGGTCGACTTAGGCATTCAGTGTGGCCATCCAGTCAACTTACGAAGCCCTATGTAATAACATGTGTCTGCATAAGTCAACTTAGTAAAGTTGACTTAAGCAAACATTTTTTATTAGGATGCTTTCTTAAGTTGACAACCAAATTTGTTAAGTTGACTTAGGAGAAGTGTGGACTCACTAAGTCACCTTAATAAAGTCAACTTTAAGTAGATTTTATTAAGTTGACTTAACAAAGGCAATACAGCTTTTGTAGTGTAGACATAGCTGATAAGAGCTCTGATTATAAACATTGTAAGCTACATAGACTAAAAATGAATTACTGCTACAGATCTTCAAATTTTTTTGTCTGAAATATTGTTGGATAAAAAATGCAAATCTGGGTTAACTGATTTTGTAAATGCATGTTGATTTTGGCTAATTGTTTCAGCTGAACATAACCCTAAAAAAAATCCAAAAATTTCAAAACATTTATTTTTGAGACTTTTTAAGCAAAACATTTCAACTTTTTGATGCAAAATGACTTCTCATTTTGAAATTTAAAAAGAAGCAAAGCTCAGTATCATTCTTTTAACCTGATTTTTAAAAAATGTTCCTAGTCACTAGAAATTTAGAAAAAAATCATGTTCAGGTCTCTCAAAACCATTATTTTTTAAAATTGCCATTGGACAGAAAAATCATTCACTTAGCACTAATGACTAGATGAATAACAAATTTTGTGGAAAAGACTAATCTAGAATATGGCTAAAGTCTAATGGTTGCAAGGAAAAAGTATTGTGACTCTCTGCGCGCGCGCGCGCACACACACACACACACACACACACACACACACACACGTGCCAGAAACATTGCACAAATAAATTCACAACTGAAAATGAAAAACATATAAGTGTCTGATGATTTTGGCCCCTTTCACACTTTTGTAGCAAAACAGGGTTTCTACACTGACTTATTATGCTTTCTTCAAAACTGTGGCATGCTTGCCTTTTTTCACCCTCCACTAACCTTGACAAAAACTGTTATGGAAGATGAAACCAGAGCACCACTCTCACTTAAGTCTTTGTTTCTCCAAATTACAACTACAGAGAGAGAGGACCCCAAAGATACTTCCACATAGTTCAGAGAGAACACTGCAATAAGTTACTATTGTTATTATCCAAACAAAATAAACACAGGAACAAACTTCTCCTATCCTCTGTGTTGCCTCAGAGGCAGCATGACCAATCACTAAGATATGTTGCACTTGGGTAGCAGCTCAACATTTTTGTAGAAGACAGTTTGGTAAGGGGGATAGGCACTGGGGAGAAGGCCATGATAGAAGATCAGTGTTTGAGAACCTACTCAGTATCAGATACTTAGTTATCTGGTTCCAAATGGATTTTCTGTACAGGTGGATGTTGACCGAATTAGCAATAGTAGTGTTAACAACATTTAGTCAATAACTTATGAGGATTGATAAGACACAATTTGTGCCCCCAATAAACTCAGTTTATAGATCAATTCACCAAAACCAAATATGCTTGCAAGTAGAACACCAGGTCAGACTGGTTCTATTGCCTATAGGCAAGGATCATGGATTGTTGTTTCTTGCGCGACCAGATTTTCTAAGGCAGCAGGAGCATGATAATATGAGACTCATCTCTAAATCTAGTTAGACAATCCTTTTGTTCCATAGCCCTGGTTCCCTAGTGTTCTATGGTTACTTGACCCTCTCCCTCTGACTTTTGATGTGTGACTGTTGAACGTTATAATGCACAATTTCCACATTCTTTTCTTTTGGAAGATATTATGGGATCACAAAGTGTGCTTAAGATTCACAAACACAGGAAATAAAAAAAATATTGAAATAGATTCTTTATTTCATTAAGTTCACATTACATCATATGAAATAGCTATATCTCTAATTCTTTATATAGTAATATTACATCCTTAATTCCCTTATTTACTCTCTTTAGTGTCTTGAATCACACTGACATATACTGATTGAACTATTTTATATCCATTTAGAATTAGATTTGACATAGTTCCACTCTTTAAAAGGATACAAACTGGAAGCTAGGAAGAGCAGTACTCATACTACACATCTGTGTATAAAACCGATGTTAGACTGATCAAGGAAGTTAACATTTGAAAGTAACCACTTACATATCAGTTTATTATGTCACAGAGTTTTGACTGCTGCAAATTTTCTGAGTCACTTAATCAGTCAGCCTCATAATCTGCCATTATTTTGTGTGTTGAGTTTTTTGTTTTTTGGTTGTTTTTTTTTAACATTCTGCCAAGTACTTCAGTTTTCTCTATGTTTTGGAAAAAGAATTTCAAGATTACTAGAGTGCTTTTTCAGTAACTAAATCAAATTCAAATCTCTGTTATCACCCCCAGAAGTTAATAAGTTGGTTTTCTACTGTTTAGAAACATTTCATTTATTTCTATCTTCAAGGGTTTCATGGTCCTCAGTTAGTTTCTGGCTAATCATAGAAAATGCCTTTTCTCTGCACAAAATAGAAATTTTAATCAGGCACTTTCTCTTTCTTTAAAAGAACTGAGCTCCAGTGCTACGTTCAATATATTGCTTGTACTGTCTGTGCTTTAATTTGACTCTGTGAGAAATCTCTTCATTATTTATGCAATTATTTTCTGTGAATAGCTGAGATCCTGAACACATTTCTACATTTTAAAGGGACACTGAAAAGGAGGCATATACCACAAGACATAATATTAATAGAAATATTTGTATGGATTAAACTTTAATGGAAACTGGAAGTTGGGGATTTAAACACTCCTCTTATCATTTGTAACCCAAAACACTGCAGAATTATGCAAATTTGCGTGAGAAGCAAGACATGAAAATGATTATCTATAGAGAAGACTAGCATCACTGTCCATGCTAAGTAAAATGCAAAGAATAAACAAACCAGACTTTGTGGAGTCAAAAAGACTTCAGTTTTAAAAACCTGTTGACCAAACCAAAGATTTATGTAAAAAAGACTGATTTAAGACTAATTTAAAGTTTGAAAACATTTCTACTCCCCACATCTCCCCCCCAAAAAATCTGCTAGTAAACATTGTCTGGGAAATTTTGAAGTTATAACAATGAAACAGACAAATTATTTTGGGCTCAGTTGTGAGCACTGCATCCACACAGGTGAATAAGGGTTCATAATCCATGTAGAATCCATGTTTGAATCCATGTAGAGAAGATGCCATAAAGTTCAAATCTAACTAACATCTACCTGAAATCCATGCTTGGGAAGACCAGATGTAAAGGAGATCTCTGGACAAAAGTTTTCATCTACAATAACTCTATATGAATTTCAGCTGTATTACAACAGAAGATGGATCCTAAATCCACCAATATTTCATTTTAGTGACATTTGACAACAGCTGCAGTACACTGAGCTTTGGTCCTTAGACATACATCAGTGGGACCATGAAAGGACCTGTGGGGTCATTGAGAGTTGCCACAGGCAACCCCATCAGGAAATCTTATTTATAAAATTATCAAAGCTAATCCTAAAATTAGCTAGTTTGTTTGCCCTGACTACTTCTACTGGAAGGCTATGCCAAAATTTCACTCCACTGATAAAATAAACAAGAAGTCCTGTGGCTCTTTTAAAGACTAACAAATTTATTTATCACATGAACTTTCGAAAGAGAAAATCCCACTTTGTCAGATGCTTGAAGATAGAGAACTTACAGAATGGGAGTAAGTTCTCCATCTTTAAGCATCTGAGGAAGTGGGATATTCTCCAATGAAAGCTCATGTGATAAATAAATTTGTTAGTTTTTAAAAGTGCCGTGAGACTGTTTTGCTCAGCTAGACTGACACAGCTAACCCTTTGGAACCCCACTGATATTTTATGGGTCATGGATCTGATTGAAGGATCCAGGATGGCCATGAGGTTGACTACATCACTGTTCTAGTACTTGTTCTCAAACTTTCAGATTATTTACATTTTTTCATTGTTTGCACTTAGGTCAATTTTTCTACGAGACTGAAAAACTGCAGTTAGCGTGCATGTAACACAGTGACCTAATTGCTGTACCATAAAATTCTGACCTTTCTGGTAGACATGAGCATCTATTTAATAATCCACATGCCTTATCAGACTATTAACAAGCATGAGCCCATTTCCAGATCCAAAAGACAACCCTCCCCCAAAATAAAAAGAGGAAAAAAACAAAACAAAACCCTGAAGGAAAAGATGTTACCACAGGTCACTGGAAAGTGCCCTCTATCTCCAGGCACTAAATAATAAAGAATTTCTCTTTTGATATCTAGTAGGTTCCACACAATTGAAGACATTTATTTAATGACTCACTAAGATCAAATTATTTTGGATTTCATCCATATATGTTAAAGAATGGATATGACTGACATAAGAGTCACATCTGATTTCTAATGTGGGCAAAGAAATGAAGAAATTATCTCCATTGGCAGGAGAATATAGCATTGGACTGGGTGCAGAAGATTTAGGTTCTATTATTGAATTTTTTGGTTCCTGTAATGACCATGAACAAAGCAGATACAGTTTGGCTCAGTTTCCCAGTCTCTAAAATAGGGCCACTAATAACTGGTCCTTCTTTTCAGGTGATTTGAGGTCTATAGATGAAAAGATCTGAGATATTATTTTTATCATACTGTTGGCCCAGATCCTGGTGAAAATTAACTTCAACAGAAACAAGAATGTTATACCGATTTACATCAGCTGAGGATTTGGCCCATTATGGGCTTGATTTTGAAAAAGAGTTCACCATTTACAATCAGGCGCAGATTAGAAACAAGTTCAGTGCCCATTTAGCTACCATTTAGTTACCACAGTAAATGGCCAGATTTTCAAAAGGATTCTTACACAGTGGGCCTATTTTAAAAAATGCCCGTAAAAGCATCACAGTGGGAACTTCTGGATGTTAAGCCTCTTTGAAAAGTTGACTTTTATTTGGCTTGAGAGGAAGCTCAGGGCTCTGGCTTTGTGGTCAGACTCAGCAAAGTAAATGTTAAAGTGAGCCAAAAGCTGGAGTTGTTCAGCTCACTGGTTTCCCTGACTTTGTGAACACATAATTAAAGGATCTGAGTCTAAGATTTAAGAGACACAGGTTCAATCTATCTTGACTTTTGTTTTGTTGAGGCCAAACATAGTATATGGAGAAGTGAGGCTCTCTTTTACCCTTTTCAATGTAATAACACATTTATTTAATGTTTGTGAAATTGGGGCCTTATTTTGCAAGCAGCAGCCATATTGCTTGTTTTTTTCATTATCTTTCTGACAAAAGATCCCCCAACAATGATTTGAATTGCAGATTAGCCTATCTGGAGAATTCATTAAGTATTCTGTACAACGATATCCAGTGATGTGTCCTTTACCTGCCACACAGGCAAATAAAGGGGTTAAAGTATAATTTGGTGGGCCCTGGAACCCTCCTAATCAGGCGAGCCCCCTTCCCACATGGGTGGGCCCCCTTCCTGCATCGGCGGGCCCCTTCCTTCACATCCGGGCCCCACTCCTGAACCTTAGCTACTGCCCCCAATATCTATTCCCTTGTCCCCAAAATCCATCCCAGCCCCCAATACCCATCCCCAAAATCCACCCCAAATACCCACTCCCCTGTCCCAAATATCCACCCCAGCCCCCAATACTCACCCCCCAAATCAACCCTCTGCCCCCAATACCCACCTCAGCTCAGGTGCCCCCAATACTCTCCCCCCCGCAGCATGAGCTGAGCTGCCCCCATACTCACTGGCAGTGTACTAGGCTGGGAAACTCTTCAGCCTGTGCATGCACAGGGAAGTCCGCCCCCATCTCCTGCCTGCCAGAGCATGGCAGAATGCCATTCCTGGGCCTGCTATTTTTTAGGGGCCCAGCATTCAGGCCCCTACAAATAGAAAATTGAACCAGAATGCTGTCTTCCAGGGCTCACTATTTTTCAGTGGTGGGCCCCGGAATGCAACATTCTGGCACCATTTTCTATTTTTAGGGGGCCCAGAATGCTGAGTCCCTAAAAACAGTGGGCCCCAGAATGGTGTTCTGGGCTGTTCTTGCACGCTTAACCCCTGGGGAAATACATACTATGTCGAGGCGTTAGCAATCCATGAATAGCAAAATAGTATTGTTCACAAGAGTATCATCAAAAGCAATATGTGCTAAGAAAGTGCGCTTGCACAATGGTAGTCAAATGCTGCCGAAGTAAACTATTTTATACAGACAATTATACTATAAAACATGCTTTACATGTGAGGATTCAAATGTTAATATGCAATTATTAACTGGAATAAGTTGCCTTGGCAGGTTGTAGAATCTCCTACACTGGAGGGTTTTAAAAGCAGGTTAGACAAACACCTGTCAGGAATGGTTTAACAGGGGTACTTGGTCCTGCCCTGAGTGCAGGGAACTGGACTCGAAGACCTCTCATAGTCCCTTCCATATTCTACGGGTATGTCCACACACAGGTTTTAAATCAAAATAGCGCTGGTTATGTCAATTTAAAAAAGCTTTTGTCCACATGATGTTTCCTTATAGTGAAATGATGAGGTCTATAATTTCAAAACAAGGAAAGTTAGATCAATTCACTAAAACCTCATTTAAAATCAAAACAACACTTAGATCGCAGCTGTTATATTGAAATAACACAGAGTGGATGTGTTATTTCAATTTAACAGTTGTTTCAATTTAACATTTTTGCCCTTCTCCTTCCAAGGGTGTTTTCCTCTATTCATATATTGTGTGGGGCCATGGCCCTTCTGAGAGGCTATCTTGCCACACCTCCCATGGTGCCCCTGTCCTAAATTGAACTAGCAAGTCCTGTCCATGGACATGCTAGTTTGATTTGACTTTCTACCATTATGCAACAAGTGTGGACCTGTTAAATCGATTTAGCTTAAATCGATTTAATGATTTTTATAGTGATTTTAATAAATTGATTTAAGTTAAATCAATTTAACTGCCTGTGTGTGGACATAGCCTATCATTCTGTGATTCTGTGTAGAATGTACAGCTAGCCTTCTCAAGTATGCATTCTGGCACACAACAGCCAAACAGCATAGATAGCTATTGAGATTTGGATATCTTTTTTGTTAATTAGTGACAGACTGTTCCCCTGATGGAGTCATGATAAATGTGGCAGATTTGTTCTAAAGTGAAGATCCACACATGTACATTAAATAATTCTGATTAGGCCCATGCTGAGAAGAAGATGGACATGTGGCTGCTTGTATGCATAGATGTAGCAATTTTAATGAAAAACAATTTACCGCAAATAACTAGTGTTTGCATCCTAACTGGAAATGGAGCTACAGTGAGTAAAAAGCAAAAATTTATTAATTATTGACACATGAATGTTCCAGACTTTAGAGTTTTCCTAACAGAATTATTTCCTATTCATTTGCATTATCCGAAAATCATTCATTTTAATGTGCATTTGGGTGACAGTATTTGAATTGTAAATAATTCTACAGTTTCCACATTTTAACCACATTTTGTATATTCATGAGTCAATTTAGTAAGAAGATGCAGCAGGGTTTGCATTGCTTTGGGATGCCTTCACATACTACACCTCTATGGTACAGTGTAGCTCAAAGTTTCATCTCTGCTCTGAGCATGCAATAATGCGAGAGATCCTATGCACCAATGTCTCATGTAATGGATATGAACAGGCCCCAATGCAAACAGTACAACAACATATTCAAATTAATAGGGTTCATATATTCTAATACAAATTTTATGCAAAATAATTCATTCACTTAGAAGCATGAGTGAAAACATGACCAATATTAATGTACATGAGCAGTCAACATTTCAAATATATGTCTTTTCAGTTGACTTTTAAATATTCCTTTATAGGACTAATTTTTCTGTGTGGGTTCTCCATGCTGGGATAGAAGGAACATTTCTCATCATGATACAGGGAGTAATAATCACTGAAGGTGAAAGAAAATTTGCTACCAATCTGGGACTTTCTTAAATAGACTGCCATCAAAAGGTTGGCTCATCACTAGATGAATATGTCTATGCAAGGGACTAAAGAACACACTCAACTATACTCTAACACAGTCTTCTCATTTCCACAGGTTGTAATATGGGGTGGGGTAAGAAGTGCATGTGGTGACCCAGTATACTTGCTGTCCATAGCACAGAGGACCCAAAATGCTGATTGTGACCCTCAATCTGCTATCTACTCCTTGACTGCTCTTCAAGCAACACAGCTACATTCTGCCCATGCTGAGGGGTGATTGTAAAGTGATGGTTTAGCCCAGAATGAACAGGTCTTTGCTTTGATGACCAGACAGGTTTTAAACTGGTGTCTTTGTCATCAAAGTAGTACAATGTCTCCTGTCCTCATACGTCTCAAACACATCCCAAAACACAAAAAAAAAGTAAAGAGGGGAAAAAATGTTACAAGTAATGGAAGGTGAAAACTGTTTTCGCTCATGAAATGTCCTGTTACCTGTGTGCATGCAGCAGTGGATAGGTCCCTCAAAAAAGCAATAATCCCAGAACAGGAAAGCAATCATCCTTGAAGGAAGTCACCAAAACTGGAGTGACAGATTGGCAGGACAAAGGAAACTGAAATCCGGAAGCATATGTACAGAATAGATAGCAAGTCTGGGCTTGAAAAGTGGACAAAATAGCCACTTAGGAAACAAGAGTTCTGTGAAAAAGAATATACTCCCAGAGCTGACCCAGAAGGCAAAATAGAGGACATAATGGTACATCAGAAACTGATGTTTGGTGATGCATAAAGTGAAAGGTTAGGAACCCAGCATCAGATCCTCCCATCCAATATGTGTTATGACTCTCGGTAAAGATATTGCAGTTCCTTCTATGAGAACTCTGTAGCCCTTAGCTTAACATATGCTTGGCTTGCATGTACATATTCCTCCTTAAAAGGTTTAGGGAATCTTGTTATTATAGATTTATAGACTTTGCCTACGTTCATAAGTTACAATAGCCATTTGTACATTACTAGCTGGAAAGCAAGGTACCTTACTGGCCTGTGTAAGAATTTGTACAGAGCTTATGTAAAACAGCTAAGAGCACTAGTCATAAGTTGCATATTAACTTAGAAGATAAGGTAATAGTAGATAAGTTGGTACAAGTAGGTGTGAAGAGCAGTGATGTGACGATCCAGGAGGCTATATTTTGATCATGAAACCAATGCCAGCAGATAGAGAATAACTAGGAACTTGCCAGTTTGGGCCCTGGTACATCTAGAACACTGCTAAACCCACAAGAATATCCAGAAATAATAAAAGGGGAAAATAGAAGAACATTCTGGAAGGAGGACATGTGTCAGTCATACGCACAAACCCATCAACCAGTAAAATACTTGTAGTCCTACACCTTCTGGGGTGATCTCCCAATATTTGGGTAAAAAAGGAGGATCCAAGCTAATTCATGCTAGATAGGGTATAAAGGAACCAGCCCTGTTTTAGAGGGATGCTTCTAGCTTTTCCTAGCTTTCCTGGCTTCTAGCTTCTTAGCTTTTATCTTTCAATCTTTCTATTGAAGCTCAGTTGTTAGCTTAAGAAATAGTGACAGCTTGACCTTTCTTTGTAGTAGTTAGTTAGCTTTTGCTTTAACAGTCAGAGGATATTGGTTATAGTTATTTAGTATTGCCAAGCTCTCCACCCCAGTCAAGAAACTTGACATCTCTCTCTTTTGCTTCTTGGACAGATGTGAGTATATTACACGATGTATAAATTTTTCAATATAGGTTCTAAAATTTTTAATATAAGCCTTCCTATGGTTTAAATAATAAACCACATAATATTTCCTATATGTCTCAGAACAAAAGTTGATTATAATTTGGCTATTAATTTGTTCATTTAACCTTTTCTCAATTCTTTGCTTATCATTTTCACTTGTAGCAATAAAAGATATTTAAAAAATACTTTAATGTATCCACATGACAATTCCTGTTTTGCATACATGGGGGTCTTTGTTTTAGATTTTATCTATGAGCAGATTTGGAAAAGATCCCAAATTCCTTAGTAAAATTCATTGGCAATCCAAATCCAAATTCTAAATCATAAAGAATCAGGATACAACTTTGGGCCCAAAATATCTGACAGAGGGAGAGCACGATAAGAATGACCTGAGTCTAGCAACTCTTCTTACACAGAGGGTATGTCTACATTGTGTGTTTAAGTCGACTTAAGAGCCCGTAAATCGACTTAAACAAAGCCCTGTCTACATTGCAGGGCAATAAGGTCAACTTTAGCATCAGGTAAAGTCAACTTTATTAATTCTGCTTATAAATTCTGCTTCACTTTATTAAGTCAACTTAAGGCAATGTGGAGGGGAAGTTGCCTTAAGTTGACTTACCCGTATATAATCGGGTATAAGCCGATCTGGGCACAAGCTGACCCCCCAATTCTGAGCCCCAAAAAGAAGCTAAAATTGGTGACCCAGGTACAAGCCGAGGTCCCCTTTTGGCCTTGGCCCCTAACCCCCCACGCACTGCTGCTGGCTTCCTCTGGAGTTTCTGACAGCTTCCCTACCCCTTCTCAATTTCCTGCTGCTGCCCTCTGAGCCGCCCTTTCCTCTCTGTTGCCCCCCGGCTCCCACCTGCTCTGCCCTTTCGTCACTGCTACCCCCCTGCTCACTTCTCAGTTTCCTGTTGTTGCTCCCCTGCTCCTCCTGCTGCCCCCTGCTCTGACCTTCCCTCACTGCTACCCCCTGCTCTGCCCCTTTCTCACTGCTGCTCTCTGCTCCTCCTACTGCTCCCTCCTCACTGCCACCCCCACTCTGCCCTTCCCTCACTGCTACCTGCTGCCTCCCCTGCTCTGCCACTTCCCCACTGCTGCCCCCTGCTCCTCCTGATACCCCCCTGCTCTGCCCTTTCCTCACTGCTGCCCCCCTGGCTCTTCACTGCTGCCCCCTTTCTCTGCCCCTTTCCCACTGGTGCCCCACTGCTTTTCCTGCCGCCCCCTGCTCCCCTCTCAATTCCCTGCTGTTGCTCTCCTGTTCCCCAACACCCTTTCCCTGTCACTCCACAACCCCTGCTGCCACTCTTCCCAGCCTGCCAGGCCCCCCCCCCCAAATCCCCAGTCCCTGTCGCTGCTTCCCTGGGCTCCCCAAAAACCCTGAGTCCTCCTGCCACTTTCCCCAGACTCCCCGACCCCCCCCCAATGCCCGAGACCTGCCACTGCTTCTCCGGCCTCCCTGAATCCCCTCCTGAATGTCCAGGCCGACCCCCCCACTGGGCCCCCTTACGTGGCTGCTCCAGACTCTGGGGACCCCTCCTCACTCCAGCCCCAGTCCCGGCCGACTGCCCAAGACGGCTGCCCAGCAACACTGGGGCTCCGGCCTGCCACATGGTCTGGGAAACTCCTGGGAGGGGCTGTCTACCGTATTCCAAGTATAAGCCGAGAGCCTGTTTTGAGGCCAATTTTCAGGCACAAAATTTTCAGCTTATATGCAATGATATACGGTAATTGGCCTCCCAGCCACAGAAAACATGGGGATGGGGGCTGGCTAGAAGGCACAACACAGCTGGGAGCATTCCCAGCTGTGTGGACCACAGCCAAACTCCCCATGTTCCCTGACTGATCTCCCCCCTTCTGAGCTGGACCAGGCATCACAGCCCGACCCAGCATTTCCCCCATTCTCAGCCTGCTCTGCATGTCTCCCCTGTTCTTTGCCCACTGTGCATGCCTCCCCCATTCTTAGACTGACCCCGCATGTCTCCCCTGTTCTTTGCCTGACCCCACATGTCTTGCCCATTCTTAGCCCGACCCCACATGTCTCCCCTGTTCTTTGCCTGCTCTGCATGTCTTCCCTGTTCTTTATCTGACTCCGCATGTCTCCCCTGTTCTTTGCCGGACCCCATATGTCTGCCCTGTTCTTTGGCTGCCCTGCATGTCTCTCCCATTCTCAGCCCAACCCTGCCTGTTTCACTCCTTCTCTGCCCAAACCCATGGGTCTCCCCCTTCTCTACCCAAACCTGTGTGTGTCCCCTCCTTGTCCTTCTCAGTCCAATCCTCGGTGTCACCCCCTTCTCTGCCCAAACCCCTGACTCCCCCTTGCCTTTTTCAGCCTGACCCTGCCTATTTCTCCCCCTCTCTGACCAACCCTGTGTGTCTCTCCTTCTCAAAGGACCCCCCTGATCTTGTTGTAAAACAAATAAGGAGTCCAGAGGCACTGTTTAAGACTAACAAATTTATTTATTGGATGAGCTTTCATGGGAGAAAAATTCCACTTCATCAGGTAGTTTGAAGATGGGGGAATTTACAGAATGGTAGGAAAGAAATGCAGGGGAGTGCAAGACATAGGATCAGGTCACAGGCTAACAGCAAATCAAAGCAGATGTTAAGATTCAAATGCTGGGAAATAGCACATAGAAAGAAAGTTATTATTTCTTTTAGATTAGATTGTGTGAAAGCAGGATTAAATCCTGACTATGGATTTTTTCCCCCCATTATAACAGGTGATTTGACTTCACCTTTCTCTATGTGCTGTTTCCTGGTATTTAAGTCTTAACTAGTGCTGCACCCTGCCCCTGTGCTGGCAGTTGCCCTGTAGCACCTGGTCCAGAGCCAGAGGAGTCCGGGCAACACAGGGAGCATGTGGAGTGTGGTGCTGGCATATCACTGGGCTATGTCAGGCTCCCTGACTTCCCTGTTGCCACACGCAGTATGGAGGGTGGTGTGGGCACTCACTTCCTGTAGTAAAGGAGTGGCCAGAAGAGAGGGGCACCTCTGCTGTGGCTCACTGTGGGCCAGGTACCCACAATGCACCACTCCTAGGGTGACCTAGCAGCTGCCAATGTGGACATGGGCAGTCTCCTGGCATTTTGAGTGTGGACATGCTAAACAGGCTTAATAAAGTCTACTTTAAGCAGACTTTATTAAGCTGGCTTAACCGAGCCGAGTAGTGTAGGCATAGCCAGATAGTATTAACCGAAGGAGTCATTAACAGTATGTCAGTTGTTGCCTGGATTTTCTAAGAAGCCAGAGGTGGTTTTAAATCAAGCTGTTCTTGTACTCTCTGAAAACATGACACATGCTAAGGCATACAGGTAGTCCTCACTTAGTGACCGGGTTCCGTTCCTGAAACCCGGTTGATAAACGAATTGGTCACTAAACGAGGAGCAGCCCTTACCGGTATTTCAGGCATAATGTACTTTACTGGTAGTGGGTTTTTCAACCATCTGTAGATAGTTTTAATGTCACCTTTGCATCATTTATAACATTTTTAATATATATTTTAAATGTTTTAAGCTCTAATGTACTGAACTTAGTTTGCATAGTGTACTGTAAATATAGGTAATCTGAGAGAGTTGATGCGAGTTCTCGTACATCGCCATAATACCAACTCATCAGAGAGCTGGTCATAACTCTGAGGGGTCACTAAACGAGTAGGTCACTAAGTGAGGACTAGCTGTATAGTAAAGTGATAATTACCACTGGTCATGCCTTCTTTTCTGTTTCTTGGAGCTACACTTGGTTTGAGTCAGTTGGTGAGGTGTGATGCCTGAACTATGTTCTACAAGCAGGGAAAGATGGGGATGGTGTAGAGGAGACTGAATGGTAATGATAGTCCATTACTCACCAGTCTGCAAATTAGTTCTTTTTCATTTTCTTGTGTGATGCTCCAAGTATAATAATGATCAGGCCCAGGAATATTTTCCTAAAAGCTGGTTGAATCATTCTTTATTAATTTACTCTCTTTTTGGTTAGCAAATTGTTCATAAACCAATCCTGAGTTTCTTCAAATGTACTTATTGCTCACATACACACTGAATGTGTTGGAACAATACTTTTTAGACCGTTAATTATTCACAAATTGTTCACTTTAGTTTAGAGCTGATTGGGAATTTTCCACTGCAATATTTTTCTGACAAAAATTCAGTGTCCACAAAATCAAATTTTTCAGCAGGAAAATATCAATTTTGCTAATTTTTTAATTGAATGAAATATTTTGTTATGGGTTGGTTCACCCAAATCAGACTATTTTGTTTTATTTAATTGACCCAAGAAGTTTAAGACTAAAACAATTAAAAATAAACTGAATTTCCTTAGCACAATGACTTCTTGGAGTTGTTGTTTCGATCCCTTGTATCTTCTAGGAACCAGGAGAACTAGATCTCCAAGAGTACAGTGCTGAGCCATTGGTAGGGCAATGAAGTTCATGTTGATTTGACTTGAAAAGAAGCCTTTTGGATCAACTGAATAAAACAAAATGAAACATTTTTATTTCAAGAATGTCATAATGTTACATTTCAATCAAACTGTCAAACACATTGGCACATCTGAATTTCCTGTAATGGGATCAAAATAAAAATTGAACCATTGGAATTTCCCATGGTGAAGAATCTCTTAATTTCACTGAGCTATTCTTTAGCCATTTGTTATTAGTAGTGTGCTGTAGGCCATCTACGTCAAATCCTTTTTGATCACGTCACAATATTTGTAACCAGCGGAACAGTGAATATCAAATAGTGAACCTCAGGCAGGAATTGTAACATGGATAATGACTCATGCTAACATTTGCAAAACTCTTGAGATATTCAGTTATTTCCATGAATAATCAACTATTCCCTAAATAACTATGAACAAATAAGATAAGCATATAAATCAAAGTGAACAGTGTTCTTATTCACAAATGCATTCTTCCATTTAACTCAACTTTCCATTTTAAAATTAGTGTATAAAAAGATCATTTGACTTAGGAAGAGAGGCACAAAGTTTCTAAAGAGGATATAACAAAGAGAATGCTAAATTACTTTTTAAAGGATTAGCTCACAGCACCTTTGTTACACTGAAAATGAAGCTGTCTTGCTTTTTGTAATGTAATTAATGATAATGTTTTTGCATACAATTCAGTAAGCAATTAAAATTCTGCCATTTTAACAATAGATGTTTGACAATAACCAAGAAAACGCTTGAAAAAAATAGTCTAATTGAGGAAAAGATTTGAGTTCACAGTTGTCAAGGAGTAATTAAAAAGACTAGAGTTAGGCAAATTCTATAAAAAAATGTCCTTGTGCCTATTCACATTTGTGGATGTATTTGCATTCTTTTTATGTTCACTTTCCCCACACATTCATGGGATTGAGTTTCACTAACATGAATGCAAATAGAAAGCAAATTTGAAGTTCATCTCCTCAAGTACTTCCAGAAAGCAATTTTAAAATTCACATTTATCAGTATGTATAACAAAAAAACCTGTGTATAAGGGTTATTTTAATTCCACCAAGACACTGAAACAATACCATGTGTTTATGTGTCTAATCACATTTAAGCAATTTAAGTCTGTTATTACATTACAGGCCACAGAATAAGCAACATGTGTTAAAAAAATATCCACTGAATAATTTTCTAATTTCACAAAGCCTATGTCTGCACTTACACTTTAAATCAAATAAATGATGATTAAACTGATTTAAAGTATTGCATGGCTACACTAGCTTTCCTCATTTGGAGATGAGGAGCTCCCTCATTTTCAAAATAAGGAAAGGTCATTTCAGAATGATAAAACCTGCCTTAAAATCAAAATGATGATTAAATCAAAATTATTATTTCAAAATAACACAGTGTAGCCATGTTATTTTGAAATAACTGTTATTTTGATTTGAGCGTGGTTTGACCTTCTTCCTCCCAGGGTGCATGGCACCAGGAAGAAAGAAATGTCTCACTCTGGCCAGACAGCTTGCTGCAGCAATGCAGGCAACCATGTCTCAGCCTCGCACTGTTACTTAGGACTGACTGAGGGCCCCTGCGTGGACCCATGCGGAGATTCTCTGCCTCCTCAGAATCTGGGACGTGGAGGACATCCTCTCTTAGTTGTGGGCCAGACACCACAGCTAGGACATTTATGCAGACATTGCCAAGGCACTGTTGGCCTGGGGGCGCCATTGTACCACCGAGCAGGTGTGTGGAAAAATAAAGGTCCTTTGCCAGGACTATGCCTGGGTGAAGGAGGTGAGACAGCTCCAGGGGACAGCAAACAACATCAGCTGCATCTACTAAGAAGAGCTCTGTTCCTTCCTCGGTTGGGAGCCTACTGGCCTCCCAGTTAGCAGCTGTGACTCTCCAGAGCCTCCGCCCCACCCCCATGGCTGCACCCCCTGGAGGGGGCCTCCACAGACAATGAGACATCCCTGGACATGGGAGCCCACCTGCAGCTGCTGTGTCAGCCAGCCCGGAGCTCTTCCCCATCTGTGAGGAGGGACCTGCCACCAACAGGGCGTAGGAGGAAGAGGGGGAGACTGAGGAGGCCCCCACAACTAGGACAAGCCAGGCTAGGGGACGTCGTGATGGATGTTTGCAGCACCTGTCAATGAGTGCTCCCTCCCTCCCTCCATGTGAACAAGTCTGGGCTTGCCTGTGGCACAGGCTGTGCAGGGGGACAGGGCGACCAAGACCCAAGTGGTGTGGGGGCCTGCTGGCAGAGGGGGGTTGGGGGAACCAGAGGTGGCAGCGTCAAGAACAGATGGCATGTAGCTCACACCGATGGCACATGGCCTTGGCAGATTCCCCAGGCACATGGCAGGGCTGGCTGCTGCCCGTCACCGTGGGCACTGCATCCAACCCGGGCAGCATGGCATGGCCACATGTACTTTGGGGGCCATGTCCCATGGGGCATGGATTGGGACACAGTGGGATGGTCAGGGAGCAGCAGCTAGCTGCTATCAGACTGCACACAGTACTAGCAAGCTAGCCGATGGGACTAACCCTGTTCTCTGATTCCCTCCAGTAGCCCGCACAGCCCGTGGGAGCCCGCCAGCCAGCACTGGGAGGAAAAGAAAGAGGGCTCACTGGACCTAGCATGAGCTGCTGCTTGACATCCTCCAGCTGGGCCAGGGGTCAATAAGGTCGTGCAGGAGTGGAGGGAGCAACTGGCCACCCACCAGGAGGATGTGCTCCAACAGTTCCAGTGGTCCACTGATGTGGACAACTGGGCTGTCACTGACCTGGAGAGGCAGAGTCACACTCTGGTGGCTCTAAGCTTGGCCCACCAGGACATGGCAGCAAGACTGCACTGGATCGTTGAATATATGCCCTCACCCAGGGCCAAGAAAGCTGCCCCAAGGGAGCCCACCACCCTTGTTGCCAGTGGCTCCGGTGTCCAGGGTGGCTGCAGGGAGGGCCAGGGAGTGCTGCCATAGGGCACTGGCACTGCCCCTCACCATGACAGTCCTACCCCCCAAGTCTCCATCCCAGACCCCCTTCTTCCAATTCTCTCCTAAGTCCCCATCCCCCTCACCACCTCCAAACACCCTTATTGCCTCGAACCCTCCATTTTTAGTAAACCCCCACTGACCTGTTATCTTTTGTCTCATTGCTTTTATTAGGTGGGGGACAGGGAAGGAGTGGTTGCATGGGGGGCAGGCATGGGTGGGGTGAGAGAACTGAGGGTGCCCGGTGGCAGGCCTAGCCCCCATGGCTCCTCAGTGAGGCAGAAGTCCTTTAGCACTTCCCTGACACTGGCTGCCCTCAACTGGGCTCAGTCCCATTGGGGCAGAGCCTTGGGCTGCTGGAAGTGCCCAGTGAGGTGTTCTGCTTCCCCCTCCCAGGTGGGGGCCACCCTCTCCCTACACAGTTCACACAGGTTGTGCAGTGCAACACAGGTGCTGACAACCTCAGGGATGGTTTGCTCTATGAGGTGAAGACGTGTGAGAAGAGACCTCCATCTAGCTTTGAGCTACCCAAAAGCACACTTCACCACTTGGTGGCACCTGTTCATCCTCCTATTGAGCAGCTCCCTGCTGGCATCCAGGTGTCCCATGTAAGGCTTCATCAGCTATGGGAGGAGTGGGTAGGCAGCATCCCTGATGATGAGGACAGGCGCCTACATGTCCCCAAGAGTGATGTCATGTGAAGGGAGGAAGGTATCTGCTTGCATGCCCCTGTAGAGGATGGAGTTCCAGAGGATGCGGGCATTGTGTGCCCTCCCCGGCCAGCTGACCTAGCTGCTGATGAAGATGCCCCCATGGTCCATGAGGGCCTGTAGGACCATCAAGTGGTAGCCCTTGCTGTTCCAGTACTTGATGGTGGAGTGTTCCAGGGCTCGCACAGGGATGTGGGTGGCATCCAAGATGCTTGTGCAGTTGGGGAATCCAAGGGCAGCAAGGCCATTGATGGTGTCCTGCATGGTGATGAGGTGGGGTAGCAGGATCTGATTGATGGCTCTGCTGACCTGCAAGAAGGTGGTCCCCACGGTGGTCTTTCTGATGCTGAACAGGTGGGCAACAGATCAGTGGGACTCTGGGGTTGCCATCTTTCAGAGGGTGATGGCCACTCTCTTGTCCACAAGGAGGGTGGGTCTCAGCTGGGTGTCCCTGCAGTGCAAGAGTGGGGTGAGCTCATGGAATAGATGTTGGAAGCTCTGCTTACTCATTCTGAAGTTCTGCATCCACTGTTTGTTGTCCCCGGTGGTGAGGATGATGCACTCCAACCAATCTCTGCTGGTGTCATAAGCCCAGATTCGACAGAGCATGGAGAGCAGAAGGGTGACTGTGGCAGCTTGCAGGTCTGGCATAGTGGTGGTGATGGTGTCTGCCTTGGCTCTGTCAGGGTCCAGGTACAGTATGATCCAGGGGACTCGACTACCTTGCAGGCTAGCAGGGGCCTGGGCACCACTTGGGCACGCTGTGGGAGCTGGGCTCAATCCATAACCTTCTTCCTTAGCCTCTGGCCAGCCAGAATGGGCAGAGGGCTAAGGTCACATTCTGTATTTATCGGATTGACTGGGGGGTTGCCCTTCCTGAGGGCCATGCTGCTAAACATAGTGCACGTCTCCAAAATCAAACTAGCAAGTCCTGTCCATTGACATGCTAGTTCAATTTCAGTTTCTCGTGGAGCCATGTTAAATTGTTTACACTTAAATCAATTTAATAATTATTAGTTTGATTTTATTAGCTCAAGTTAAGTTAAATTGATTTAACAATCTAAGTGTAGACACGGCCAAAGAGAAAAGAAGTGAAATACTCCAAATTCTGTACATTATTTGTTCTGAAAGAATAATTCATCTCCATTAAACTAATATTTAGTAAAATACAATGAAATACTAATATATGTGGGCCTATTACCTGATCCTCAAAATTTACATCAAATTATTCAGATTCTGCTGGATGTCTTAGATGGGGGAAGGTCTGACTTAAAAAAAAAAGTAGAAACCCTTCTGGCTTGTTTTTCTGTAATAATATATTCTCTCAGAGGCTAAATACAAATAATGATGGCATTATATGGTATAATAAAGTGTTGGGACATCTCTGTTATTTTTTTTATCACAGAGTGAACTATATTCAGCGGGTAATTGCTAGAGATTGGTGAGTAAAGGGTAAGAATTAAGAAGTGCCAGCAACATCTCTAGCTTCACTCTGGTGCTGTTTCAACATTTAAACAATCCGCTCATTTGAATCTGGTTGAAATGGTTTCTCCTTGGAGAAGACATTTTGAAGCGTATCTTGAAATCAGCCAAACTGGTCTATTTTTATTCTAGTCTGAACTGTTAATGTGAAATAACTTTCTGACATATATGCCATCATCACATTTTATTCATGTTGAGTTGATTAGCAAACCTTTTAATGAATTACAGGATTTTCTTTTAGGCAAACGACCCTTATCTCTAGCTCTGGAGTGTGTTTTCATTTATTTTCTCAAAAATGCAGAGCTCGCACAAAGATCATATCAGACACATAAATGTATAATGGAACAGAAATAGTACTATTCTATATGTGCATCTGCAGTTCTGCAGCGTAAGGAGTTTTCCTCTTCTACCCTCCATTCAACCTCATAAGTTATTGTGAAATAAGCATTTCCTGAGTTCTGAAGAAATTATTCACCTCTAACCTTGACATTCAATGCATTCAGCATGGTCTGGACCTCTCTGTAAAATAAAATCAAAATCTGGATTTAAGAAAAAAAGGCTGAAGAACTATATATATTAATCCAAAAATTCTGTTATGTACTGTAGAAAAATTTCAATCAAAATGTTTACCGATACCTTTTCATAAAGGGCATTAATACAAAGAGTAGTATATCTCAAACCTTGTTGTATATGGAATAATAAAATGTCCCTTCAATACAAATGTCTTCTTATATAAAGAATTAATATTACATATATACCTCACAGATACAATTTACATCAAAGTATTCACATCCTGCTGGATGTCTTAGATGGGGAAATGTCTGATTTAAAAAAAAATAGAAATTTTATCTTAAATAATAATTTCAAAGTAATAACCTGCTGAAGAATGACAGCTTTGTGTTGCTACATTTGGGATTCAACAAGCACTCATCCTGTCATAGCAGCCAAGGCTGACTGATAAATGTTCAAAAGGGTTTAGAAGAATACTGACAAACCCTCAACTTCTGTGTGTAATACGGAGATAAGAATACCAAAATTATATTTACTTATACTGCTGGTGCAGCATGGAGCTTCACAAAGTAGCGAAAGCTAGTTTTTCTACCACTGGGTACATTTTGTTTATGTATTGCTGTGCACTGGCAATTTCAACTCTTGTTGAATGATCAGGTAAGTGATGGATGAAATTAATAATGTCCCCTGAAGAAGGAAAACAAAACAAAAGTAAAATGCAAAGCCCTTGCTCTCATAAAGGATTAAGTAGCAAATGTTATCAGCCTGTAGTTGTTCTATTAGAATCCCAACAAGAATAAATTGACCAATTATATATGCTACAGCTATTGTATTTATCTAGAACATCAGTATAGATTAACAGGCTTTTTTCCCCCTCTTGATATGTGGAAAAAATCAACCTCATGATTCCTTTTAATAAATTATAGCAGCTTTTATATTAAAGAACACATCCAGCTTTGCAATGAATCACACAGGAATTTGTTGGACTTCCAGTCCTAAATTGCAAATTAGAGTCTTTAGTCTCACCAGATATATTCCATGCAAATTTGACTTTTGTGTAATTTGAATGAAAATTACAGAAGAGTACTGAACATAGCTCTTTCATCTAATATATTTCAAAGTTTATGTTCTGCCTCTTATATAGAGAAACAGGAAAAAACTGTTTGCATTAATTTACAGATACCAAACTCGCACATGTAACACACATTTTCAAATATAGTAGACACTTTCTAATTCATACTAATGACTGGTAGATCAATTACAGAATAAGATTTAATCCAAAACCCATTAAAGTCAATAGACGTACTTCCATTAATTTTCGTGGTGTTGGATTGAGTCATTAAGGCCTGCTCCAAAGCCCTTTGAAGTCAATGGGAAGTCTTTAATCAGTTTTAGATCTGGCCCTTTGTGATTTAATCAAGGAAACAATAAAAGCAGAAAGGGTACTGCATCACTAAATGTACTTTAGTCACTTGCAAAGTGTGTGTTGGGTTAATTAGAACAGAGTAATGTACGTAGCATGCTGCATGTTAAAGTCTTAGTAATTCAGAAGTTCAACACCATACTCTCCCATTAAATCACTGCTGAGAAGTTGAGAAAGAGGCCATTTGTGTGTGCAGAAGAGGTGGTGTGTCATTTAGGTAAGTGAGAATTATTGAGGGTCTGTTATATGAACCTTGTGGGGTATGGAAGGGAGGGGGAGAGAAGCTTTATATCAGAAACCAGAGATGAAATATCCTTAATAGATTGGGTACATCCACACTGTAAACACGTTATCCACTGACAGTACAGGAATAGTCATAATTTAAAAAGATAATATCTTTGACATTGATTAAAAAAAAAAAAGAAAAATGAAAGACTTCTGAAAGGATTTAAATTATTCAAGGAGCACAAATGCTGCACAAAACAATTCAGTTCATTAGTTTGAAAACTTAGCTGCTACATTAGGCAGGCTTGTTTCCTTGTTGCTTGCACCTTTACTGTCTTGAACATTTATTCTTGGCAAATCATATTATTTATGCATACATTCATTCATTGTGTATATCAGGACAGTGATGCAAGAGAATATTTCTTCTCCAAAATCAAGTTTTCGGATGTTCTCTGGCACAAATAATTTACCTAAATTAAATCAATATGACTGCTTAGAAAAAAAAGCCAGCAAAACAATTTGTCAATTCAATGTAATCAAAACATTTCAGAGTGATAGGTTCATTTCACCAAAGTTCTTACACAACCAGATCTGGTTTCCTGGCATTTCTCTCCCCTGGTTCCTAGGCACCACATGGCAAAGTCCTGGGTCCCAGATTTTCAGAGTCTATGACTTCAGAGAAGCCAGTCAGGTGGACTTTCCAGAGTCAAGGATGTACTCACTTTCATGGAGAATTTAAAAACTTTTGGTTTTCATTCTTAAATGGCCTAAAACCAATTTCTGAAATATCTAAATCCTTTTCAAAATGTAATAACCTTTCTCCTTCCAGTTCTGCTTAGGAAGAAGAATGGCTAAGCCCTGTGAAGGCTGATGTTTTCTGAGTATCTTAAACTATTTCTTATGGTTCTAATTGTTTACAAGACCATTCAAGTTTGCAATTTGCATGACGTACATTAATTTGATGCATACATTTACTAACTGTGAGTCATTATATATGAAATACACCAGATTGAATTTGAAGGAGAGGACTCAGCCACACAGTAGCTGGGGTGGGCTCTGAAGGTGGCTGTTAGCTTCTTTTATGCTTCTGTGATCTTTTTTCAGACTTAACAATTTCTGGGTGTGATTGAAATTAGCATAACATCTACCATGGGGCCAGGGCTACACTACACACTTTGGCTGACAAAAGTTGCGTTGGCCTAATGCCACCACAGTTAATATAGTGCTGATGGGTTTATAGTTGGCTGGTTGGGTCAGCACAGTGCATAATCACCAGTAATTCTTGCTTTGGTGCAAAGTGCAATGCACTGTACCTACATGTGTCATATGCTACCAGGCAGCACAGTGCCTTTTGTGGGATTTTTGCAATGCATGAGTAGTGGGGGCTGGGAAGAAAGAGTGTGGCGGAGACTGGGAGCAAGTGGGCATGTACCAATAATGCATCTTTCTCTATCCCATGATGACATTCCAATCCCATAATATTTGCACTTGCAGCTGTCCACCATCTCTGACAGAAGAATGGAGCCTGCACAGCACTGCATAATTGTGATGAATATTGTAGACAGAGAAGAAACTATCCCTGGTATTTGCAGAGGCCCAGGAAATACCACAAAACTTGGAGGGAGGGGTGATGGGGATGCTAGCAATTTCTTTGAGGACTAATTGCTAAGTGATATGATGAAAAACAATTCAGGATTGTTGGTGGCAAACAAAAGCTGCAGATTGTGGAGCACTGCTTCCGAGCTCGAGAAAGAAGCACTGCCTGGTGGGATGGCATTGTAGTACATGTTTGGGACCATGAATATTGACTGAAGGCTTTTGGATGTGAAAGATCACATTCTAAGATTTGCGTGCCAAGCTCTCCCATATCTTCAGCACATGGACACCAGAATGTGAGCTGCCTTGACAGATGAGGAGAGAATAGGGATCACAGTGTAGAAGCTTGCAACATCAGATTGTTCCTATTTGGCAGGAAATCAATTTGGAGGTAGAGACCAATGTTATGAAATGTGTATGTCCATTAGTTGTATTCTGCCATGTTGTGCTGTTACTTGCATGAATGTTAATGACATCATAGATAAACTGGCATAGGGTACTGCACTGCCATCCAGTAATAGATGGTATGCACACCTCTATTTTGCCACTAGCCCTCTTCATCACAAAGTAAATCAAGAGAAATGGCTAATTTTTTGTGGCTATGCATCCATTGGTACATCACTGCAGCTGTTTCACTGATAACAGTTTTGGCTAGTCAGGGAAAGTCCATGACACATCTTTGGCTATGTCTACACTGGCAAAGTTAATATGAAATAGTTATTTAAAATTAACTACTTAAAATTTAAGTCTAAGCTATTATTTTGAATTAAGGAGTCTTTAGTAGACTGCTAATTTGAAATAAAGTGGCTTTATTAATTTGAATTAGAGAGTCTTCAGTGGACTCTCTAATTCAAACTAGGGGAAGGTAGGCAAGTGAATAGGGAAATTAGTTTGAATTAAGCCTACTCTGTGGCTAAAAGTCACTTAATTCAAAATAATAACTTCAAAGTAACCATTACATTAGCACTTCCTTAATTTAAAATAAGGAAAGGCTTAATTCGATATAAGAAAATGCCTCCATGGACTGCCATTAAATTATTTCCAACTATGCCTCCTTATTTTGAAATAACTAGTAGGTGTAGCCTCACCCTTTAAGAATACACGACTGTGCAGAAGGCTACAAGGAAAGATGTTTGCTCTCAACTGGCAGGTTACAATAGGCAAAGATGAAATGCAATAATTACCCTGCAGTATCCAGCCTGCCCTCTTCCTCATGAAGCTGTACACTGGCTACCTTGACAGCCCTAAGGAAAGATTAACCTATTGAATCAGCATGTGTTAAATGTAAGTTGAATGTATTTTTGGGAGCTCAAAGGGGCACTGGCATCGTTTACTCACTAGATTGGATATCTGGGAGAAATATATCCCTATGGTTTCATAGATTTCAGTATCAGAAGAGACAAATAAAATCATCTCGTCTGACTTCCTGCACAATGCAGGCCACAGAACCTCCCATCCACTTCTGCTATTGACCCCTAACCAATAACTGAGTCACTGAAGTCTCCAAATCATAGTTTGAAGACTTCGAGGTATATAGAAACCACAAGGAAGTGATCCATGCCACAGCATACAATGGATAGCAGAAAACCACAGAGCCCCTGCCAATCTGCGCTGTGGGAAAATCTCCCAAAAGTCAGCTAATTCCTGAGCATGGGGGTAAGACTCACCAGCCAGAGACACCCAAAAAAGAAATCTTTGCATTAGCTCAGTACCCACCCATCACAGGCTATTGGGATATTTACTACTAATATTCAAAGATAAATTAATTGCCAAATTAGGCTGTTCCATGTTCCCATCCACTCCATAAATTTATCCAGCTCAGTTTTGAAGCCCTCTAGGTTTTTTGCTCTCACAGCTCCCTTTGCAAGAAATTCTCAGACCTTCACTCTGCTGATTGCTAGAAATATATATCTAATTTCAAGTCTCAACTTCCTGATAGTCAGTGTATAGCCATTTATTTTTGTGTCCACACAAGTGCTGAACTTAAGTAGTTCCTCCTCCTTCCTGATATTTATCACTCTGATGTAGAGAGCAATACTGGTGTGAATGGGCTTCATCTACCCTAACTGAACTGACTTTGTTAGCACTTGCCTTCCCTACTGTATTACTTCTCCTTCATCCTGTCATATGTAGTTTCTGTAGTTTCTGCTTTTTGCACCTGACTAAGTGGATTAGAGCCCAAGAAAGCTTATGCCTGAAGAAATTTGTTAGTCTTTAAGGTGCCAAGGGATTCTCATTGTTTTTTCTGTTTATAGACTAACACAGCTACCCTGCTGGAACTCGCCACCTAATCTTGAAATTTTGTTAGGAATTGCATAGGTCTTGGGGTGCATTCATGAATACCACACTGTCTGAAACCTATGCATTTTGCTCTGTACACAACCATTTATAATTGCTACACTGCAGTTTTCACTGAACGTAAGAGTTCTGTGGCCCTATTCTTTTACAAGCAATGTGTGCTTTAGTCGAACTAGGCATTCTACAGTGTATATAATGAAGCAATAAAGATGGATTTATTTTCAAAATGTAAAGATTTATTGTGTACTAAAAACAGTGCAAAACCTTACTGTGCAATCAAAAAAAAAAAAAACAACAACAACAAAAAAACAAAGCAAAGCAAAGCAAAGAAAAACAATACAGTGCAAAATTATAAAGTAAATGAATGGAATAGAACTTCAGATGTAGAATGGTAAAAGACATTGTATCCATTGCAGCCAATTTTTGCAAACATGCACCAACCATGGCTCTCACAGCTTAATGCATGGGAAGCTGTGGTTTTCCTTGCTGTCCTCCAGCATGAAGTGTTATAGGCAGGAATATACTACACAATGCAAATGGAATTCTGGGTGGTGTAGGGAAATGGAGAAACTAAGTTCTTCATTGACTGCAGCCAGGGACAGGGGTGGATCAGGGCAGGAAAGAAGGAGAAAATTGTTTGGTTGTGTAATACAATAGGTTGGTCCCCTATTTCCATGGATACAAGTACAGAGCTTAGGCAATGAATACTACCTTATTTTCTACAGGCAGCAGTGATTTTTGTGGATACCTCACACCTGACAGTAAAAAAGGCAAAGAGACCACAGCACTTGTTGGTGTCCCAAAGTTGTCCAAGCCTGTGTGCCATTAACCTGTTCACTGCAATGGTGCCTGACAATTCATTGCTGACTGGTGTCGGGAAAGTGTTCTATTGAGGAGGAAGAAATAAGGCTACCCTCCCTAGAAACTTGGGATAGGATTGTGGAGCACCATCAAGATAATTTCACTAAAATCTCTCAGGAAGATGCAAGGAAGGGTCCCTATGTACTAAACATATTGCTCCATATAACCCTCTCTTCTAGTACTACCTAATTTTGCAGGATAATGAAAATCATATGACAACTCTATAGCTAAATTTTGTTATACCTCCACCTCTTCTCATATGAGTAAAACAGAGTTATGGACAGGATGCAAGACAGTGGATAGAGCCAGGAGTCTGAGCAGAATCAGAGTAGTGAACAGGATTGACAGGGAAGCAAAACTATGCTCTGAAGCATCCCCAGTCTCTGTTCGCCAGAAGCTGTGAATAGCCAATAGGATAAATCACTTGATAATAACCTTCTGAGCCACCTGGTGTTGGTCACTGATAGAAGACAGGATATTGGGTTAGATCAGGGGTCTCAAACACATGGCCTGTGGGCCACATGAGGCCCTTAAAGCTATTTCCTGCGGCCCACAACAACACTATTGTTACCAATATTTGCGATTTTGTTGTATGAAAAGGTTTCAGTGGCGAGGCCCTCAGGCTCACATACAGTCCTCATGCGGCCCTCTACTAGTCCTCATGCAGCCCTCATGGTGATTCGAGTCTGAGACCCCTGGGTTAGATGGACCAATTGGTCTCATTCAATATGGCTGTTCTTATGAAAAGCAGATGCTTATGTCCTGCTATGCTGTACTTAGGTTGGATGGTGTCTTCACAACTAAACATTATAAGGGAGAAGCATACATAAACTTATGCTAGATTCCTTTCCCTCTGTTGGGTTCCTCTGTGCTCAGCTGAGGGACTGCAGTGGAGTTTTGAAAAGACCCTGGCTTGTGGCAAATCTGGAGTAACCACCTCCCCTCACCCCTGCTGTGTACACCTGCTCCTCCTCATGGTTCACAGTAAGGGTCTCTGTCTCTGGGTCCACCAATGTATTACACAAGTCTACAGGATGGTGCTGCAGTCTCCTACAAGTATGGCAAGCAGCTCATTGTAAAAGCACCAGATCTGAGGCTTGGCATGAGACCATACTGCTGGTTTCCCCTGCCTTATGGTATGCCTGTTGCCATTCCTTCACTTTTCATGTAATACACAGTTGATCCCTACTACTGTCATAGCCCTTAGCTTTCATCCCATGTGATCTTTCCACAGGTGTCCATGTTTCTATGACATGTCCCTAATTGTGCTTGCACAGATGTCCACATTTCTATGAATGCCTAATTGTGTTTGCTCAGCCTCTTCTTGCTACAGCTGTGTTTACTCTCATTGGAAAATGTCTCGTTCATGTAGCTACTAGGTGTACTCATCAAGTTGGGCAAACAGGAAAAAGCCTTTCAAAAACAGGCAATAGTTTTAAGGAGGGTGGATGTATGGCTTCCAGTCTCTATGAGCCCTGGGCAGTGAAGTTAACAGTTATGACCAGAGTGGCCATTGTCGGGCATTGTGGAACAGCTGTTGAAGGACTGCTATGTGTATAGGTCAGGCAGTGCCTAACCTCACATTGAATTGACAATAGTATGTTGACCATGGCTGATGCCATTCCAGGAAGTGGCATGACTGCATTTCCATAACACAGGGCACTTACATCAGCAACAGACAAATTTGAGCATATACACATACAAAGGCTATACCTACATTGGGGAGCTCAGTTAGGTCAACTTAACAAGATCGACTTTAGTTAGACTTTAAGTCGACCTTGTTAAGTTGACTTAGAGGAATGTCTACACTAGTAGACATAACTGGGGCTGGGCTTTGGCCCCACCCCCTACCCCGGCCTGTGGCTGCAATCTGGCCCCAGAGGCCCAATCTAGCTCCTGCTGCCAATGCCAATCTTCAGGCCTTTTAGAAGCAAGGGAGTCCAGGAACTCTTTCATCCTGTGCTGAGGGATTGTTTGCACTTTCACCTGGATGTGTCCTTTGAAGGAAATGGTGTTCTCCACAGAATTATTCATATTGCAAGGTACCCTTGCTTCTAAAGGGCCTGAAGCACTCCAGCAGTTCTAGCAGACAGCCACCACAACCATAGTATATCAACAAGGAGCAACTGTATTTACATGGACAGCAGAGATGGCTGGGTTTCTATTTGAGCTTGCCTGTTCTGTTACAACCAGTGTCCAGCAGCAAACCGAGCAAGAGCAACTGATACAGGTTCAGCAACCACAACAGGTCCAGGTGCCGGTGCGGGTCCAGCAGTCCCCTCAGCAGGTGTCCACCCGGCAGCTCTCTCCTCAGCTCACTGTCCACCAGGCCTCCAAGAAGCCAGTCCAGGTCCAAGTTTAGATCCAAGGGCAGATGCAGCAGCAGGGCTTGCAGCCAATCCAGAGCCCCAGCCTTTCTCTGCTCTGGGTGCCTCAGATGCTCATGCAGCATGTGCAGATTTGTGAGTTGGTAGCTCTGTGTTCTTGAAGAATCAGTGCATAGTATCCAACCACTGAGATTCACACTCCCCCCCTCCCCCACCCATTACCTTCAGCATTTGCTTGAACCAGAAACAATGAAAGGCAGTGGAACACACACCTAAAACCCCTTTGAACAAGGGTGCTGGAATTAGGGCAATTCCTCAAGCCTCATCTACATGGGAAATGTGAGCCATTAGCACATTGAATGGACAGCAGAAACTTCATTTGCATCAAAGATGGAACCAGAATTAGCATACTGAATGGAGAACCAAGCTCCAAGGCAAGAATCACACTGAATTCTGGGACTGGCAAAGTAGGGAAGCCCTGCATGATGTGGGATCTCTGCTCCTGAGATGAAGGAACTCATGTCAGCACACACCCAACTCAGCAGTTATCAGACCAATTTTAGTAATAGATCGTCAACTGATAACTAACATACTGAATCTGCCTGATTGCATTGTAAGCTCCCTCAGAGGAATGCCACCCATCACCAGGAATGATCATTTCCTATTGTCCATTTAAACAAAAAACCTCTAGTATACTCCCTTAAGTCATTTACCCAAAAACAAGTCTAGTGTTCTGCCTTGAACCATTGTTCTTTGAGCGCTGCTCAGATGAATTCAGTAATAGGTGTCTCTGTGCTGGAGCGCCGGATTGGTCAGAAAAACTTTTGTCCTAGCCTGTCAGGAGAGGGTAGGTGGCCACCACCCCCAACACCACCCAGTGGCTATATATACGGCTGCCTCCTGACCCCTCCCCAGTTTCATTTCTTCCACCTTACGCGTCGTATCTGAAACATCCGCTCCTTGTGAACACAAGCAGCCTGTTGTCTTTCTATGAGCTTTTTGCCTGACTGGGAGCACTTTTCGTGGACATAGTTCCACTATAGGGATCCTCCACTCTTGGACCAGAACATCAGACATCGTCTATCAACATGCCAGGGTTTAAACCCTGCTCCAAGTGTGGCAAGGCCTTCCCTTGGGACGATCCCCACAGGAAGTGCCTCCGGTGCCTAGGCGAAGACCACTTGGTCTCCACCTGTTCCCTTTGTATGTGCTTTAAACCCCAGACTATCAAGGACAGGGAACAAAGGCACCATGCCCTAGCCTTAGAAAGGCTCAGCACCCTTCACCCAAGGCTTTGGGTTCCTCCCTGGTGCTGAGACCTGGCTCAGCACTGGAGCCAACCCAGCACCGTGCTGTCGGTGGCCGTTGAAGAACGAACTCAGTACCGACCCCGGTACCTCAGCACCGACACAGCACCTCGGCCCCTCAGCACTGCTCGAGGTCGCCACCGGTGCCACAGTCCCGGCACAGCCTGGCACCAACCACAGTCACCTCTGGCACCACAGGCTCATCATAGCCTGGTACTGATGGTTCAGGGCCTGTCTCGACAGGGCAGTCCTGTCTCCCTGATTAAGGGCTCACCGTGGGCTCGTTCGGGTTTGCTCCTGATACTGAAGACATGGGAGGCAATGGAGGCCACCCATGCACTCCTCCTGCTGCCCACACCACCCTCCCCGACACTGGTTAGGAGGGGCAAACTGGCCTTCACATCCAAGGCCTGGGTCCATCGCGGGCAACACCAATCTCCCTCACCCCAAAGCCCTCCACCTTATACTCTGTTGGACCCCGATATCATAGAGCCATCCCCGCAGCAACATATCACCTTGACGTCGCCGGTACTGCCTCAAGAATCAGGAGGTACTTCCCCCTGCTCGAGCCCTGGGGAAGGTCCATTGAAGGGCTCTAAGCGGCCCCGGTGCCGTGCCTCAGCGCCATCACCCTTCTGCTTCCACCTTCAAGAATGGTCCCCACGTGAGACCCCCTCCCCTCTGTGACAGACTCCTGGTTCCACTCTGTCCCCGGCACCGGGCTCATACACGGGCAACCTATTGGCACACTTCGATCTGTTGTGCCGCGCTACAGCCCACTTTGGGATGGGGGTCCAGACCTCCAACCCCCCCTCGGACACCCTATTTGGGCCAGTCTTCTCCTTGGCAGAGCCGCTTACGGTCCCTCTCCACCCAAGTGTTTGGGACCTGACATCCTCCCGGTGGCAGAATCTGAGCTCTGTTGCCGTGGTCTCAGACGCGGCAAGTCTCAAGTATAGGGTCCCCGAATCAGACTTCCCCTCTCTTGCTGATCACCCAATCCCTCGTAGGGATGTGGTGCAGATGGCGCTAGGCCTGGGTGAGCCCTTTAGTGACCGCCTCCCTGCTTCGAGGGAAGCTAGGGAATTGAATGTCTTGGAATGTAAGGTCTATTCCTCTTCAGCTTTCCAACTACAGGTCGCAAATAATCAGGGTCTAACCAGCAGGTATATGCTGGATGTGTGGGAATCGGTCGCAAAATTTAGACATTTGCTCCCACCAGAGGCCAAAGAGGAGTATGATGCATTCCTGGAGGAGGGAAGAATAATTTCCCAGGATCTCCTCCTCTTAGCCCGGGATGCGGTAGCTACAGCAGCCCACACCATGGCCTCGGCTGTAACCATCTACCGAGTGGCCTGGCTTAGGGAAGCCAGGGTGTCGCCCACTGTGCAGCAGGTGGTGCTTGAGCTGCCCTTCAGGGGTGACGCTTTGTTTCCCCCCAAGACCCTAACTGTAGTGGGTACCGCACAGGATCCTAGGGGAGAGGTAAAATACCTTGGTCTCCTCCCATCGGGGCCCTACCCTCACGCCACATAAACTATATGGGGTGGAAAACCACTCCTGCCACTCTCCTCCCGGATGAGATCGGGGTAGGAATCCAGCCCCTCCCTACTGCCCCCTCAGTTCCATTCTGTGGGCTTCTTGGAGCCTTTTCCCCCCTTCCTTCCTTTGCAAGGAAGGGTGCCTATCCCAATTTACTGCCCACCGTGTTTCCCATAACATCTGGGATATGGCCATGGCTTCAGTTCACCATCAGAGAAGGTGACTGATGCCCCTCTCCCTCCCCGCCCTTAGTGAGAATGGGGAGCTTACTAGGGCTGTCATCCCCCACCCACCCTGTATCGATATCGTGAACAGGGGTGAGTCAGTCTTTGGCCTTGCCTCCCTGATCTTATAAGAGACACAGCCCATGTAACCAAGGGCCCCTCTCAGTTACAAGACCCACCCAAACTGCGGCCTATTGCCCAGACAATTCTCAGCCATTGCTACCCTTGGGGCTGCCGTTGGAGGAAACGGAACAGAGAAGCCCCCCCCCCAGCCCTTCAGGTACCTTTTCAAATGACAATTCCTTCTGTCCTTGTAAACGCTATTGGCGGCCTTCATTAAAATCAAAAGATGCATCACATAGTAGCTCTAGCCATGACTACAGATACTCCTGGTATGTGCAGACACTTGTGCCCATCCAGATGCGTGGAACCCATTCCCCGCCTGCCCACTGCCTGTTGTACATCAGGTAGGCTCTCCTTTGCATCCAGGATGGGGAGGGACACCTTGGGCATCTCCCCCCACCAATAAAACCGGTCGGCATGCACAGTTAAGTTGGTCCTGCTAGGTTCTCAGCCACCTCTATGGTATGGGAACCCTCCCTCTATACCTGTTAAGTGGGAACATGATACTCTGTACACTCTACCGCATGTGGCTCGATGCCCAAGGGGAGGCCAAGGCAGAGCTGTTCGCAATCCCTATTTTGCTAATTGCCCCCCCCCCGCCCATGGGGACGGGGAAGGCAACCAATGGTAATCAACAGCTTCTCCTGCTTCTTTGAGATGGTCTCATATCCCCGATTGGGAGTCCCTATCTAGGCCACACCCTACCAGGAAAGTGGGGTGATACCCTCCTTACTCCCCCTCTCTCTCTTTCTCTCTCTCTCTCCCCCTGAAGTATCAGCTTCTATATGTCTGACATGGAGTTAACCATGTCAGTAGGGCCCATGGGAGAAGAGACAAGGCTTCTTCCCCGACCATGTGGACAGAGGTGAAAGAAACTCACCTTTGGCCTCCCACACTACTGCTACCTAGCTGTGAGGCTAGCTCGTTGACATACTTCATGGGCACCACTGGGTCCCGCACATGGCTGTCACCCAACCGGAGTATACATAAATGGTTCACCCTAGGTCGCCCTCTTTGCATGATTACCCATATCTGGGCCCAGGACACTACTATCTGAGAGTCCGGCGATCATATTACACCTTCCTTTGTGGGACTTCAGACCGAAAACCGTTGGGTAACCTTGACATGATACCCTCACCTTGGGCATCTGCTGAGGGCTGTTGTGTTTCCTCTGCTCACTTGAGGGAGCTCAAGTGGGTGAAAAAAAACAAAAAACAAAAAACATTTTCTGACCTTCATGGAAACTCAGAAATTTGTCTTCCCCCATGGTGGGATACGGTCCTGGATAAGGTCGTGAGATAGGGACAAGCTGGCATGGCTGGATTTTCTAAAATCCAAGGTACTCCTGCAGAACTGTGGTTTTCACTCTGGGAATACCATATTCCCAGGTGGTCTTGGGAGGAGACCATTCACTTCTCCTACAACCATATCATTTAGAAGGGTAGTCCTTCTCTTACCCAGTCCTTAACTCCCGTGCACATATAGGTGCAGCATACTTGGGGTGTATATCACTCCTACTGGTGCCTCCGGGTACGCAAGGTTTTAAATCACTGTACTTCTGCCCCATAGGCCTTTTGGTCATCACAACTAAGTGGCCAGTCGGTGGCATTCCTTTTCCATTGCCCTTGTCTGTCCCATTCCCCCCCGCTCTCCAGGCAGTCTTCCTGGTGTTGGAATCCTGAGGTGGAACATAGGGGTCAAGAGGAGGGTCCTTTTTCTGTGAGTCTTCATAAATACCAAGGTATTCATAGAGACCAAGGTCAACAGCATGTCCTAAGGCCACCTTGCTGACTTGGTAGCCTTCTAGGTTCTTACACTATACATGGCTGGAGGCTTGCATTGCATACTCCTGGCCCAGGTACATCCTGCCTGATATGCCATGTGGCACTCATCACACCACCCCTGGCCCCTTTTTCTTTTCTCATTAACCAGTGCAAAGTGTCTTCCTTAGACCCTTCTTGGCTGAACTCAGTAGTCCTTCCTTTGCGCTTCGCCGGGTACTTCAAATTCTTACACTCTTCGGGCATGTGCCTTAAGGCCTTGATACGGTCAGCGAGAGGGATCATGTTCTCTCCTTCCCCCCTATTGTTATCTGCATAGGCCGCTGCCGCCATGGCCAGCCCGTAACCCTATGGCTTCCAGCGCTCTCGCGTAAGTTCACGCTGAAGTGTCCTATGGCCAGACATTAATCCTCTGGCTCTCATACTTTGAGCTACACCCGACTAGTAGAGCAACCAAACGCATCCTCTCCATGTAGTTGTGTTGTGTTGATTCAACTCTGGTTAAGGTGACCTTAGTCCGCCCAGCCCATGCACGCCTTGCCTCAGCTGGATTGGACCTACCCCCTTCTTTAGGTTGGGCCCACAGTTGTTGGTTCTCCATTGCCAGGCCAAGAGCCCTATTGGTCCCTTGGCTTCTGCTAGAGCCTTGTCTGCTGAGCCTTTTCCCATCTGGGGTGTTTTTGCTGTGCTAAAGGTGGAAGGGCCAACTCCACCTGCCATCCATAAGCATGGCTAGTAGTCATGTATTATAGTGTGTAGTCATGTATGTAGTATTACTGAATGCATCCAAGCAGCACTCGAAGAATGGTGGGTTATTCACCAGTAACCATACTTCTTCAAGATGGACTGCCCGGATCCATTCAGGTACCTCCCCTTCATCCCCGCATCTGGAGTTGGCAATTCCTAAGAACTGGGGAGGGTTTGGGAGGCGGCTGTGTATATAGCCACTGGGTGGTGTGGGGGGCGGTGGCCGCCTACCCTCTCCTGACAGGCTAGGACAAAAGTTTTTCTGACCAATCCGGCGCTCCAGCATGGAGACACATATTACCGAATGGATCCAAGCAGCCCATCCTGAAAAAGGATGGTCACTGGTGTGTAACCCACCGTTTCTTCCCTACAAAAATCCCTACCCAAGCTTCACATGAGAGTTAGTTAATTCTGAATCTGTTCTGATGCCTGGACCTACAAAGCTGCATCAGGTCCACTGGGACTTCACCTTCTCCTTGCTGATTGTGGTGGAGGTTCTGCCTGTCTCCAGAACTCCAGACCCTAATCTGAACAGCCTGGTTCCTGGGTACCTTTGAGCTGCACTGAGTGATGAGACAACTCCCCCCCCCGCCCTGCCCCGCCCCGCCCCGCCCCGCCCCACCCTCTCTCTTTCTCTCTCTCTCTCTCTTTATCTTAGTCCGCCTATAACTCTCTAAAGCTGATCTTTTATAATCCACTTGGGCTAGTGTTCCCCAATACTATAATTGAAATTGGGTAATATTGTAACCATTTGATCATTTTGCTCTTTTGCATGGTTATTAATATTGTAACTGTTTGGGTATTTTTCTTCCTTTTATAATCATTCATAAGTTTTATGTACCTGGCAATAAAGTAACTTTCCTAATCAAGCTGGTTGCCAGACTTCCTCTGTGTTCTTGGCTTCCCTATATTGCTCTGCAGCAACGTTCCTTTTACCTAGCCAAAGATCCCCGTGACACCCAATTCCTTGTAAGGTTTGTTCATTAATGGGTTACCAGCGTGCTGAACCTGTGGCATATAAGGGTGACAGCTGAAAGTGCTATTTTGACCCAACCTGATGGAGTCCATGGGCATATAAGGGTGGCAGCTGAAAGTGCTGTTTTAACCCTGCCTGCTCAGATGCATACTCAAGTCTAGCCCAGTGCGGTACAGGGGCACATAAAGGTGGCAGCAGAGAAGTGCTGCATAACCCAGCCTGCTGAGTTCACGGACACATAACGGGTCAGCCGAGAGTGCTGATAGACCTGGTCCACTCAGTTGCACTTAGAAACCCCAGTCCTCTCAGTCGCACTTAGAAACCCAGTCTTGGGAAATTTAGGTCCTGGAAGGGTGGCTCCATTGGGAGGGATTTGCAGAAAGGAGTAAGCTCCACATAGAAACACAAGTGACACAAGCAGTACACTGACTGAATTGGAACCCCCTCCCCCAAGGAAGTAACCCTAATAAATGAGCATACCCTGAGTTGATGGGCAAAATTGGTAACAGACTGCCCAGCAGATCCAGGACTCCGAGATGCAGGAGGAGCACATACAGCAGTGGCAATCTCTTCTCAGGTATGTAGTAGACAAAAGTATTGAAAAAAGTCAGTACCCTTTGTGACTCAGGAAATCTGAATTCACTTTCCAGCCTATGACTGCAGGCAAACATTTAATCTTTCTGTGCTTCTACTCCCTATCAATAAAATGGAATAATAGTTATTCATATTTCACAGGAGTGTCATGGGAACAAACCCATAAATACTTGTGTTGCATTCATCTGTTACACTGATGAGGTCTTACAGATATTTCTTAATGGCTTCAGCAAGAAAAAGGAAGGATGTATCACAGCATCTGAAGGGCAGCTTTTATGGCATCCTAGATTAGTTTTCGCATTATCTTTTCAATAAGTAATGGAAATAGTAAAATTACATGTCAGAAATCATGGAGTAAGCAGGATTGGGCTTCTACAGTATTTGAATGGGGGAGCTTCAAGGAATTATTAGATACTGCAAAAAGCCATTTGGGTAATCTGTTGAGTCAGTATTGTGACTATACCCTTGCAACTGATCTTGGGTGCTGTGTGTAGCTGAGAAGAAACAGATTTTTCTGTTTCCTACCGACTCTGGAAAAAAAATCAGAAAAAACATTGAGCTGAAACAGAAACAATATTTTTTTTTTGAAATTTTCAGTGAATAAAAAACTTACATTGTTTGGGATTAAATGAAATGTTTTGACAAAAATGAAATATTTTGTGTTAGAAGTGACCATTTTTATTTATTTATTTTTTGATATTTAAAAAAAAAACAAAAGGAAGTTTGGAAAGAAAATGTTGCTTTTGAAATTAAAAAAAAAAGTCTCATCCTGAAAATGTCAAAATGAAACATTTAGATGTTTTTCCAGATTTTCGTTTTTTGTTCCAAAACAATTTGTAACCTTTATGAACTTGTGAAATGTTTAATTCAATCTACATTTTTTCCCAAAAAACATTATTGGTCAAAAAATTTCATCACGCTTTAGTAGTATGTTTCTGAAAGGGATGGGATGTACTAATGACTAATGCTTTTCCTCAGGGTAATAGTGTTAACTCGGGTGTTTTGATCAAACTGACAAAATATTTTTTTCTATTTCACTTGTATTTTATATTAAAATATATGTATATAAGATTTATAATTATAATATAAAACAAGAAAAGTTTTTGAAAGGAAGTCATTTTACAGTGACAAATCAAAATATTTTATTCTGAAAATGTCAGAATAGGATGGGAAATTGTTCCATGAACATTTTCCTGATTCCCTCTGGTTACAATACCTTGCTTCATTTCCTGCTGTTCACCATTGCTGATGTCTTTTCAATGACTGTTCTCTTCCATCCCAGAAACAGCAACATTTGTTTGGTGGATACAGCAACCCCATATGGAAGCTGAAAAATGTTTGAGATCCTTCTAGATCAAAGAGACCACTTCACAGCATATAAATGTACAACATTAATATTACAACAAAGAAATCTGTCCCACGTCACCTGTCTCTGTTTGTAGGCATATTGTTTAATCACTGTGATGAAAATATCTATTTCCGCAATATATCTCCAGAGATGTAACAGGTAAAAAAGATACTTCAGTACTTTTTAACAGCATGGAGTAATGTATTATAAATATATAAGACACCTCAGTCCCTCTGAAGAAAAAGTATCCAAACCCCAGCAACTGCATCAGAGCAAGTTCCAGAGGTGTAGCTGTGTTAATTTGCTTTTCTGAACTAGACAAGGAGTCATGTGGCACTTTTAAGGACTAACAAATTTATTTATCATATGAGCTTTTGTGAGTAAAACCCTACTCCTTCTCATGTCTGATTTTACCCACAAATTTATCCACAGCAACTCATGTGATAAATAGATTTGTCAATCCTTAAAAGTGCCACAGGACTCTGTTTGTTTTGCTATAATAGAGCCTAAATTTTATCTTATCATGTGAAACAAACAAGGAGTCCTGTGGCACTTCTAAAGATCAACAAAAATTTATTTATCGCATGAGCTTCCATGGGAGAAAATCCCACTTTCTTAGAAAAAGTTAGTTTTGTTAGTCTTTAAAAGTGGCACAGGACTTCTTGTTTATTTTGCCAAACTAAACTAATATGGCTACCCCTCTGGAACTTACCATGTGAGAAACTGTTTCTACCCCCAACCTTCACTGACCATTTGTCTCTCTCTCCCACAAGCCACCCCATACTTTCCTGTATGTTGCTTTCTATACGTGACACTAACTCCTCTCACTCTCTCCAAAAAAAAAAAATAAAAAAAAAATCTACTACCTCTTCCTCTTTCAAATCCAAATTTCTCTTTAAAACTGATCTCTGTCATGTTTCCTACAGAACAGTGTCCTTGAAAAGACAGCTAAGAAGGTGAATCTAGCACCGATCCCAAGGACATAAGACACGAGGCTGGTGAAGATGGGTAATTTAAGGTTCTGTAACATTCTTCTCTACTTCAATTATTCTTTACTCACCACGCTAGCTATTTGCTGGAGCTTTTATCTAGTTCATTCATCATGCTCCTCAACTATATAATGAGACATACAATATACCATGGTTCCTATGTCATTTACAACCATTTTCCAGGTGGTGAAAATGTCTTAAACAAACAGGCACAGATAGGGAGGAACTAGCTAACTTTACCACCTAATATCAAGGCACTGATAATGTACTACATGTTCCACAGCACTTGTGTCCAGAAAACATTTTCTCTGATGACACACTGTAAATAGATAGGGAGACAAAATCTCTGCCATTCATTTCCTCACTGCTTAACTAATACTGGAAAACAGGAAAGATAGAGACTGATTCTTCACCTGTTTGCATTTGTGTGGTTATCTATACCTGTGCAAAGTGGATGTAAAAGGCTACATTTCTGATACAAATGCATTTTGTTTTCATTCTGCAGAGCTGAAAATGACAACAAAATGTGCATGGATGTAAAGAATAGGCCCCTCTTCACAAAAAAAACCACCCTGTTTTTATATGTATCTTCTTTATAAATACTTGCATTCTTTTCTCCTATTTACTTGCCAGAACATTCTCAACAGTTTGGCTACGTGATTTGAAGCAGCATTGTTTCAAAATGCATTAACACACATTGGCTATGTCCACACATGCATCATTATTTCAAAATAACCCATTTCAAAATGAGTTATTTCAAAATAAGTTAATTTGAATTAACAGTTTGTTAATTCGAATTAAGGGAAAGCCTGCTTTTGAAATAGCCGTTGTTTCAAAATGGTTATTTTGGAACAAGGCCGTTCGGACCAGTTGTTTCAAAAAAGTTGTTTTGAAACAATGGCGGTGTTTCAAAACAATGTGTCCGAATGCCATTGTTTTGAAACAACCATTTTGAAACAACGGCTATTTTGATTAGATGCGAGGTTTGATGGTTTTGAAATAATGGCCGTTATTTCAAAACAATGGGTCCCGTTGTTTCAAAATAATGGTGTGTAGTGTGGACATGCTGCTTCTTATTTTGAAACAACCTCTGTTGTTTCGAAATAAGAAGCCTGTGTGGACATACCCATTTATACCTGCAAGCAAGAAAGTCACAGATCAGTTGCTGCCTATTTTTTATCATTGTTTTGTGCTTTAATTCTAATGGAGGTGGTTAAACTGATTGTGCTAGTGGTTCAGTTGCAGCATTCTTCAGTGGTTTCAAAATTATCTAGTTGTTTTCAGTATGGTTCAGAAAAGTAAGGAGATTTCTTCTTATCCACTGAAGCCATTACAGAAAAGTTTGCTTTGCAATGTAATAGAAGGATTATTATGGGAAAATTGATTTTTATTGTTCCCCAAACCTGTCACTCAAGCGCATTTTTTTCAAGCAGTCTTCAAGTTTATAAAGCCATGTCAGACAACATTAACCAGAGTTATAAAAAACTCAAAATCACTGTCTCTGTTATCCAAAAAGATCTAAAGCTAAAGACAGAGTAAATACACTGACTTGCCAAAACACACATAACTCAGAATAGTAAATCCTAATTCTTTGAACAGTCTGAAGGATCATGTCACTGTTGTTAATTAATGATCTAAGTGGTTGATGCAGGTTTGTGAAACAGTAATTAAGTTGGGTCATCTGCTTTTTTTTTCCTACTCATGTTGAGACATTATACATTGACTCAGATAACTCAATGGAAAGACTCCCACTGACTTCAACAGGCTTTGGATCAAGCTCTATAAATATAATGAGAAATTGGAGCCAATTAAGAAAAGCTTAATTTTACCTGTGTGTTTATGTCCTATTGACTTAAAAAGAATTAACAGACGTGCTTTCGGAATGCTTTTCTGCATGTGGACACTTTCCTGAACCAGGGCTATAGCTGGGAGAGTAATGATCCTTATTCACTTGAAGACATTAATTACAGACCCAGTCCTGCAAATATATATATCTGTACTTAACTTTATGAAGAATTTTTGATTATACATGCGTAAAACTAAGCATGTGTGTAAGTGTCTGGACAATCAGGGATCTACATTTTGGTGGAATAATAATGACCTGTAAAATTGTTCAAACAACAAGAAAGAATGGGAGTAAGTTCCCTATCTTCAAGCATCTGATGAAGTGTGATTTTTTCCCACTGATGTAATACATACATTTATTAGTCTTTAAAAGTGCCACCAGACTCCTTGTTTCTTCTGCTAAACTAAACATGGCTACCCCTTTGGAACTTGAAATTGTTCAGTGACACATGTCAATTTTATACATTCAAGATTTAAAACTCTTTTAACAATGTAACTTGGACTAGTATGATATTAAGGGGAAAATCAGAAACTCACTTCTGTGGTGGCCCACCTTTGTGTCTTGTTAATTCTGGGCTGCTCAAAGGGCCATGTCACCCCCAGAGTTAGTGCACTTTATGGTAAACCCAAAAGGCTACCTATTGGCTGTTCTGCTGCTCAAAATTCAAGACTGCAGAGCACAATGTCACACCCCCTTCCATCCTGAGCCTGCTTTTGTGTGAAAGGAATTTCTCTGTGGGTCATTGCAGTTCTTTTATAGTAACTGTATAATTTGCCAGTCTGTTCAAACACATGTATTTTACTTGTTTTTGTTTATGATGCTGTGTAAAATTTCTTACAAGGCATAATAATATAGAAACTGTAGGTCTGCAATAGCAAGATGATTCAAGACCACTATTTTATAATTATCCCATAACAATTTCAAGGTGACTGCCTCTGCATTCCCTTTCCATGGTTACTTAAGAGCACCCACTTAAGTTTTCCAGATTTGGGAAGAGACCCATGTCTCTTTCCCTCCTGGTCTGGGTTTTACAGTTGCACAGCTCCCTGTCTTTTGCTGTGATATTCCCAGAAAGCCAGTCTCCCAAAAAGCCAGTGCCAGTGCTTTGCTTTCTTTCCAGTCGTGATGAGCAGAGTATTACCAGCAGCTAATTACATGTTGCCACACATTTCAGAGTGGTAGCCATGTTAGTCTGTTTTCAGCAAAAATGGTGAGGAGTCCTGTAACACCTTTGGCTATGTCTGCATTGGCAAATTAGTCCAGACTAAGAAGGCTTAAGAAGTTTGAGCTAAGCTGGTTAGTTTGAACTAACCACATGTTCTAGTTAAAACTTAGCTTTAGTTTGAACTAGAACACACAATTAGTTGAAATTTATAAGCACAAGGCTAGTTCAAACTAACCTTGAACTTCTTAGTTCGAACTAACAAGTTCAAACTTCTTGTGGCTCATGTAGACATAGTCTTAGAGACCAACAACAAGAAAAAAAAAAAAGGAGGATTGGGGGAAAGCATAAACTTTTGTGGGCTGAAACCAACTTCATCTGACCAAGTAGGTTCCAGCCCAGGAAAGCTTATGCAAATTTTTCTTTGTTAGTCTCTAAGTTTAGGTCTACACCAAGAACAGTTAGTTCGAACTTGTTAGTTCAAACTAAGAAGTTCAAGGTTAGTTTGAACTAACCTCAAACCTATTAGTTTGAATTAACAACTGGATTAATTCAAACTAATGTGAGTTTGAACTAGTACGCTTTGTTAGTTCGAACTAACTGCCATTGGTTTGAACCAAGCATTGGTAGTTAGTAGATCGAACTAAGCATTCCTTAGTTTGAACTAAGGACTTCCTTAGTTCGAACTAAGGAAAGCCTAATGTAGACAGCTAAAAAGTTAGTTCAAATTAAGCCTCCTTCATTCAAACTAAGTTGCCATTTTAGACATAGCCTAAGATACCATAGGACTCCTCATTGTAAGTTGCCACACATTTCTTTCTAAGGAATCCCATTTATTCATAAGGTAAAAAGTTATAGACAACAGAGAAAACACTTTAAAAAGTCAGAAAAGTTCCTATACATATCCTAAAAGCTTTCAAGAGGCCACCCATCAGTCTCATGGGACATTAGCAGAGGAGTCTTTACAGCTCTTTTGCAAAGATTAAGACCCTTGAATAAAAGGACATGTTCATTAGCTGGAGCAGAAAGAAAGTCTTAAACCAGTTTAAACTCATCCTTTTAAAGCCAAAAGCCCTGTCTTTGGCTGTTGGCCTATGGAAAATGCACTTTAAATCTGTATATGAAACCTCTAGAAGGCATAGTATCTCTCCAGCAGCGTTTAAAGTGGTTGACTTTAATCCCTCCCTCCACTGATCAATTTAATTCCTGAAGGAGCTGTGGCAACCCTCCTGATACACTACAGCACAATCAATTTCCAAAGGGATAGCCGTGTTAGTCTAGTCCAGCAAAAAAAACCAAGGAGTCGTGTGACACTCCGGGTATGTCCACACGTCTCTTATTTCAAAATAACACAGGTTATTTTGAAATAAAAAAGATTAGGTCCAAACGATGTTTTCTTATTTCAAAATGACAGTCTCTGTCATTTCGAAATAAGAACCGTCATTTTTAAACAGCTTAAACCCCATTCATTTTGAAACTGCTGTTATTTTGAAATGGTTATTTCAAAATAATGCCGTTTGGACATGTTGTTTTGAAACAACACCATTGTTTTTACCATTTCGAAATAACAGCTGTTTCAATAGCAGGCTTTCCCTTAATTTGAATTAACATTTTCTTAATTCGAATTAACTTAGTTCAAAATAACGATGTATGTGTGGACATAGCCTTAAAGACTAAAAGATTTATTTTTCTCATGAGCTTTCATGGGAGAAAATCCCACTTCGTCAGATGCTTTAAGTTCACCCATCTTCGAAGCATCTGATGAAGTGGGATTTTCTCCCACAAAAGCTCATGCGAAAAATAAATCTGTTAGTCTTTGACTCTTTGTTTTTTTACAGCACAATCACACATACAGTCCCTAGCCTACAGTGATACATAAATGTAAAACAATATGTTCACTTGAAGCCACAGCATATGAGTGCAAGATCTGTTGTAATCCATAGCTGTGCTATGTGGTCCACGGGACCATTTAACACATGAAAAAGTAACATCTTAACAGTCGATTTTATCAGCCACCAGCATATTTTAGCTTAAAAAAAAAAAGCTATTCTATGCTGTAAACATGCAAAGTGGGTGGTGTAAGAAGCAAAACAGATTTGGAAGCCAACAAATCATTACAGTTATACAAGAAAAGTAGATTTTGCCAGGAAAAACATTTATTTAGAAGGACAACCTCATAGGCATGTGAGTACTACATTAAAAGGCCCATAATTTTGTTATAAATCTATCAGACTTGAGCAGTTTCATAATAATTAATGTGATAACTTAAATATCAAAGAAGAAAAATGACTAGGGAATTATTAGTGAATATCCAAAGGGGCAGAGATTAGTTATGGCTCAACCCAACCCACACTGTTAATGCTTATTACAAACTTACCTGAATTATTGAGATATTTTGAGGGTTCATGCACCTTGTCCTCATTCTTCTCAACAAGGCTTGAATAGCTCAAGTTCTCTCAACAAATTTCTTCTCTGAAAAGACTCCAGGAATCTCTCCATCCCTACACACACAACTGCAGCTATACCTCAAAATATCTTCTTGGAAAGGAAGTTGAGATGCTTTCCAAAGATGTCCAGGACTGTGGTTCACCTTTTCTCCAATGTCTCTTCTAAGAGAAAAATTGCTTGTTCTTGCCTGGATGTCAGCTGTGTGACACCAACCGTCACCCATCCACGCAATCTTCTCAGGGCAATGCCAACCCTCACTATGTTATGCAGAGTAAGATTAGATGCACCCCCATTCCTGATGAAGAAGGACTTCGGGCTTTAGTCTTAGAGTAAGATTTCTTTAGAGAGTTCAATTAAAAATTTAATTGCTAGAAAATGTATTATGATTTTTTTTAACGTAATGGTGTTTGCCTTACCAGTCTTACTCTGGATATCTTAAATCTTAATCTTGGATAATAGATTTATGATAGTTTTTACTATTTTATATATCAATATGGTGCTCTTACATAGGAGCTGATCCCCAGTTGGCTCAAACAAGTTTGTGGGAACACTGTCCCCCTGGGGATAACAAATCTGGTATTTCTATCAATAGATGATGACTGGCAGGATATCACAGGAGAAACCAGAAAAGGGGCTCCATGTCTCTATTATTAGTCTGGCCCTGTGGAGACTGTTTGAGTGACTAATAGACACTTGGTGTCAGGGAGCTGACACCCAGTCAAGCACACACAATATTTCCTCTGGCTGGAGGCAGGGGGGTAACAAGGTGACTCACGCCCTGGGCATCTCAAGAAAGTATCACAGAAGCTTATCATAGACAATTCAGTATGTTCAGAGAGAGGCCTACAGCTGCACTTAACCATGGCAAAAACTGACTTTGGATTGGCTTCATCAAGACCAGTCTGAAGGCATTCATGATGGCTTACTCTCTGATTCTATTTCCTTTCGAGTGAGAGTTAGCAGCCCCAATGCATGCAAGAGGTGCATCATGAACCTTGTAACTCTACCTATGCTTCATGAAGGGGAGCTGACTCATCTTCACTTTCCAAGTTTTTGCCTATTTATGGATAAAATTATGGGTCAGTTTCCCACTGTCCAGTCCCCCATTCCATACAAGTCAATCTGGAGGAGAAAAAAAATATTGCAAACAATACTTTTTAGTGATTTTGACTTCTAGAAAAAAGTGTTAAAACTTGTTTGTATACATGAGAGTCAGTTTCTTTTCTATTTTGCCTTTCATAAAGTCTTGGATTCAGTAGTTAAAGTATAATTTGATGGACCCAGGAGCCTTCCTAATCTCTGGGCCCCCATCCTATATTGCCCGAGCTCCCTTCATTCATGTGACCATGGGGCATTCCACTTGATTCTTCTAGATTCTGGAATCTGGGTCCTGGAACTCTGTCCTGTCAGATTTATGGGGCCCTGGAATGTTCTTCCTTGGTATTCCCATCTACTTTAACCCCTGCTTGGATTCTTCCTGGGGATGTCAACTGTTCACAGTGTAATGAGCTTGCGTACTTTCATTAGCTGGACTGCAAGTGTTTGTGTTTTGACAGAGAAGGGGGTGGAAATTGCAACAGTGATTTTTTGGATTGTTTGACAATGAGGTCTTGCTTCATTCTTTAGGTTTCTCAATGTCACAACATTGGTCTCTAAAATCTGAGAAGGCAGCAAATTCCAAAACAACAAGAGACTTTTAAAGAAACATCAATAATATGAAAAAAGTATCCATGTGTGGTGAATAGAACTGGGTAATAAAAAAAGAGAGCGAGAGAAAGAAAGTTAAAATGTTTCTTTAATCAACCATTTGTTTTTAGAATGATAGAAATCATAGAATTACAGAAACTGGAAGGGAACATGACAGGTCATTGAGTTCAGTTCCAGGCACTCATAGCAGGATCATGCACCACCATTAAACCATCCCTGACAAGTGTTTGTCTAACCTGATCTTAAAAACCTCCAGTGTAGGGGATTCCACAACTTGCTGAGGCAACTTAATAGAATTTTCTTGAACTTGTATTTCTGTTTTCACTATTAGACTGTCATTGCAAACCTGTGCAGAAGATCAACATGAGTTTGTGCCTCACTTAAGCTCTCAAAATAGGGCTTAAGTGGTGCCTATATAGTAATATAAGCATATTTCAAACTTAAAAAATTGTGACAACCTTTTTTGACTGGAAAAAGATTAGAGTGTTCCACATCTGGTGTACTCTGATCTGCTTGACCTGAATCAGAAAAGCTCGACCAGAGGCAGGGGAACAGATCAAGGGAGGCTGAGGTAGTCACCTTCCTCTGCATGCTCTTCTGTTCCTGTCATCCTTCCAGACTTTAATTCCAGTGACCTTAAAGAGGAGGAGGAAAGGGACAGAGGTATTGCCAAGGACACAGCCTTACCTTCCCCATTCTTCCAAAAGGGACACAAGCTGGATTTTTCCATTGACCAAACTGTGCCCTCAACTCATTGAACTCACATTGATATGTTGGCACTTGACAAGTTATAATAAGCTTGTCCCCTGAATAATGGTTGGTGTGAAAAATGCAAGCACTCTGTGATGAGAGTGAAAAAGAGGCATTCTGTATTGTGTGTACCAATACTCTCACAACAAGCAATTTGTAATCATGAACAGTCTGAAGGATATGATTGATGAAACTGTTTGATCAAAGCAAACCAACAAAATAAATACAGAAAGAAGAAAGTTCTTAGGACATCATACAAAGTCCCAGGATTGTTCTAGTGAAATCTTGCTTACTGCTAACACGCAAGACTTTTGCTGACTCTATAGGCTGAATTTCATCCTATTCCACATATATCTGGATGAGTGAGGTTTTATTCATCAGACTGTCTGGATGCAAAACACATTGAATTATTATATCTCTTTAGCTCAATGGAGGAGGACAGATTTTTGTGAGGATTAATTAGTTCATATTTGTACACTGCTTTGATAATGTGAAGTATTGTCTCTTTATTATCATCAGGTGCTACAGCTGCTCAGAACACTTTATTTTAAATGTTTTCTATGAAAAATAGAATAAATTATTTAACAAAACTGACCTGACATGGTTATTTATCTGCTTTCTGGACAGCTATATAATTTTTAATTTTAAATTAAAACCAGAAAAAAATCTTCCCATTATCAAATGTGTGGAAATGTTTTCCGATTTTAATCTGCACTGTTATGAGCAGATTGCTGCATAAAAATTCCTCCCTACATCTAATTAGTAGTACCATTTACAGACCACAGAATTAGGTGTGATATGCTCTCTTCATAGTCTTTGAGAAAAAATAGTGAGAGATTATAGGAAAGGTATTTTCTATGAAGAGAAAAGCCAACAGAAAATAAAAATGAGAGAGAAAGCAATGTATGCAACAATAGTGAAGCTTTTAGACTCCAGCCGAATGATTAACAGTGAACTAAGTATCAGGTTATTAAATATTTAGTCTCATTGGAGTCGCATATTTAGGTTTCACATGGTTGCTTTGGCCCTCCTTCCTCAAGGCAGACAAATGCAGTTCCATGAAGGTTATACTGTAGATTATTCAGACAAGATCTTATGAACTGAAAGGTTTTTTTGCTTATAGAATCATAGAAACTGGAAGGGATCATGACAGGTCATCAAGTTCAGTTCCCTGCACTCATGGCAGGACCAAATGTCCCCATTAAACCATCCCTGACAGGTGTTTGTCTAACCTGCTCTTAAAAATCTCCAATGTAAGAGATTCCACAGCCTGCTGAGGCAACTTATTCCAGTGTTTAATCACCCAGACAGGACTTTTTTCCTAATGTCTAGGCTGAACCTTCTTTGCTGTAATTTAAGACTGCTGCTTCTTGTCCTACCACCTGTGATTAAGGAGGGTATTTTTTCTCCTTCATATGTGGGGAGTCCATGGTATATTTAGTAAGGGTAGTGATTTATCCTGTAACATTTTCTTTCCTCTCACCTTCGTGCAGAGATATGCATTGGCTAAATGCTACCAATGGGACTGCTACATGTATATAATTTTATCATCATTAAAAGTTCTACATGTGTATATCATCACAGTATACACTATTTAATTGGGGTGTGATGTATTAGTATAGCTGTCTTATCTGGATGCCTTTTTGGAAGCCTACTGAATTAGCCTACTAAGAGTGATAGGTAATATAAAAATAACCACTGCTTAATCAAGACAATAATTAGCATCAGTTCTGTTTAACTGAACTAAATTTGAATGAAAGAGAAAGATTGATAAACTTTATATTCTATTGATCAATGACTGTCTAAAGAATCTACAGAATAATTATATTAATAAATGACAGATATTTAGTTCAAAATTTTGTTTGATTGAGCAATTAAAGTACACCTTAAATACAGCATACATGCATAGCCTCCATGCATAGGTCCTTCTTCCCCAAGCAATATCAAATTGTGTATCACACATATATAGATATAATATATATGTAAAAATGTTTGCTGAACTTAGTATTTGTACATACACTTAAGAGCACCATACTGGATGACATGTATAAAATCAAAGGACATTTCAGTGGAGGTAAAAGTATGGTATTTCAGTCAGTATTTTCTCAAAGGTTCTATTTCTTGCAGGTTTTAAGTGAAACACTCCTAGAAATTCATGTCTTTTGTTTAAATAAGGTCTTTTTCATGTGAACTTGAAAAATGGAGCTGTTGAATAGTGTACGTTCAAATTTTTCCCTGCTATGTCTATCTACATTTGTAAAACCTATTTCCTGTACATACCAAGGGCTCAGTCTTGTAAATGGATCCTCAAGTTCAGAAACTTTAAGTATAGGGGCCATAGGTTTAACATCTAAAAAACACAACAAAGGCATCATTGGTTTGAATACATCTGCCACCAGAAATGACAACCACTTTATGGATTTAGCTAAGGGGAAAATTACAAATATTACATAAGTTTTCATCACATTTTGTGAACATTTGAAATGTATTTAATTTGTGTCACAGAAAAAACTATTTGTCCAAGAAAATGACAATATTTCAAAAACAGATTGGAAGAAGAAGTAATCACAAGAAAGGAAAAGAAGTTGTGAAGATACCATATCTTCTGGTTCTGGTGAACTGTGCAGGAGAAAAACTCCCAGTCTTCCACTAGTTCTGGTTCTGTAGTTACTTACACGAACATCAAATTTGTATAAAATAGTATCAATTTGATCTGGCAGTGTTTTACACTCAGTTTGCATTGTAGTAAATGACTTTGTAGTGACCATGTACACTAGGTACTGTAGAATCAGGCCTAATATTTGTAACTGAAAAATAATACTCAGTACTAAATAATGAAAGATGTCAATGATTCCAAAATAAAATATTACTTGATCCTTAGGTTCCTTTAATGGATTACTTGATCCTTAGGCCTCTTAATAGATTATTGAGTAAATGCTACATTTCCCTCCATGATATCCAGAATTGCCTTTCATGTATGACTAATATGTGAAACAACATCCAGGTGTCTTCTATTCTCTTTCCCTTTGTGTGCACACTTTAGAGAGTGACCTTTGCAAGCAGTAGCTAAGAATATAAATGAGCACTGACTTCCAAAGCTTTCAACAAAGTTAGCACACACAGAGGCTATGCTGCTATGAAATTAACAGTTCTGCCAGATGGTTTCTACCTGCAAGCTCTGCAATAATTACAATAACTTCATCAGATTTGTGGACTTTCATCACCTGGAATATTTTTATTACAGTGTGAAGATGTCTTTAAGCATTTCACCTCAAAGAATTAAACTTCCACTTGGTTGAGGAATTCTTTCTGAAAGCTGCAAATTACAGAAATGAAATAATGAAAGTAAATGAAATAATAATAATAATTATGAATGTTAGTTTACTTGTCACCAGTTAATCCACACTGGGTGAAACTGGAAATGTACTCAGAGGTTCAGGAGAAAGTCTGATATCTCCAAACTTGGGACTTCCACTAGGCATCCAATTCATTATAACTTTTACTGTCAACTCATGCTGTCATTACATTCAGTGACAAAAGTCCCATTGATTCCAATGAACAAAGGATCAGAATCCCTATTTTCTCAATCCTTCACATGACCACTATCACAGAGCGAGGTAGGTTTCTGTCAGCCTCACTCAAAATACAAGATTTAAATGTACATATCACAGGTGTGCCCTGAATGAATATCTAACAAAGACTGCTGAGGTGGATTCCATTTTTTTCCCCCCACAGCCATTGTTATAGGTAATAGGATGTTAACCAAATAGCTATCAAGATACAAGTCATTGTTCATTCAATTTTCAGTGTCATAAAACAAATATGCAAATCAGAGATGGTGTTCATAACACAGCTGTATGATGAAGCATGCACATTGCTGTACAAAGAATGGATGGTCACATGGTTATAGCAATACCCTTGGACTTTGGAGATTCTGGTTCAGCTTCTGCTCTGTTGCAGATCTCCTGTGTAATCTTGGGCATGTTATTTAGTGCTGGTCTACACTATAGAGTTTTGTCAACAAAACAATGGAGGTGTACACATGGAAACTCTCATTTTACTGATGTAACTCCCCTGTTATGCCAACACAATAAAACCACCTCGATGAGAGGCTTAAGGATTATGTCGGTGTTAAACATTAAATTCCATATAGTGGCTGCTGTCCTTCTTGTCAATTTTGTGGTTGGAGACACAGAATTGACAAGAAAACTGGGCAATGAGGGCCCAAGTGCTATCTGTTCCGTTAGAGAGCTGAGCAGTTGGATCCCACTCGCTCTTGGGAGTGGGGAACGAAGCCCAGGGAGCTGGAGCCCACTTGCAGTGTGGAATGGGGAGTGGGGAAGCCCAGGCTGAGCTGAGATTAACAAGGCTGCCTGGCTTCCCCAGGAGCCAGAGGAGCAGGGGGGTGAGGCTGGCAAGAAGGTGGGGCTGCTGATGTCCTGCTTCCTTGAGATGAGAAGCCCCAAGTGACTTCCCCTGGCTCCTGGCAGGGATTAGGGATGAGATAAACCCCTGGTGGCTTCCTGGCTCCTGGCAGGAAACAGGGAGCCTATGGTGTAGTGGGGCTCCCAAATCTCAGCTCCACTCTTAGGTAGGTGTGAGCACTCCTGGTAAGAACATTCACCACCAACCCAAGGACGGTAGTGTGGATATCAGCCATCACAGTAACTAGTGTGATGGCCATAATTCAACTTAACATAGGTTGACAATCTTTGTAATGTAGAGAAGGCCTTAAACGCTTTGTGTTCCACTTCCTCCTTCTGTAAAATATGGATGATGGAACTTCATTATATCACAGGCTCTGGTGAACATAAATATATTAAAGACAATGAGATGTTCTCATAGTAGCACAAGGGGGACCATATAAGTCTCCTAAATAGATAATAGAAAATGGCTCATACTCTCATCTAAATACTACAGTTTGCTATCCAGCTGCAAAGTAGTTTACAGCTATGGAAACATTAGTTAATACTACCTTCTGAGCTAGATGTTTTGTTGCATTCCTGCCTGACTCTGCTCATTCTACATTGGATCATTTCAGGCTAACTGCAGATTGCTAGAGGACTAAGTAACAGCCATCTCACAGATTTGATTTTTCTTTATCAGATTGAATGAGACCAAATGAAGAAAATGCAAGTTCTCCCACCAGAAATTGTCAGCCAATGTTTTAGGGACTTTTTCTGGCTCACTAAACAACATAAATCTATAGTAGTTATATGTGAAACAATGTTGCAACAGATTCTCATCTCCTACTAGCTAGTTTGGAGGACAAACTAAACAGAAGACATGAGAGATTGCAAACTAAATGTGTCAGAGTAGTCAGTTCTAGTGTACACAGACACTTCCAGGAAAGCTCTGGTTGCATTTCAAAATTTCTTGAATTTAAAAGTTATGGTCTTGCCTCATTCAGTCAGATACTCTCATGCTTCCATGGTGGTTATGTTGCAGGATGATGCTGAACCAAACATTTTTCTGTGAAGACAAGCAGCATATATTGAGGAGTTTTCATGACTATGAACAAAACCAACTAAGAAATGAGAGGCTGCATCACAAGCAGTCTGTGAACTGAATCATAGATATCTCCCAATAAGTGAGTGGGCTCAAGAATTAATCAGAAATTGGGATCAGGAAGATCTCATGCTGAAGTTTTAGGAGAAAGTGGAGGAGACAGTAGAAGCCACTGATAACTAGAAACAAATAGGAAACCAGCACAACCCCACTAAGCACTAGCCTATAGTGTTAGCTCTATCAGGTAAGCAGCCATACACACCTGTAGCTGAAGCTCCCAAGTAGCCTTTTAACCCTATACAGAACCTATTTCAGGAATCCAGAAGTCAAGAAGGTATTGAGAACTGTGCTCATGTTTGAATTTGAGAAAAATGTTTGTAGACACATAGACAGAGTTAGAAGGGAAATTGTATTTTTGACCACTGACATATCCAGAGACTTCATGAAGCAGGATCCAAAAGCATTACAGAACTGGCCATCTTGTTTCAGTCTTTAGCTCTAGATATACTTGAGACACACTGGAACTCCATGCAGTGTTGTTGAGATACATTGCTTAAGTGAATGGTTTATGTGTGACTGAGTTCTGCTCCATGGGGAAAGGTAACCACAGATCTTTCAAGAACTAAAAACAGTGCATGATAAATAAAGGAAATAAGCAAAGCTAACCCTCTCTCTACCTCACAGAGGTACCTTGTAGGAGGTCCACACCCTATCACCTGCTCTTCTGTCCTACTCTGGATCTAAAAGAACATATAGATCCACAGACTTGCAACCACCCTAATTTTTTATTTTTTTTTTTTAAAAACAGATCACCCACAACCATACAGCACTCTACCAGGGCCAGTCCCCACAAGGGCAGCTCATGGTAAGAGAGACAGACAATACTTCTATCCCTTCTCTGACTATTTCTCCTTCTGTCTTCTCAACCAGCCCCCCAATTTGCTTATAAGCCTTCCAGGGCTCCTAGGTCAGCTACAGCTGATTGCCTAATTAATCTTCTGGGACGCTACTCAGCCTGTGCCTCTGCCTAGCTGCCTCTCCTCAGGCAACTAGCCTTAGCTCTTTAGCCCCTATGCTACTATAGTAGGTGAGTGATGAGGGCATTTATTCCCTAGCCCTCTGTCACATGCCCTTCCTGTGTTGGGAAAATTTTACTGGTTATGTAAAGGTATGTTCTCCTCCCCAGAAGTGGGAGCGTTATGTTCCTTGTATTGTGTTCACTGTTATTGTAACAGTTAGTGACCTGAGCTCTAGAGGGTGCTGGAGAGCAAGTCTGCCTGGCAACTGGTGATGCGGGCTCCCTGGTCAGATGGACAGGAGCCTTGGCAGGCAGCCAGGAGTCTGTGCTCTGCCCAGCAACAGGGTCAGTGAACTGAAAGCAGTCTGCCTAGTGACAGGGGCTGTGTGCAGACTGTAGAGAGGGCCGTGCGCACACCTTCTAGAACCCTCTCCACTGAACCCTATGGAACCTGGTTTGGGCGTGAAAGCTGTGGCTTTCTGATTGGTTGGCTGGCCAGGTACTTAAGCTAGGGCTCAATGGTCATTCAGGGTTCGGACCATGGCGGACAGGCGGGAGGTTTGTTCCTGGATCTTTGGGCATGCTCCCTTGGCCACGTGGCAGGAGCTGTAAGAGCTGAGATCCAAAGAAGAGATTCTCCAGAGGACCCCTATTGGACTAGGAGCCTTGAGCACCCTGGGACTCTGCTGGTCTCTCTGAGCTTTTGGTCCCCAGGATCAGAGGTTCAGTGAGAGCAGGGTGAGTCAGGCTCCGAAGAGGACGCCGAGGGACCGCATCCAGGAGCCGGAGAGGGCATCGTGGACCAGGAGGGAAGGAGCCGTCGTCGTGCCGGAGGAAGAAGAGCAGTCCCCGAAGGGATAGGGTCCCCGCGTGGCCCTATTTGGACTTTGCCTTGGGGTGAATAGACTTTTGGTTAAGGACCCTTGGCTACCAGCAGCCCAGAAGAAGATGGTGCAAGTTGAGTTTATCTGGACGGGAGACGACGCGGGAGCAGACGGTCCACCTAGGGACCTGGAGCAGCGCCTCGTGGGAGTCGTGTCCAACGCCGTTCTGGTGAAGAGAAACTGTGAGGCGTTGGGACTGTGGGGACCTCAATTGAGAGAGAATCTCTCTGTCCGGTGGGGTTGGGATGCGGGTCCAACCCCACTGTTGGGTACTTGTATTTCTGTGTTTAATAGTGGTAATCTTGTGTTGTGGGAACTGTTTTATATAAGTGTTTGCTGGGGATCCGGTGGGAGGTTGAGGGTGTGTTCAATAAAGCTGTGTTTGAAAACCTTAACCTGCCTACCTTTCTTGACTGTACCTGTGGTAGGAGCCAGGGGTTGACAGATGCCCCAGGTGAATAGGGCTTGCCATTTAAATTCTTTTCCAGTAACACCTGGGGGAGGCTCAGATATACTGTTCAAACTAGATTCTCCAGGAATCAACAGACAAAGAAGGGATTTTTGACAAATAGGCTGAGTTTAAACTGACAGAGAGGTTTTCTTCTGATCTAGTATATGAACAGGACCTAATATCCAAGAAAAAGGGTCTCAGTCCTTGCACAAGGATTAAAAGAACTTGACCTACTGCAGCTCCATGGGTCGGATGGGTAGTCTCTGGCAAGCTGTTAACATGTATGTAGGAGCTCTTACTACATTGTTTTCTCTTTAATGCTTTCACCTTGAGAAGAATTTGCTTGCTTACAAAGAGCTGTGTGATTACTTGTAACTGTGTACAATTGTTCATAGCCTTCAAGGAGGAAACAAAGCACAGATATTGATCTGTTTAGGCAGTCTAACTGGCTGCAGATATCATAAGGTAGGCAAGGAACTGTGCAACATAGAAAAACAGCAATCAGGAAGAAGTCTGGAGGGATTCTCCCCTCATGAGAGGAGGTGGTTGTCACCTGGAAACTTTTAAGTGTGAGCTCTTAATGGATGACAAGGGGGAATGAAGGTGTAGTTGCTTGAGGTATGATAGTATAGTTGAACTTCTCTGACTCAGATCAGTTACAGATTTATCAGCAGAAAATGGAAGAAACCACAAGTTGGTTTACAGGGGGGCAGAAATTTTGAAATTGTGTTGGTAATGGGCTAATCAAATTCAGTAGTTGTAGCTACTCCTTGAAAATGATTTATTTTTAGGATGCAGGTCCCAGCATGCAGATATCATTTACATTTTAGTCATTGCCAATCTCTTCTAGATGCCATGGACAACCAATTTATGATCTGTCCAGAGTTAATATACACCTGAGCACACTAGTAAAACAAATTGAAGACTCTCAGGGTGGAAGTACCTTATCTCAAAAAGCTGATGAGCATTTGTGATGTACTGATGACAAGCGTGGGTATTAGCATTAGTTACTGTTAGAATATGGGGCTTAAAAAATATGGAGCACATTAGATGCTTGGCAGGAATTTAAAGTACAGCAAAATCTGAGACCCATAAGTCAAGACTGGGGGATTTATTTCCTCAGACTTGAACCTCAGCAGATTACTTAACACTAAATTTCGGTTTTGAGCCAATAAGAATGTATTTTCAGTTAATTAAATACATTGTAAAGAGTGACATTTCACTACAATATATTGAATACAGATTTATTTTTTTTAGTCTATGCATTTAAATGCATTCTTAGCAATATTTGTATACCTTATGCTGTATTTCCAATTCTCTCTATTGGAGGAGCTAGGGTAATAAATATTTGTATACAGTACAAAAAATAGTTCACAGAAATTTGGAATCTTTTTCAATCTAGGATTTCTACATTCAGTCACTTTTCTGAATCACTTAGCTTATAGCGCATCTTCTGTAAATCCTTTCTAACAGAACCATAAGGACTACAGTTTATGAGACAGATTGTCCCATAATTTACTTCTTCAGTTCTTGATTGCATAGAACACATCTTGTCCTATACACAATTGTATAACATATGTAGAAACTACAAAATCTTTTAAATACAAAAGTCAAAGTGCATTTAAGCCATCTTTTAGTTAACTTTAGCAGCTACAAACAAGAAATTAGCTCCATCTGACCAGCAAACACTCTATAGTTACCAACAAGTGCTCTTTTCAGCACCCCAGTTTTGAAACCAGGCCATTAAACTACATCCCTAGGCCCTCTACCACATTGGTAACACTGAAGTATCATGTCTGACCTGCATCTTTAGTGGTAAAGGACTACAGCATAGGGCTGGATTAAGAAGCCTTGATGTCCTGGGCTGACACATCACTGCCCCGCCCCCAGCCTGGGGCTCCAACTCTCTACCACTGTGGGGGCACCTTGCTGGGGTCCAGACTCAGCCCCTCTCCAGCCTGCAGGCAGGCCAGCACTGTTGGGGCCAAGGGCCACACTCTGCAGCACTCCTGCACCAGCCCCAGCCCCAGTCTTGTCGGTCTGCCTCCAGGAGTGGGGCCAGTTTGCATGTAGTGGGCCTCCAGTGCTTCCCTTCAGGACCCACTGGAGGACGTGCCATGTGGCAGCCAGCCCACCCTGCCTCCAGAGCGAAGCGAACAGGCACTGGCCCACCCTGCCTCAGGAACAGACCCTGACCTCTGGCTCTAAGCCTGTGCCTCCTCAGTGCTGGCAGGGGCCCTCCCAACACCCCTCCAAGTCTCAGCAGTGCTGTGGGGGCTGAGTAGAGCAGCAGGACTGGATATCTTAGGACTGTGTGGGGCTGGAGCACAGGGCCTCCTTTCAGGCTGTAAGTCAGGGCTTCATCACCTATAGTCCCTGTGTTAATCCAGCCCTGCTACAGATTAATAGCAGCCATGCCCCAAACTACTGATTGGCTGGACAGAGAGCCTTCTCATTGCATACCTGGAACATGTAAGGACCCCAACATCAATAGGAAGCTGTCTGAGCAATAGGACATTGCCCTCTGATTGCTGCCTAGACTGCACCATTTGACAATGACGCTGGACTGTCCCTAACTCACTTCAGTTACTGGGCATTTCAGTTTGCTTGAGCCTCTGAGGTTACCTCCTATGCTCATCTTACCCCAAGGGTATGGGACCCACATGTATGGTATCATAATCCCAATGGCCATGTCTACACCTAAAATCTTAGTTTGGACTTGGTTAGTCCAAATTAAGTAGTCTGAAAGTTAGTTCAAACTAAGTGCATTTTTTTTAGTTAGAACTATCTTCTAGTTTGAACCAGCCATGCTGTTTTTAGTTTGACTTAAATTTTTAGTTAAAGTTTGAACTAAAAAAAAGCGCTTAGTTTGAACTAACTGCTTGTTCAAGCTTCTATAGCTCAAACTAGCATGTTTACATTGTGCTAGTTTGAACTAAATATGCAAATAAGTTTGAACTAAGCAGTTAGTTCAGACTAACCAGCCAAACTGACTAGTTTGAATTAAGCTTTGTTTAGTTTGAACTAAAAAAAGATTTAGTTCAAACTAGGCAAAGCCTAGTGTAGACAGGTTTCAAATTAGTTCCAGTTAAGGCTCCTTAATTTGAACTAATTTGCTAGTGTAGACATAACCAGTGGGATGCTGAGCTCCTGAGAAGAGAGAACTTGCCTAGAAGCAGAAAACCAAGCCTTTCAGGATGCAGTGGACCCGCTTTGGTTGTAAAACCATGCCCTTCAGGAACAGATCACAGAACTGCAAAACAGGAACACCTTCCCCAACCCCATATGCCATGTTTCTTTCTGAACCAAAAACCAAAATCATGATACCTTTACCAGAGTGCTATGATAAGACCAATAGCAAATGTTGAGGCTTGCGAGGCAGTGCTCTTTTTCCTGCTACAGTCTAGCACTTAGAGGATGGATTAAGTAAAGGAAGGCCTAATCATTAACTTTCTAACAAGTTTGGCCGTTAACCTGGTGCTCATGCTAGAGCAGAATAATTGCATGCTAGCTAGCTGGAACAACTTCTTGATGACCTTTGTGATAATTTTCAATGACCATCACTGGGCTCTTATTGCAGAGGTAGCCTTACAGAGATTCCACTAGGCTTCAGAGTTAGCTACAATATATACAGACCATTTCAGATTCTGGCAATGGATACAGCTTGGAGTGAGTTGGCCCAGCTACACCAATTCCTTTTTGGTCTCAGTGAGGAAATAAAAGATGTGCTTGCTCTCATGGAGCCTCCCATGGAACTAGACACATTCATTCAGATTTATATCTGAATCGACATCAGACTTACTGAGGGGATGACCTAAGAAAAGCTGGATTCTACTTCACATGTAGGCCCTCTCAGCTACCCCTGAAAAGTCCCTTCATTTCTACTCATGCAAATAGATGCAGCATCGATCCAACTAGACCCTTCCAAAGGGAATGCTGACTGTCACGAAAACTTGTATTTTTAATATGGTAGCACTGACTCGGGGGTATCAGTCTGTTCTGATGAATTCAGGAACCATAGAGCTTTGAGAAAATGGCTGTGCCCAGATTCAATAAAGGGGTCAAGCCTATGCAATAATGTGAAATCCCCTACCGAGATGGGGATTAATAGGAAAAAAATGAAAGATGGATAAGGAACTGGTTAAAGGGGAGACTACAGCAGGTGATAATGAAAAGGTGTGCTTTCAGACTGGATGGAAGTTGTTAGTGGAGTTCCTCATTGATTGGTCATTTACCCCTTTTATTACTGATCTTGGCACAAAAAGTAGGAATATACTAATAAAGTTTGCAAATGACATAGAGTTGGGAGGGATTGCTAACACAGAGAAGGATCAGGATATCATAAAAGAAGAGCTGGATGACCTTGTAAACTAGAGTAATAGAAACAGGATAAAATTTAATAGTGATAAGTTCAAGGTTATGCATTTAGGGAATAATAACAGAAATTTTTGCTATAAGCTTGGAACGCATCAATTGGAAGTGACAGAAGAGAAAGACCTGGGGATACTAGCTGATCACAGGATGACTATGAGCTACAAATGTGATGTGGCTATGAAAAAAGTAAATGTGGTCTTAGGATCCATCACACATGGTATTTCCAGTAGAAACAGCAGTATGTTTATACAAGGCACTGGTGAGACCTCATCTAGAATACTGTGTGCAATTCTGGTTCCCTGTGTTTATGAAAGATTAATTCAAAGTGGAACAGTTGCAGAGAAGAGATACTGGGATGATTTAAGGAATGGAAAACCTGTCTTATGAGAGGGGTCTCAAGGAACTTGGCTTGTTTAGCCTAAACAAAAGAATACTGAGGAAAAACATGATTGCTCTCTATAAATACATCAGAGGATTAAATACTAGGGAGGGAGAGTAACTATTTAAATTCAGAGCTGATGTGGACAAAACAACAAATGAATATAAACTGTCCATCAGGAAATTTAGATTTGAAATTAGGCATAGGTTTCTAACCATCAGAGGAGTTAAATTCTGGAACAGCCTTCTAAGTGGAGCAGCGGGGACGAAAAACCTAGCTGGCTTCAGAACAGAGCTGGATAAATTTATGGAGCACTTAGTGTGATGGAACAGCCGACACTGGCAATTAACTGATCTTTGCCTACTAGAGATAAATATGCCAATAGCCTGTGATGGGGTGGGTACTGAATTAGTGCAGAAATTTCTTTTTTGGGTGTCTGGCATGCTCAGGGATTAGCTGATTGCCATATTTGGGGTCAAGAGAGGATTTTCCCACAGAACAGATTGGCAGGTTCACTGTTGTTTTTTTTCCACCTTCGCCTATAGCATGGAGCATGGATCACTTGCTGGTGGATCCTCTGTACCTTGAAGTCTTTAAATCATGATTTGGGGACTTTAGTGATGCAATCATAGGTTAGGTGTCTATTGAAGGAGTCGTTGGGAGGTTCTGTGGTCTACAATGTATGGGAGATCAGACTTGATGATCATATTGGTCCCTTTGGACCTTAAAATCTGTGAATCCATGAAACCTTCTCTGGCAGCCCATGCCAGGTGCCTAGCCCCATACATCAGAGTTGTCCTACACCTCCAATTGCAGCTCCAGCTTTGGGGATCCAGCCAGGTATTTCCTCCCAGAAGGTCCTTACTGCTAGGGGTTAAAGTGGGTGGAATGGCCTGGAATGCTCTTCTGGGGCTCACTGTTTTTAGTGGTGCAGCATTCAGGCACCTAAAAATAGAAAATGGTTCTGGAACGCTGCGTTCCAGAGCCCACCATTGAAAAACAGCAAGCCCTGGAATGTAGCGTTTCAACACCATTTTCTATTTTGAGGGGCCCGAATGCTGCACCACTAAAAATAGCAGGCCCTGGAATGGTGTTCTCCTGTGTTCTGGCAGGCAGGGGAGCAGGTAGGCTCCCCTGTGCATGAGCAGGCTGCTCTTGGAGGCAGAAGCCTCCAAGCACAGCCTGCAGGGCGCACAGTTTCCCAACCCAGCATGCTACTGCCTCATGCTGGGGCACCTGCCTCATGCTGGGGGGTGGTATTAGGGACACCTGAGCTGGGGGTGAGTATTGGGGGAAGGGGGTGGATTTTTGGGATAGGGCAGTGAGTATTGTGGGTGGGTATTGGGGCCTGGGGGTGGATTCTCAAGGTGGGTATTTGGGGTTGGGAGTCAATTTTGGGGGAGGGTATTGGGGGCTTGGGCTCGATTTTGGGGCAGGGGAATGGATATGGGGGAAGTAGCTGGGGTGGGGGCAGGAGTTGGAGTGGGAGGAAGGTGTTTGGGGGAAAGGAGCTGGAGTGGGGAGCTGGCATTTGGGGGGCAGGAGCTGGGGTTCAGGGGGGGGTCCCATGAGGGAGGGAGACCCCCTGTGTGGGAGGGTGGCCCAACAAATTATGAGGGTTCCGGGGCCCACCAAATTTTACTTTAACTCCTGCTCACTGCCTCTGGGGCAGGTGATAACTTCATGGATGCTACCATGGCTTAAATATTTGGCCTACCCATACAACCTAAGGCATCTTCTGATTTAGTTGAGATAGTCAGTGGGTGACTTGTACACCTCTGGTTCCATCAAGAAAGTAACTATAGGTTGGGAAGTGGTGGCAGGGGTTAAAGTAAGCCAGAATGTCATTCTGGGGCCCACTTTTTTAAGTGATCAGTGTTCCAGGCCCCCTAAAAGTAGAAAATGGAGCCAGAATGCTGTGTTCTGAGGCCCACAATTTAAAAATAGTGGGCACTGGAATGCAGCATTCTGGCTTCATTTTCTATTTTTAGGGGCCACCAAATGCTGAGCCCCTAAAAATAGTGGGACCTAGAATGCCATTCTGGTGTGTTCTGACAGGACAGAGAGCTGCATCGCGCTGGGAGATTCAATAAGAGCAGGCTCTGGGTGGATGCCTCAGCCCCAGCTTGGGCCGCTCAACATGGAAGTCAGGTAAGGGGGCCCTGGGAGGGTGGAATTTGGGGACAGGCGAGCAGGCCCAGCAGGGGAAGGGTGCAGGGGAGGGGGTTGGCCTGGGGCAGCAGGGGAAGATGGTGCAGGATGGTGGGGGGGGGGTTGAGGAAGGGCTGGGGTCCAGCAGTGAGATGGGCAGATCGGGAGGGATTTGGGGAAAGGTTTGGGAGACTAGTGGTGAGATGGGGGACCAGAGACAGTAGCTGGGGTGGTGGGGCAGGCATTTAGGAGGAAGTAGCTGGAGTGGGGGGCAGGCCTGTGGGGATCAGTAAGTGGGATTGGGGGGTAGGCGTGCAAGGAGTAACAGCTGGGCTGGGCATTAGAAGTTTGGGGAACAGTACCTGGGGTGGGGGGCAGGCGTTTGGGGGACAGTAGCTGGGGTGGATGAAGGGGGCCCAAACTTGTGGGAAGGGGGCCCAAATCTGTGGGAAAGGGCCTGGACCTGCATGAGGGGGGCCCCGGAAATTTAGGAGGGTTCTGGGGCCCACCAAATTATACTTTAATCCCTGGGTGGTGGTTTTGGAGCTACTCAGTTGAGTCTGATCCGGTCCTCGCATTTCTTAATGATACTCATAATACCCTAGTTGGTGAAACATGACTCATGTATCTCCTAATAACAGAACACCATAACCTTTAACTCTGAGTTCTCCTGAGAATTTTCTCCTTACCTTCAATCCCAAACTCTGGAAACTGGGAGACAAGCTTGGGCAACATAATGGGTTTTTCTGCTTGTAGAATTAGCCATCACTTTCTGTCCAAATACCAGGAATTTTCAAAGATATTCAAAACATAGAAAAGAGACATATTGGCCCCTCACTGGGAACATGACTGACTGATCAACTGACAAACTGGAGCCCTAATCACAGAGATTCCAGAGCAGATAAGAAGAGCCCAGATGTTCACCAAGTTATACATTAGAGGGGCATACAACCTAATTAGAACCTGATCAGGGGATGAGTGAAAAATCACCTTTCAAATAGTCCCTCATCACCTGGAGGTTGCCCCAACAATAGGAAGGTGACATCAGTATCAAACTGACACCCTCATGGTCTCTAGATAACATCTGTAGTCTCTACACCATGACAGAAACACTGAACCACACTCCATTGACCAGCACCCTTAGTGCTAAAGGTCTACATCACCATAGCAGACAGACCTCAAACTCCTGATTGGCTGAACAGACAGCCTTTCCATTGGATACCCATAAAATATATAAATCCTAACAAAAAGAAGAAGCTGTCTGAGCAAAAGGCTATTGTCTACTGGGTGCTGTATCACTTGACCCTACCTTGCCACTTTACCTGGCCTTGTCAACCTGCCCCCTTGAATTCGATCTCCCAGCTACCAACCTCTATGATAACTCTGACCATTGCCCAGACTACTTCCAATTGTGAGTGATTTCCTGGTTAGCAGGCTACCTGTTCATCACTTGATCATGGACTGTCCCTTGCCTGCTTCAGCCATTGGCCATTATAGTTTTGTAGACAATCAGAAATGACTGACAAACCACAATTTGAAGAACAGTGCACTGGAGTGTTCATGGAAATGTAGGTGATCCCTCCTGCCTCATTAAATCATAGGCAGAAATAATCTCCTTCCACATTTTCAAGGAATTAACCTCTGCATATGTTCACATTTCTTTTGGATGGTGATAATAAGCAGATAGGATCACAGCAATCCTGAATTTGCAGAGCTTGACATTTCAGACAATGGCCTCCTTTGCACAGCATGACCTCGCACGTAGCATATGGATGAGGTCACATCACATGAAGGATGCTATTTTGCTCTACTGCAGTCTGACTTTGTATGCACTGTACATGTGTGAGATTATGCAGTTCAGAGGATGCCATTTTGCACTGCAAAATGCCATCTTCCTTGTGGTATGACCTTGCATGTACAGTGCATGAGAGATCACACTGCAGGGAGAACATTATTTTTAAACTGCAACTTCCATGCTGTCTGGGGTGCTGAAAACAACATAATCTGAAAACTGGGTCATGCTGGGAAAATGTTTAAAAACTGCTGCGGTAGAGTAATGGGGCAGCAAAATTACATATGAGAACCCAAAGCAAAGAGAGAATGAGGGAAAAGAAACACATGAAGTCAAGACTGGGAAGGGAGAATAATAAAAGACAGTGAGTATGTCTACACTTAGAAGTTATTTCAAACTAAGGAGGCTTAAATCAAAATAACTTTTTTCCCATCCATGCATGTATTTTGTTATTTTGAAATAAATGTTTGCTTAATTCGAAATAATGAGGTGCTAATTCAAAATAATAAAACCTGCTTTTATTTCAAAATAGCATTTAATTTGAATTTTTTATTTATTATTTCAAATTAAGCCATTCTAAGCTGCAAAATAGGCTTAGTTTGAAATAATGACCCTATTCTTTTGCCTGCCTTTGCCTATTTTGAATTAGAGAGTCAAGCAAAGACTCTCTAATTCGAAATAATAACTCCTACCTTATTTCGAATTAGAGAGTCTTCACTGGACTCCTGATTCAAAATAATACCTTTGAAGTAGTGCTAATTCAAAATAATAACTTTGAATTAAATTTGAAGTAGTCATTTTGAATAAACTACTTTGAATTAAGTTTGTAAATGTAGACATAGCCAGTGTGGGAGATAAGTGGCAAAAGGCTCTAAATTCTGATCTCATTATTCTAGCATAAATCTATTGAATCAGATTCTTCTCTCTCATATGTTGTATAACTTTCAGATGCTGTACAGGTCTGACTCTCTAATGCAGTTTTTCTCAAACTAATTTGGCCACAGAACATTTTTGGACTTATATTGACAGAACACATCCATGCTGGTCTGGCGAAGGGGCGGGTTTCATACTGAAAAATTGATGCATGTATGGCTCAAAGTTGATTTAAAAGAGTTAGAAAGAAACATATTGCTAGCATTGAAATTTCTTCATGGAGCACATGTTCATATTGCATGAACACAATTGTTCTATGGAACACAGTTTGGGAAATGCTGCACTAATGGAACTACACTTTGAACAAACCAAGAGTAAAGCAAAAGCAGAATTAGGTCTTCTGACTTCAGTGAAGTTATTGTGCAGATATAAAGGAGTAAGCCCTTGATATTCCAAATTTGAAATTTAAGTTTTTTTAACGGTGTCAGTTCATGTTTTTGCTTCTTGATTGGATGAATATGAAGGCGATTCAGGTTTCCAGTGCTAAAACATATGGCTGTAATTTAGAAACTCACTATCTGAAAGTGAACTGTTTCTGGGAACATTACTGTCAGTAAACTGGTTTATTAGACTATGTCTACACTGCCAATTTAGTTTGAATTAAGGAGCCTTAATTAGAACTAAATTGGTCCCATTCTACATCAGGCTTTTCTCAGTTTGAACTAAAGAATGCTTAGTTCAGACTAGTAAGGACTGACGCTTAGTTCAAAGTGCGATGTAGACTCGAACTAACCCTTAGTTCAGTGGTCAGCAACCTCCGGCAACCATGCCAAAAATGGCACGGGGGCTGAGCCTGAATGGCACATGGTACCACTCTGTCCCCCCTCACCCACTGGCCCTGTCCCCCAACCCTGGCTGGCTGCACCCCCTGCTGGGCAGGGCTAGAGGGGAAAGGGATGGGTCTGCCACCTCGGAGCAATTGCCGGTGGGGGCTTGTGCCAGCCAGCCCCAACCCTGACCCCTGAAAAGTGCCTGCTGCTGCCAGGGGAAAGATCCAGCCCCCAGGGGTGGATGCTGGGTGGTCTAACCCCGACCCCCAGAGGCTGCCTGCTGCTGCTGGGGGGGGCAGCCATGGGCCTGAACTGGAGGCCTGGCTGTGCCCCCTTTTGGCCCTGCCCCCGGCACCCACTGAAGATGCGGGAGCAGGGCTGGCATGGGGGTCAGCAAAGATTGCCAACCCCTGCCTTAGTTCAGACTTAAGAAGTTTGAACTAGGGCAGTTAGTTCAAACTAACAGTATGAACTAGTTCAAACTAATGTTAGTTCAAACTAGTCCATGTTGTTAATTCAGACTAATAAGTTAGAGGTTAGTTCAAACTAACCTCAAATTTATTAGTTTGAACTAACAGATTTGAACTAACTTTTGCTAGTGGAGCCATAGCCTTAGAGTGCACATGGAGAATAAACCCAAAAGGGAATATTTTGGATAGCAAGTACATTCTAAACAATTTGTTAAATAATTAAAATGAATATTAATGAGTTTTGTTGTGTTTAAATATATATTGTCCTTCTGTGGATTTTTACAGGGTGAATCAGTACCAGAGAATTGCTCTTCCTATTATAACTTTTGATTAGTCGGTCACCATATTTAAGTGGGGCTATATTACTGGCCCTAACACCTGTGACTGTGGCACAGACCTTCAAAATACAAAGCATATCCCACAATGCTTAATTTGAATGCTTTTCCAGTAACCTGACAGAGTGTAAAAATTAGGCAATCACATGTGCATAGGTGTGGTGGGAATGGTATGAGGATATAATAAGATGAAAACTTAAGTAAAAATGCAGCTTAAAAATGGAAGGTATGTCAAGGCAGCCACATCCACGTTTTGTGCCTAGCCACTTGCAACAGCAAATATACTAGAAATAGCCCCCAATTATTGAGATGTTCATGGGAGATTTTGGCTCAGAATGGAAGAAATTTCTAGGATCTACTGATCTCATGAGATTTCTACCACTTAAGACATATAAAGAACACCAGAAAGCATTTTTCCACCCATGCATTTTACTTGACATTTTCATGAGAATAAATTTCTTTTATATTTTAATTCAATCTGGGACAATGAGAACAGATGTGGGGCCTGAAGTTCATGGTGAACTATTAACAATTTCATAGGAGTAAGGATTCAAACTTCTGGATTCTTCCCATTTCTAAATTATAAAACAGTAAGACAATTAATATAAAACTGATTTCCCCCCTCAGAATGTTTTATTTTAGAATATAAGTATCCTAAAATGGTGTTACATTGACCTTAACAGCAAACAGATAGTTAGGAGGAAACAGGGGTTAAGGTATAATTTGGTGGGCCCTGGAACCCTCCTAAGTTTCTGGGCCCCCTCACACAGGTCTGGGCCCCCCTTCATGCAGGTCTGGGTCCCCTGTTCAGGAATCCCAGCTACTGCTTCCCAAACACCTACCTCCCCACCCCAGCTACTGCCTCCCGACCCCAGCTACTGCCCTACAAATGCCTGTCCCCCACCCCAGCTACTGTCCCCACCCCATCTACTGCCCTACAAATGCCTGCCCCCCACTCCAGCTACTGCCACTGACCACAGCTACTGCCTCCAAAATGACTGCCCCCATCAGACACCTCTTTCCTCATGTCTTCCTCAATCCCCATTCCCTAAACTCTCTGCCCCCATGTCCCCACTCCAGCCTTTCTAACTCCCTACCCCAGCTCCCCATCTTTACTTCACTCCCTTCAGTCTCCAACCCCTTCCACACCTTCCCAGTCCCCTTCAGTCCCCTTGTTCCCCTTGCCCCATTCCACCCCCTTCAGTGCCCCAAACCTCTCCACACCTTCTCAGCCCTCCCTCCACTCTCTTTCCCCACCAGAGTCTGACTGTCATCAGCCCCTAGGGCCCCCTTACCCACACTGCTGAGGAGTTGGGCCAGGCTGGGCCGGGGGAGGGAGGGAATCCATGGCGCTGGCTGGCCGACTGGCCAGAAAGAGGACAACAGGCTTGAGACAGGGCCCAGGCCACATGTTGCCCGGGCCCAGCAGGAATGGGTGGGGCTACCACAAATCCCAAAAAAGTTGGGGGGGAAGGGGTAGCTGGGCTTGCCCCCAGCCTGCACCCCCTTCCCTGAGTTGGCCCTAGGGGAACAGACCAGAATGCTTTGTTCTAGCATGTTCTTTCTATTTTTAGTGGGCCCTGGAAAGCAGAGTTCCAGTGTGTTCCCCTATATTTGTTCAGGGTGCTCCCTCTTACTTTAACCCCTGGGTGGAGATATTCAAGTGTTTGAGGATTAGAGGAGCACAAGTCTTTGAAAGTCAGTAGGTCTCATGCTCCTAAGTAACTTTTCAGTGTTTTAGAGAATCTCCCCCTTATTATTTCTATTCACTATCAGGAATAACTCCTCTGACTTCAGTGGAGTTACCCCAAATTTGAAAACATGTAATTTGCAATTAGAATTTGACCCCAAGTGTTCCATTCTTATACTTCATAAATACTTTTGGTAATAACATTAATTTCATAAACTTGAAGAATAAAGTTATATGAAAGTTAAGCTATTACTTTAAAATATGAAAACTCCTGCAATAATCCTGTACTTAGCTGAAGCTTCTATTCTGACGTACCCTCGGGCTTTTCAGATTTCCTGAGAGCAGGTTTTGAAGCAGGAGACTGTATTGAGAAAAGTGCTGGCAACTGAACATATTAGGATTTGGTCTAGTCTTCAAAATAATAAGCTCATTTACACTACTGAGGCCGTGATAGAAATTATGCTTGTCACCTTAAACTACACTCTGCTGTTGCTTTGTTACTTGTTTGAGATGTGTCTTTTCTGGCAGTATATTGAAACAAAATTATATTAGAAGCAAGTATGACACAAGTGTTGAATCTTAAGGGTATGCTGTAGCCTGAGTATCTCCAGTGTTTCCCCCACCCCCGAAGTATGAAAGTCTAGCCTTTAAGATAGGTACAAGGAGAATGATTGTGAAGTATCAGCAGGATAAGAAAAGCCTGAGTGAATGGAAAGATTAGTTCATGCATTTCTTGAAAACCTAGCCGTTTCCACTTTATAGTTTTAATAATTGGTTAGCCACTTACTGAAGCATCCTTAATAATGAAATCCTCCTTTTAATTTCAACATATTTTGTTCCATAAGGAGCCTTTAAAAAAAAACTATAAGTTTTTCTAACTGAAAGAAAATCTGTACCTCACACCAGTTGCAATGGAGATGAACAGTTCCCCCAAAAGCTAGGATGACATAGGTGACTAGCTTGAATACCATCTCTGCTACAATCACATTGTTAAACTAGCAATTTGGCCAAATGACTAAAACTTGCAGGCATTTTGGCCAAATAATGGGGGTGGGTGGGGGATCCTGGTGAGACTACTATGTGCTGCTCTGATGGTCCAAGAATCCTTAAAACAGCTTGAGTAGCTACACACATACTCCCCATATAGTTAGTGCAGGGCTAGTCTTAGAGCATGTGTCATAGCTCCAGTGCAGGAGGCATGGGATGGGGAAGACACATGGCCAGCTCACAGTTATGGACATGCCAGCTTTCACAAACTGTTCATGAGAGTCTCAATTCTGTGTAAAATTAAGCTTCATGCTTGATCTTGTGATAAAATTATCAAACGTTACAGTTTTTTTTCTTTTTTTCCCCCCCGGCCACAACCCATTCTAATATGTTTCCAGTCAAACAGGAGATACCCCACCCTAAACAAAAGAACATGGCTTCTCCACCAGAAAGTTAATCGGAAAGACACTGGGAAAGAATACATTTAAAATAAACAAAGTTTTCCAGGTAACTAGTGGCTACCACCCCAGTAGGGAAACTTTAAATAACAACAAGGAAAGAGTCCGGTGGCACTTTTAAAGACCAACAAATGTATGAGCTTTTGTGGGAAACTGAATCAACTGGGAAAAAATGCTGACATTCTAAAAGTGAGCTCTGGGGAGAGTGAAGAAATCTAAGAAGGACAGGTGAGACTGGGGTTGCAGGGTGACAGAAGTGAGGCGGAGAAGGGCTTATATGTTAGAGGGGCTGTACTGATGGTGGATTTTGACCAGACAGAGTGAATGCTCTGAGGGTGAACAGAGGTTGGTGGTATAGGAAGCCTGAACTGCTAGGGTGGTGATGGGGTCAGGGGACCGAACTAAGTGGTGGGGGGCCTGAAATGATGGTGGTTGGCTGGGGAGGGAACTGAAAGGGAGTGGGGGACAGGATTAATTGCTGGACAGGAAATGGGCAGATGTGGCAGCAAAAGCAAGGGCCAAAATCACCTTATCCAGTATGTGTCTGAGATTGAGCAACACTAAGACATCATCTACATGAGAAAGTGTTGCTGATGCAAGTTACAGCAATGATGGACAAGCACGGTAACTATGCTTGTGCCTGTCCACACTGCGCTCCTTGTGTTGTCCACAAATTGGTGTTCTAGGATACATAATGCACTGTGAGCAACCATCCCACTGTCCTAGTAACAACTGTAGAGGAATTCTCAGTAAGCGGGGGCCACAAACTTAGTGAGGAGTGGAGCTTTATTCTACACAGCTGCGGGCCCAAGGGCAAGTACCCTGAGAACAGTGTACATTATTCTTATATAGTGACCTATTACATCATATTACAAAGCATAAACTATTGCTATATAGCCAATTAAGTTCTGGGTCCCTCCTTTTTGCATCAAAATCTCCCCAATTATAACTCCTATCTTTTTGACCCACCTTATCCCACATACCTTCCAATCATAATTCACCTGCACCACAGACTTTGGCCTAGCCCTTGAACTGGCCCAAATGGGGTTTCTTTCATCTGGGGTAGACTGACCTTTTAGAATTCTGCAGGCAAATCCAAACACCTTCTCTGTCTCCAGATCATAGTACACTGTCCTTGAAGCACAGCTCTCTACAGGTTCCTTATCAGCTAGTTTCTTCTACTGGCCCTCTTCCAGGCATGCTAGTGGAACAGAGAAATGCAGCTCTTCCCCCACCCCCAAGGCCTGCTGAGCTAGCCATCTGTGTCTCAACGCTGTTAGGCCTCAGCACACTGTTAGGCCTCCACCTTGGAATTCATCCACACCACCTTGTGCTGCTAGAAGTTGCGGGAAGTCAGAGAGGATTGCAGTACATCATGGACATGGGCTCAATGTCCCATGATGCAGTGATTTCGGTCCCATCATTCCCTGGGTTTCCAACTACATTTTTCAAAGGCCTGTTTCCTGAGTTCCTGCCATTTCTATCTGAAAGAATGGATCACACACTGGTCTGCCACTATTTCCAGTGTTCTGAATGCCTTGCAGCTGCTCATGTAGTATATATCAGGTGCTCCCAATTGTTGGGAGGATGGACGCTGGCAGGCCACGCCTGTGTTCGCAGCATGACCCCTGAATTCTGTGTACTATGGGAAAGTACAAGCATGCTACCCCCACGCCCCTGGCTTGTGGGAAAGAGGATCTGGAGAAGCTCACACCACCTTTCAGGCGAAGTAAACAGGTATATTAATCATTGCAATGACTGCTAGAGATATGCTAAACTGTATAAATAAAGGACACCGGGATTTTCCCGGGACGCTTCTTAGACGTATTCCACGACTCTGCCTGGTTTCTTCCCGCATCTGGTGACCCCGACGTGATCCACCCCTCCACCTCATCGGCTGGCAAAGCCTTGGTGCACCACAGCGTTTTCGCTCTCTCGTGAGTATGGGGGGGGGATTTATCCCTGCAGCAAAAGGCTCATGTGAAAGAGCTTTTAAAACTTCTCAAGCAAACCGGGTGTGTGGCTGCCTCTCAAAAACAGCTGGAGGATCTCCTCCGTATAATTGAATATAAATGTCCATGGTACCCTGATAAGGGCTCCTTGAGCGTTTCCGATTGGCAAAAAATTGGGGAGCGGTTATTCCGTGAGCCCCGGGCTGAAATTCAGCATATTCTCCTTTGGCAGCACTGTGCAGATGCAATAGGGCGATTACGGGCAGAAGCGTCCCCCGTTGCATCTCCCTTACTCGCGGGGCTGGCTCCTCCGGATTATCCCCGCGTGTTGCCCCCAGCCCCATCAGTTGACCAAGCCCCGAGTGTGCCCTCCGCTCCTCAGGCTCTCGCCCCTCCTGAGCCGTCTCCGACTCAGGTGCATTCAGGGGCTGTCCGTGCCGCTCTTCAGCAGGCACAGCGTGAGGGACAACATCCCCTTCTGGAGCAATGGGACGGGGAACTCCCGTCTTTGTACCCTCTTACATATACTCAGCTTGAAGGGGAAGAGCCGCAAGTGACCCACACTTCACTTAATTATTCTGTTTTGAGAGAGTTGAATAAAGGCATACGGGAATCTGGTCTCCACTCCACTTATGTTAGTGGATTAATAGAAGGACTGGCTAATGGTTATACTATGATTCCCCAAGATTGGAAAGATCTTTTCTGAATGATCTTGTCCCCTGCTCAATATGTGGTTTGGGATAATGAGTTTCGGCTTGCCGCAATAGCTGCCAGCACCGCGGGGGCTCTCCCTGATCAAATTTACGGTGCAGGACAGTTTGCCACCATCCAACAGCAAATGGAGCTTGGTGTGGAACATTTTCACCGTACTGCGCTCTGCGTGCAGCGCGCCTTTCGCAGGGTTCCTGCTTCGGGCAAGCCCCTCTTATCCTTTACCAGTGTTAGACAACAGGCATCGGAACCATTCCATCAGTTTGTAGATAGGTTAAAGGAGGCCATACACCGACAGCTTGATAATCCCGAAGCTCAAGCAGAGCTTCTCCTGCGCCTGGCGCACGAGCAAGCCAATGCTGACTGTAAGAAAATTCTCCAATCTGTTGTTCATCGGGCTCAGTACACGCTTGCTGACATGATCCAAGCGTGTGCTGAGGTGGGCACTCAGACCCATGCAATGGCCCTGCTGGCCGGCACGCTCCGAGCTGGTAACAAGCCTACGGGCAACTGTTTTAACTGCCGTAAACCGGGCCACTTCCGTCGGGAGTGCCGAGCGCCCGGGGGCGGAGCCCATGGTGCGAAAAATCAGTTCCCTGCTGCAAAGAATGGGGGTCGCCCTTCTAAAAAATGTCCCCATTGTAATAAAGGCTTTCATTGGGCTAACCAATGCCGTTCTAATCCACCGGGAAACTCCCCGGCGGGCCCCCCCCCAGGCCCAGGCATAAATCAGGGGGCCGTCCTTGCCACGCTCCCGCCACCAGCCACCAAAGGGAGCGCCGGCATTGACCTTATTAACGGCAAAAGCATGGCCACCGCCCTCCCGGGGGAGGTTTTGCTCATGCCCACTCAACTCACTGGCCCCCTCCCGGAGGGAACAGTGGGTATTATTCTCCCACGCTCTTCCGCTCATAAGTGCTCGATCATGGTGGTGCCAGGGGTTATTGACTCTGATTACACAGGAACAATATTCGTCCAGTTCTGGAGCAGCCTCCCCTTGGAGCTCCACCAAGGGGAATCGTGGGCTCAGCTCCTCGTCCTGCCTTACTGTTCACCGGGAGGCCCCGGGCTCGCAGAACGGCACGGCGGTTTCGGTTCCACCAGATCGGACGACACTCAGGTACCTCCGTTTCATCCCCAGGTCGCAGCGCTCCTCCAACAAATACAGGTCCGCAAGCCGACACGTACGTATTACATTAATGGTAAAGCGTTGGATGGGCTCCTAGACACCGGAGCTGACGTCTCTGTTATTGCTCAACAACATTGGGACCCCGCTTGGCCTTCTGAAATTTCTCCCTCCGTATGGGGGGTGGGTGGCGCTCAAGCTTCCCGCCGCAGCACTAATTGGCTCTCGGTATGGGATAACGAGGAGGCTAAAGAAGTTGCACAAATTCGCCCTTGCATTTTGCCCATCACGCTTAATTTGTGGGTCTGGGACATTTTGTCACAGATTGGAGCCTCTCTTGTCATGCCATGACCCCCCCAGTTGCCCTGGCACTACAATGGAAACCACACGCTCCCATTTGGGTTGAGCAGTGGCCCCTCCCCTTGGAGAAATTGGAAGCGCTAACGCATTTAGTATAGGATCAGCTGTCAGCACAACACATTGAACCCTCCACTAGCCCTTATAATACCCCGGTCTTTGTCATTCGTAAAAAATCAGGTAAATGGCGGTTGCTCCATGACCTTCGTGAAATAAATAAAATTATCGAGCCTATGGGCCCGTTACAATGTGGCGCCCCAAATCCAAATTTAATCCCTCATGACTACCAGTTAGCTATTATAGACTTAAAGGACTGTTTCTTTTCTATCCCCCTTAATGAACAGGATAAAAAATACTTTGCTTTTACCGTCCCGGTCCTTAACAATTCCCAACCCACCAAAAGATACCAATGGAGAGTATTGCCCCAAGGCATGTTAAACAGTCCCACCCTCTGCCAACATTTGTTGCCCGGGCGTTACAACCCTTTCGTGATAAATATCCCCGACTTTTGATCTATCACTATATGGATGACATCTTGGTCGCCGGCCCTACCTTACCAGCCTCCTGGCGCCATGATCTCCAATCTAGCTTGCACCTATTCGGCCTCCAAATAGCCCCCGAAAAGGTTCAGACTATGGAACCCTTTTTGTATTTGGGCCATAAACTCTTTGCTGCATATTCAGTTCCAGTTATCCCTGCTATTCGCCTTCCCTCGCCTGTTACTTATGTTGTGTTACAGCAAGTCCTGGGGGCCATCAATTGGTTACGCCCTTATTATCGGCTTACTACAGAAACTCTCTGACCCTTGTTCCTAGCCCTTAAGGATGGCAAGCACCCCTCTGATCCCATCTCTTTACAGCCATCGCAACTTGCCGTTCTTGATCATGTTAATTCCATCATAGCCCAGCGGTGGGTGGATCGGGCTGCCGCAAATCTCCCTCCTAAACTTATCTGTCTTCATGACACACTTCAACCTTGTGCAGTCCTGGCTCAGGAGCCTGCTTCTGCCCCCCTCCGTATTCTTGAGTGGCTTTATCTTCCCCACGCCCCTCCTAATACCCTGACACCGCTGGATTGTATGATTGCTCAATTGATTACTAAGGGCTGAATGCGTTCTCTGGCTCTGATGGGTCTTGACCCTACTGAGATTGTTCTTCCCCTCCCGTTGAAACGCAGTGCCATGGCGATTGCCTTTTCGGAGTCCCTACAACTTGCCTTAGCTGGGTATGTGGGGCGTCTTTCCTATCATATTTCCAAAGACCCACGCCTGCACATTGTGCAGCACATCCCTATTCAGCTCGAGTGTTTACTCATTCTTACCCCCATTCCCGACGCGCTTACTGCGTTTACTGACGGCAGCCCTACCTGCGGCGTTGTCTCTTGGTTCGCCGCTGGCCAATGGTCTTCACATTTTACCCCTCCTCAAACCTCGCCTCAGCGCTCGGAGTTAGCTGCAGTCTGTCTTGCCTTTTCTCATTTTTCTGCTCAGCCTATTAATGTTATCACTGATAGCCTATATGTCGCTAATATTGCCTCTTGTATAGTTGGCAGCTATGTTTCCCCAGCTATTGATCCGGCGCTTCTGAGTCTTTTCCTTGTGCTTCAATCCCTCATTCGCTCCCGTTCCCACCGTTTTTTTATTGCCCACATCCGTAGTCACCAACCACTTCCTGGCTTTCTTTCGCAGGGCAATGCCCATGCGGATGCGCAATTGCGTGCCTTTTGGCCCTGCTCTGCTATTGATAGTCATGAACTCCACCATCAGAATGCCAAGGCCCTTGCTCATCAGTTTTCTATTCCCCTTTCTGATGCTCGTGCTATTATTCAACAATGCCCTCAATGCTCTCTTCATGCCACCTTCCCTCCTGTCGGCGTTAACCCCCGGGGCCTTGGCTCGAACCAATTGTGGCAAATGGATGTTACGCAGTTTCCCCCTTTCTCCCCTTGGCGCTACCTCCACGTCTCCATGGATACCTATTCCGGTTACTTATGGGTCACCCCGCACAAGGGTGAGAAGACTAAACACGTTATTAATCACCTCCTCCGTTCCTTTTCTGTCATGGGTGTTCCCCAGCGTCTCAAAACAGACAATGGTCCTGCATATTGCTCCACTGCCCTTGTGGACTTCTGTGCTCGCTGGGGCGTCACTCATACTTTTGGCATCCCCTATAATTCTCGCGGTCAGGCTATTGTTGAACGCACTAATCGCACCCTTAAAACTGCCCTTGACCGCCAAAAGCAAAAAGGGGGAGTACCAGTCAGCCTTCCCAAAAAAGAGGAATGGCTCGCTAGTGTTCTGTTCACGCTTAACCACTTAAATCTCCTTCCCCATGATTCTCGATTGCTCTCTCGTACGCAGAAACATTTTCAACAAACAGAGGTCCTTCCTGCCCCAAGGGTAATCTACCGTCAACTGCCCGGGGAAACGTGGAGCAAGCCTGTGCCCCTCATTACCTGGGGGTGAGGATATGCAGCGGTCGCAACCGACAGCGGGCCAGTGTGGGTTCCAGCGAGGTACGTTAAGCCGTGGGTGGCAGATGGCATGGCACCAAGGTCTCAAAAACCCCATCCCGAACTTCAATCTGCACCTGACGCCCGACCCGACCACCCCTGTGACCACCCAGCGTAAGCGCGGGCAGCACAACCCTCCAGTTACTTGGGGACAGATCAAAAACCTCACTAGACAGGCTGAAGGGACATTAGACAGCAATGGCCTGGAGAAAACAGCTGAAAATTATGTTACCGCAATTATTGCCTGCTTGCATGCTAATTCCTGTATGATATTGTGCCTGTTTACCCTATTATTGTGTCCTTCAAGCTGCGCTAACCCCCTTCCAACTGTAACCCCCAATGTGTGGGAGGCGTTCGCTTCCATTCTTAATCAATCTGGTTTTTGCTTAACCCAGCAAGTGGCAGTGGGACAACTATTAGGTACCTGTCTTGTCCCTGTCTGCCACGATGCATCGGATATTGAAAATAGTACCTGGTTTTACCAAAGTCTGGGATCTAACACTACTATCCGGAATTTGGGGTATTCGGCCTATCATAATTGGGGAGTCCAAACCCCGCGGCCACCCTCCGGTGCTATTGTTCTTGACACGCCATATATTGCTAGCCATAATGTTTCCTGTGCCCGCATGGTGAACTGCACCGGGAAGTGTTATCTGCCCCAGACTCATTCACTTAATTGCTCCTTTTATCAGAATATATCTTATATGTATAAACATGTTATATTGCCTCTGGGGTGGTTCTGGACATGTACAGGGCTCACCTTTAATTATATTCCAGCCAATATTACTCATGGCACCACCTGTTGCTTGAGCAGGCTTTCCCTTATTATGCCCCCGCGGTCTCACCTGGCCTCCCCATCTCGTACTAAACGAGCCACTGCTCCTTTAGACCCCTCCTGTAATAGTTACACCTCCCTGCTCTCCAAAACCGAAACTATTGCGTTAGCTCTTTCCTTGGTAGGTGTGCCTGGTCTCGCTGCTCGTAATAGTATGAATATTAATGCCTTGGCTTGTGCAGCAGTAAAAGCCTTAAATGCCACCTCTACGGCTATTGCCCTCTTAAATGCCGAGCAAGTAGAGATTCGGCACGGCCTTTTGCAAAATCGTGCAGCCATTGATTATCTTCTCCTATTGCACCATTACGGATGCGAAGAGGTTAATGATATCTGTTGCTTTAATATGTCTGATCACTCTCACGCTGTTGATAATCAATTACAGGTCATTAAAAATCTCACCTCCCAAATTCAGATTGCCTCAGACCCCTTTTCGGGGTGGTGGAATTGGCTCTCCTCCCTCCTCCCCGGCTGGGGCTGGCTCCACCGTCTTATTACTTATGGTGGCTTAGCCTTGCTTTGTCTTCTTTTCCTCTGTTGCGGCATTCAATGCATCCCCTCCCTTGTTGCTATGTGCTTTCATGGCTGCCCCTGGTCCTCCAGGGTGGCGACCAAACCCCCTCTTGCCAAATTCTAAAAGACAGGGGGAGATGTTGGGAGCATGGACGCTGGCAGGCCACGCCTGTGTTCGCAGCATGACCCCTGAATTCTGTGTACTATGGGAAAGTACAAGCATGCTACCCCCACGCCCCTGGCTTGTGGGAAAGAGGATCTGGAGAAGCTCACACCACCTTTCAGGCAAAGTAAACAGGTATATTAATCATTGCAATGACTGCTAGAGATATGCTAAACTGTATAAATAAAGGACACCGGGATTTTCCCGGGACGCTTCTTAGCTGTATTCCACGACTCTGCCTGGTTTCTTCCCGCACCCAATCACAACAGGCATCTGAGATGCCGATCTGCTGTGTGCCATGCAAACCAACATCACCAGATTACTGTTTGCATTCACAGAACATCTAGACACAGTGCACCACAGCTTCTGGATATGTAAAACAAGTGGTGATCACATCACTATCTGTGTCTGGGATGATGAGCAGTGGCTGTGGAACTTTCCAGTGCACAAAACCACCATCATGAAACTCTGTGCAGAGTTCACCTCTGCCCTGCAGTTCAGGGATACCAGAATGAGAGAGCTGCTCTCTCAGTTTAGAAACACATGGTGATCAGTGTAGTAGCTGACAACTCCACACTGGTCACTGATCAGTTTGGAATCAGGAAGAACATTGTTGGAGATGTGTTCTTGCAAAAGTGCAGGGCCATGAATCACATTCAACTACTAAGGCCTGTGCATATTGGAAATGTGCTTAAAGTAGCAGATGGCTTCACAGTGATGGGATTCCTTAACTGTGGCAGGCTAAGAGATGGCATGCATTTCCCAGTTTTAACCCTGGACCATCTTGCAGAGGAGTGCTGCAATAAAAGTGTACTTTTCTATAGAACTGCAGGTGTGTGTGGACCACCATGGGCATTTCACTGACATTAGCACAGATTGGTTAGGGAAGGTGCATGATGCACGCATCTTCAGGAACATTGGGGACTTTCTTTCCAGACTAATAGATTCCAATGGGTAATGTTGAAATGCTTATAGTGATCCTGTGTGGTCCATCCTACCCCTTGATGCCTTGGCTTATGAAATCTTAGCCTGGTTAGAAGCAACAAGTGCTTTACTAAGAGCCTGAACAGATACCGACTATTGAATGTGCATTTGGCAGATTAAAAGCTTGCTGGTGATGACTTTATGGCAGGTTAGACCTAACTGAGGAAAATATTCTTATAGTTACAGCCACCTGCTCTATGCTTCATAACATTTGTGAAGATAAAGGTGAAAAGTTTACCTCTGTGTAACTTGGGAGCACAGAGGCAGATCACGTTGTGGCTGATTAGGGAAAACCACATGTCCAGGTTACTAAAGGGGCACAATGGAGAGAAATTTGAATTAGGGAGGCACTGAAAAGCCATTTTGACAATGAGCAAAAGTGTCTCTTTAACCAGCATTGTGCCATACATACTATGACATCTAACCAGCTTGCACTGTACATCAACGTGAGCTGCAACTGCCATGTCCAAGAAACAAATAAAGACTGGTTATTCTTCACAGAATATGTCTTTATTAAATAACACTTATTCACAACATGCACAAAAAGCTAGGCTGGGGTGGGGAAAACAGTGAGGGGCAATGTGAATTATGACAGCTGGCTGTCAGCCCAGTGGTTGTCCTGGATGAAAGGGAACTGAACAAGGTACCGATATGGGACAGGAGTTTGATAGAAATATCTGGGTGGAGTTTGGGAAGGGTATGGAAAGCAGTTCTGTGTTGGTTGTAAGGGGGGACAAGCTCACTTGAAGTCAGCCTGCAGTGCTATGAGTGACTTTATCCCTTCCATTTGCTCCTCCATTGCTTTTCCCCATGTGCTTGTGACCTGCTATCACTCCTAGTTTTCCCTGCTTTCCTGCTTATCAATTTTCTGATTTTTGGAGACAGTGTGTTTCCATGCCTTTTCTTTTTTCCATCTCAGAGGATAAGAAGAGGTCTTAAAACATCTCTTCACATCTCCATGGTCATTTTCATATCAGTTACAGGCACTCAACAGGTGTGGAGGGGTTTTTCCTGAGGGCACATCTGTAGAGGTGCACTGAATAATGGAAAGCATAACTAAGTGCAATAATAGCATTCATTCATTATTGTAAGTTACACCTCTTTCTCACTGTCCCCTGGCAAGTGAATAATTTGATGATGAGCCAGGGCATGGTGAATTGTGCCTGTGGTGAGGGGGGCACTCAAGCTGGGGAAATGGTTCTGTGTGTTTTTTTGGGGTATTCATACAGGTAGGCAGGTAGAAAAATTCAGATCGTGCTACCATGTTCCACAACCAGGGGCTACAGAAGCAGATATCTCACTCCTGAGAGTAAGTAGGGATGTTAAGGAGTATCTTTTCTCTGTGAGCAATTTTTAACTGGGTCTCTGTGGTGCTCGCCTGTTTCCCGCTTTGCTTCCTGCACAAGTGATTGATGATTGGCACAGAAAAGCTTCCAATAATGGGGGAAGAAACAAAGCATCTCAGCCAAGGAACCGCTTGCAGAGGATTAGAATCATAGAATCACAGGGTTGGAAGGGACCTCACAGGTCATCTAGTCCAACCCCCTGCCAGAGGCAGGACCACTCCCACTAAACCATCCCAGTCATGGTTTTGTCCAGCCGGGCCTTAAACACCTCCAAAGATGGAGATTTCACCACCTCCCTTGGGAGCTCATTCCAAGGCTTCACCACTCTCCTAGTAAAAAGTTTTTTCTAATATCCAGCCTCGACCTCCCTAACTGCAACTTGAGACCATTGCTCCTCGTTCTGTCCTCTGTTATTACTGAGAACAGTCAAGCTCCATCTTCCTTAGAGCATCCCTTCAAGTAGTTGAAGGTCACTATCAAATCCCTCCTCAATCTTCTCTTCTGCAGACTAAATAAGCCTAATGCTTTCAGTCTTTCCTCATAGGGCTTGTGCTCCAGCCCTTTAATCATTTTGGTTGCCCTCCTCTGAACTCCCTCTAGCATGTCCCTGTCCTTTTTGTAGTAGGGAGCCCAAAACTGAACACAGTATTCTAGATGTGGCCTTACCAGTGCAGAATAGAGGGGAATGATCACATCCCTTGATCTGCTGGTAATACTTCTTTTGATGCAGCCCAGTATGCCATTGGCCTTTTTGGCAGCAAGAGCACGCTGCTGACTCATATCTAGCTTCCCATCCACCATGACCCCCAGGTCCTTTTCTACACTGCTGCTACTTAGCTGAATGTTTCCCAGCCTGTAGCGGTGCATGGGGTTTTTTCATCCCACGTGCAGGATTTTACACTTGTCCTTACTGAAGCTCATAAGATTTCTATTGGCCCACTGTTCCAATTTATCTAGGTCTCCCTGAATCCTGTCCTTGCCCTCCAACGTGTCTACTAGTCCCCCCAGCTTGGTGTCATCCACAAACTTACTGAGAATGCAGTCTATTCCATCATCCAGATAATTGATGAAAATGTTGAACAGAACCGGCCCCAGGACCGACCCCTGGGGCACACCACTCGTGACTGGTTGCCAGCTAGACATGGATCCATTGATTCCTACACGCTGAAACTGTTGATCTAGCCAGTTTTCTATCCACCTTATAGTCCACCTATCCAACCCATACTTCCTTAATTTGCCAATGAGAATGCTGTGGGAAACTGTATCAAAAGCCTTGCTAAAATCAAGGTATATGACATCAACAGTTCTTCCTGCATCCAGAAAACCAGTCATCTGATCATAGAAGGAGATGAGATTGGTCAGGCATGATTTATCCTTGGTAATCCATGCTGGCTGTTCCTGATCACTTTATTGTCCTCTAAGTGTTTGAGGATGGATTCTTTGAGAATCTGCTCCATAATTTTTTCAGGGACTGAGGTGAGGCTGACAGGTCTGTAATTTCCCGGATCCTCCTTTTTCACTTTCTTGAAAATAGGCACTACATTTGCTTTTTTCCAATCTTCTGGCACCTCCCCCGTTCTCCATGAGTTTTGAAAGATAACGGCCAGCGGTGCTGCTATCTCATCGGCCAATTCCCTTAGCACTCTTGGATGCAGTTCATCTGGCCCCATGGACTTGTGCACATCCAGCTTCTTTAAGCAGTCCCTAACCTGACCTTCCGTCACCAAGATCCTGTCTTCTTCTCTCCAATCTCCCATACCCATGGTAGTGGGCTGGGAGCTGACCCTGCCTGTGAAAACTGAAGCAAAAAATGCATTGAGCACTTCAGCTTTTTCCTCATCCTCTGTCACAAGGATGCCTGCCCTATTCAGCAAGGGGCCTACACCATCTCTGATCCTCTTCTTGTTATTAACATACTTGTAGAACCCCTTCTTGTTATCCTTTACATCCCTCGCTAGCCGCAACTCCATTTGTCCTTTGGCCTTTCTGATTTTATCTCTGCAGTCCCGAGCAATATCTTTATATGCCTCCTTGGTCATCTGACCAAGCTTCCACTTCCTGTAAGCTTCCTTTTTATGTTTAAGCTCAGAGAAGAGTTCTCTGCTAAGCCATTTTGGCTGCCTCACATGTTTGTTCTTTCTCTTAATTGGAATGGCAACTTCCTGTGCCCTTAGCAGGGTTTCTTTAAAATATAACCAACTCTCTTGGACTCCTTTTCCCTTCAGATTAGCGTCCCAAGGGATCCTGCCCATCAGTTCCCTGAGGGAGCCAAAATCTGCTTTTTTGAAGTCCAGGGTTTTTGTTTTGCTTCTTTCCTTCCTTCCTTTAATCAGGATCCTGAACTCAACCATGTCATGGTCACTACTGCCTAGCTTGCCATTTACCTCTACGTCCCTGATCAATTCTTCCTTGTTTGTGAGCAGCAGGTTGAGCGGTGCAAGGTCCCTAGTTGGTTCCTCTAGCATTTGTACTAGAAAGTTGTCCCCAACATTCTCTAAAAACTTCCTGGATTGCCCATGCACTGGTGTATTGGCCTCCCAGCAAATGTCAGGGTAATTGAAGTCCCCCATCAGCACCAGGGCCTGTGATCTAGAAGCTTCCTCTAGTTGTCCATAGAACACCTCATCCACCTCCTGCTTCTGGTCTGGTGGTCTATAGCAGACACCCACCACAACATTCCCCTTGTTGTTTTCCTAGAGATCTCTCTGGAAGATTCCCAGGAAATCTCAATGTGTATTAACATATTTTTCTACAGTACTGCCTAGCTGAACAGGGGAATGGAAAGCACACAAAAAGACAGCTACTTTCATGCATTCTATCCATTCAACCAGCTGTATAATGCACTTTAGCAATGGACAGCTGTACCTCATGTAGCTGAGTAGCATCAGTTAAAAAATAATCATTTACTTAAGCTACACTCTCCTGAACGCTGCATGCAGAGCTGGAGGTTTGGGACTGGCTTAATGCCTTCAGGGTCAAGAAGAGGTCCTGGCTCCCATGGCAGCAAACAACCTGATCCACTGCTTTATATCATTCTCCAAGTCAACCTCCCCCTCCATGACTTTTTGGTCTGTGTTCAGTCCACTGTCCACTGTGTTCCACCCTGCTGATTATCTGTGGGTTTCTTGTCAGTGGAGGTGAGATCACCACTAAGGATGGCTTTCAGCTCCCTAAAGACAGGGAAGGTCTATTCCTCTGCATCAGAACAATGGTTTGAATTCCTATCATTTGGTACCCCTGCCAAAAGCATGTCCCATTCATAGCCCTTCTCCTCCATTAAATGAGAAATTTGACCATACATATCAAAGTTCCTTCAGTAAACCAGAGCTGGAAGTTCACAGTCTCCTCTCCCCAAAAGACAGAGGGATCCAGAAGCTCCATGTGCTACAAGCAGAATAGTTATCGTATAGAGCCACCATCGTCAACCGGAAAGATGAGCTGTGAACTCTTCATGTTGATCAAGCAAGAAGCAGAATTTCAAAAAATCCTGGGAGTTTAAAGGGGTGTGTGGATGACTGCAGGGCGAGCTCAGCTCAAATTATGATTACAGCAGTGAGGACGGGCATTGTGGGACACTTCCTGACCATTTTCTATGACATAAAGCATGATGTCTACACTGACACTTTGTCATGAGGAGTTTTATGCAAAAAGCTCTATGCTTCTAATTGAAGTGGTTTTATTTTCTCACAAAATCAGGAGAGTTTGATCGGTGAGGGGGATTGCTGTGTGTACCACTGTTTTGGCACAATAACATGACTTTGGTCAACAGACGTCTGTAATATAGACCAGATTTAGTTGTAACATGCACACTTCTTGGCAGGAGGAGTTAAAAAAATCAAGAGACTGATTTAAAAACACAATGTTATTTTTTAGTAAAATATCATGATGGGGGGAGGCCAAATCATGACTTTTTTTTTCATGATCTGTTGAAGCTGGCAATACTTCAGTTTTCTGGCTGTTCTAGGCCATGAAAATTGTGAATTAGGGTCTGTTGCAGCTGGATGTATTTTAGAGTGATCCTTAGTTATATTGGGGATGAAGAGAACACATAAGTGGTTTAAAGTCACTTTTTGCTCCTCTTTCTGAACTGCAGTGAGGACTTTTGCTTTCACCTACTTCTTAATATTGTCAGATATAAATAAGCACAAGTAGGGTGACCAGAGGTCCTGATTTTATAGAGACAGTCTGAATAGACAGGGCTTTGTCTTACATAAGCACCTATTACCATTCACCTAAGTCTTGTTTTTCCACACTTGCTATATGGTCACCTAAGTTACTTATGCTAAGTACAAGACACAATGTAATTTACTGATTACAAAATCTATTACATCTATCAAAGTCAAATTTATTTAAGTTTATTTTCCAAACTCTATGATACATTAACCTGAAAAAGAGTTGGAGACTTGATTCAATTCAGAGAAACAGGTAACATTTTGAAAACTATCCAAACATAATGAATCTGTAAATTCATGGAAGCAAGTTCCCATCATATTTCCAGTTCAACAATTATTTATGCTCTTTCTTCTCCTCTAACCATGACTACTATAACATAATTCATCTTAATGTTTTGGCTTTTCTCCTTCTGACCCCAACTGGAAACACGAAGATGTGCAAAAGTAAAAAACATAATTTTTAAAGAAAATTATCAAAGCTCTTTTAAACCTTACATTCAGCTGTAGGGTTTTTTTTGTTGTTGTTGTTTTTGTTTTGTTCTTGTTTTATGGAAACCTGTGAAAAACATTTTTTGAGAAAAGTCCATTTTTATTTCTAAAATTGTTCTTATATGGATTTATTGCTGATGGCAGCTCCAAAAAAACAATAATCCTCAAACCACTGAATAGATGAAACATACCTTGCCAGTGCTGCCTACAAAGTATGTCTCAAATAGGTCTGGTGGAAAAAATTCTCTTGGAACTTTGAAGGAGAATTTTCAGGTTTTGTCTAGCAACTATTTTAGTTTCTGGCCAAATCTATCTATCTATCTATCTATCTATGTTGTTTTTTAGGTTATTTTAAAAACTCAAGATTTTTCTGTGGAGTGACATTAATTTGTCCAGCTCTGTTCCCAACTTTGATCAGGAAGGGCCATCCACAGAGATAAGAAAATACTAGTTTTTATTCCTATTCAATCCTTTACCTGTCTTTTCTATCTGCTAATGAAGGAACTTCTCAAACACCTCTTGGAGTCCAGGGGTTAAAGTGGGCCAGAATGCACCAGAACAGCATTCTGGGGCTCACTATCTTTAGGGGATCAGAATTCCAGGGTCCCTAAAAATAGAAGATGGAGCTGGAACGCTGCGTTCCATGGTCCACCATTTAAAATGGTGGGCCCCGGAACGCAGCGTTCCAGCTCCATTTTCTATTTTTAGGGGCCTAGAAATGCTGGGTCTATTTTTAGGCAGCCCAGTGTTCTGGGACCCCTAAAAATAGAAAATCAAGCCAGTGCATTCCAGCAGGGCAGGCACCACTCCAGAAGGAGGAGAGACATGCTTGCCCTGCTGTGACAGCCCAGCCGGCCTCCCTGTGCATGCATAGGCTGTGCATCCTGGAGCAGGAGAAAGGGGCAATTCTCCCCCACCCCCACCCCAGCTGGCCCTCGGGAGTCCACATACTGCTGAAGATAAGCTAATGTGGTGCGGGGCCTGGCCTCCCGTCAGGCAGGTCAGCATGGGGGGATGGGAAGAAAGGGTTGGGGTGGTGATTTGTGGAGATATGGAGGGGGTTGGGGGGCTGAAGGGGGTGGAGTGAAGATGGGGGAGCAGGAGGTGAGGGGTTGGAGGGCTGGAGTGAGGAAATGGGGGCAGGGAGCTTGAGGAATGGGGTTTGGGGCTGAGGAGGACATGGGGAAAGAGAGGTCTGATGGTGGGCAGGTGTTTTGGGGGCAGTTGCTGGACTTGGGGGGGGAGTAGCCGGGGTAGGTAAAGGGGCTTGGTCTTGGAGGAAGTGTGCCTGGACATGCAGAAAGGGGGCCTGGACATGAGTGAAGGGGGCTTGGAAATTAAGTGGGTTCTGGGGCCCGCCAAATAATATTTTAATTCCTGTTGAAGTCTAAAGCACTCTGTCCTTTGATGTCAGTGGGAGCTAGATGGGCAGCCTGGCTACTAATTTAGTTGCTGATCACCACACGTTCTGCTTTCAACAATATTGAACTCAGTGAGACTACTCATATGCTTGAGAGTTTTGCCAGATTGGTGCTTTAGTGCCAATTGTGAAGGCAGAGTGGTTTTTTTTTTTCTGGTTTTTTTTTTTGATGTGGTGAATAATCCATTTTCATCTGATTGAAAACAAGTCTAAGTGGTGCTCAAATTCTCCATGACAAATGCAATCACATTAGTATTGGACTAACTTGGTAGCATGTTTCTACTTTGCAGAACAATTGCTTCACTTTAGTATGATTACAACAGACCTTCAGTTTATATTTGATTTCTTTTTGCATTGTTCAAAAGGTCCTTCATTATACAAAATATCCAGATGAACGTTTCCCTTTCATTAAAATCAAAGGACTTCAGTTTACAAACAGTGACAGACTGGAAGGGGTGGGGAGGGGAATAGCTGAGGCAGATTTACATTTGGCATACAAGGATTTCAGATTTTTCAGTACAAAAGGCACATCCATCAGCCTGGTTACAATTTACAATCTTCCAAATACATAGATATACAATTCAACAAAGCAGGATTACCCTGGTCTGACTGCATAATACTTTATTATATTGATTCAGTCTTCTGCTATTAAAATAAACCATTTACTGATCAGAAAATGTGCCAATCTTCAGTTAAGTGAATATTACTACTGCTCTATGATATTAAATGGGACTTCCTTCCAGCCTCTTAAAATATAACAGATTCTCACAATGGAAACAGTCTCTGAGATTTGAATGGGCACTTTCCTTTCAGCAACATAGAATATCAGAAGAAACTATGTTCAGCACGTTTATTTGAAGTTACTGATATTTTGAAAAGGACAGACCTTTCCTGACATTGAAACAATTATAGAGAGTGGATTCCATGATAGCTGGCTTTGACAAAAAAAAAGTCAAAACAGTCTTTTAAAAAATTAATACCTTTGCTTTAGGAAAGAAATCTGGGTTTTGAATGTTTTTTCATTGCAGTATTTTCTCTTACTACAGCCAGTCAGTCAGTCAGTCAGTCACATTTGAGCAATAGGCCATGACATTCCATGTGGTCTAATGAGTCCTTAAGCCATGGCTCTTCAGGTCCATTATCAGTCATGGGGGAAAGTGAAGGCCTCATAGCACATAGCCTGGAGTGCCTTACTATAATTAAAACATATTCTATACTGATGAAAATGTTTTCTAAGAGTCAGAACAAAAGATATAAAGACTATTTCACAGTGTGGTGCCTGTCTATGAATATGCAGAAACAGATGGTTCTGGGATAGAGAAGCCCAGGTTCCTTAAAACAATTCCTCCAAATAGTGCAGTATCAGTTAATTATAACTACAATGCACAAAAGCTATAATGGACTCCTCACCTGCATACCTGCATACTTGTAGACATTATAAATCAGGGATTACATTGTGCCCTTCTTATAATCTATCCAATTTCAGTCGAGTTACATCAAGTGTAACTGTTTATTTTACTTAGATGAAGATTACAGGAGGGAGAAAATATAAATAAGAGGGAAAAACTGGATTTGATGGGAAGGAAAATACAAAGAAATCACAAGTGTGCAGTTATTGGAATGTTTCTAATACTAGAATGCGAGTTGAGAGGTATATAAGCAATTTGTATAGCCAAGCACTGTACTATGTTCTTAGACATTTATTACTTTTGAGTTTTTTCATGTAAACCACTTTTGAGTTAATTCAAAATGACCAAAAATGCATGTTTTATCTCAGTGAAAATTGGAAGTTTTAACCATTCGGTTTAACTTGCTTTCTATCTGTATTTAAGTTCCATTAGATATGTCTTTGTATGCTTTATTTTTAAACACATCTTTGATGAAGCTGCAATGTAAGAAAAAAATTAACACTCCTTTTAAAAAAAATAAATAAAGTCACAGACTTGTTACTAAAATATATAGTCAGGCTAATGCAATCAGAATGGTGGTGGGGAGGTCAACTTTGAAATATTGTGAAGCAAAGACATAATCACAGTCACAACTTTTAATAACTAGCACTTTGCCTGACACACTATTTTCTTTTTCAATATTAAAAATGTAATGCCTCATCTGAAGTCATCGTATGAAAAAGTGAATATGTAAAAGTATCATGGATGAAATACAGCTTAAAAATAATATCAGATTGCAAAACAGCTCCTTATGTGAAGCCAGATACAAAGCACACCGAAATCAATGGCAACATTCTTCTGATTACAGTGGGGTTTGGATCAGAGCCTAACTTGGTTTAAAACAAATTGAAGTTTGTGCCTATATCACACTGTACAAAGGATAGTAGTGATCGTATGATGCAGTTGAACAGACAAGCCATGAGGTCTTGGAGAGAAGGATTGAGTCCAGAAGTTTTGGCAAAACCTTCACCAACAGATGATTTGTATGCACAATTTTATCTATTGATCCTTCCATCACTGCATGTGTAACGAGGTACTTTATATGGCTATCATCACTGCACTGTCTAAGCACCTCCTGTACTTTTGGATATTAGAGTTTACGGATATATACCTAGGATATCTGCACAGTAGAAAAACATAATGAGAAGGATGCTACAATATACAACATCTATTGGGAAAAAAAAAAACTTGGTCTCTTTACTCAAGCAAAGGAATATGGAAAAAATTGCAGTATCAGTGGTTATATTAATCTACATCAATTGACGATCCTGTCCTGTTTGTGTGATATACTGGCATGTTCATTTAAAACTGAGCTGAATATTATTCATTGGATTTTAAACAGTTTATTATGAAATAAAGAATATTAATTAAATGCAGGATTTGGCCCCTTCTTAAATTGCCTCCATGTTATACCACGTAGGAAGAATACATAACAATATGTTCTCCAGCTGCATATCCAATATATCCTCTGTCCTTCCCTTGAACACAATTAAAGGGTATAGCAGGTGAGGCACAATATAAAAACAGCAACATATTTAGTAGTTTGTCATGGGAAATGATGAGAAACATAAAATTAATATTCTTCATTTTATAATAAACTGTTTAAAATCCAATGAATAGTATTCAGCTCAGTTTGAAACAAACTTGCCAGTATATCACACATATAGGACCAGATCTCCAGTTGATATAGATTAATATCACTCCACTGATGCCAGCTGATATCATCAGCTGAGATTCTGACCCATAGAGAAATCACACTGTAAATGAACCATGGAAGAGCATTTTGACCTGTATGTGCCTAGGATAGTCCACACTGAAAATGTCAAAGGACAGGCAGCAGAAAGGAGAACAGGGTCCCCAAAACTGGTGGCTAACACTGTAGTTAGATTTATCAACCAGTCTGTAAACCATGATTTGAGGAATTTACTAGCTTAGCCATAGGTTAGGGGTTTATTATAGTATTAGGTGGGTGAGGTTCTGGAGCCTGCGTTGTGCATGAGGTCAGACTAGTTGATCATATTGGTCTCTTCTGATCTGAGAATCAATGAGTAGTCACAAACCGTGCTCCTGATCCACAACATGGGCTTTAAAGAAGGGGTGAGGGAAGACCCTTTTATTGTGCTCCAGCCTCTGGATCTCAATCAGCAAATAAACCCAGTAAATTGAGAAGTTACTTGAAATTCTCTTCACTATACAAAATATTCTTCTGATCCACAAAGGACCAGTCACATTATCAGATCAATACTAGTTTGGATCTCACCAAAAATACAACGTTGCCAGTCAATCCTTTGATATCTTAAACCAAAGGTTTATTATAAAACAAAGAATGAGAAGAGAGTTGTTAATTTGTCAAAGCAATCAGATACATGCATATGACTTCACAGTCCATATATCAGATTCTTAGTAGCGTTGATGAGTTTGTTGGCTTGCAAAGTCCCTCTGGAACACATCCAAAGCTTGGATGGGTTTGCTAGTCCTTTGTTCAAAGATTCAGTTTGTCAAGAAGTTACTCTAAAGGTGAGAAGCTGAACTGAAAACCAAACAGAGATGATGTGGCTTTTATATCCTTTGCCATGTGACTTGTACATCCTTTGTCCCAAAACACAAATGCACAACACATAGGCACGGAAAGCACTTGTCTTCTATCCACAGACGTCCTGCAGACTCCTAGTCATAAGCATAGCCCTGGACTTATTTCAATGGCTTCTTTGCACAACTATTTGCCCTTGGTGGGCCATCAAGCAGACTATATAGCATGGATGGTAATTTATCAGCATGTGTCACCCAGATGTACAGTACAAGTTAGAGATATCAATATACCACACATCTTTAACTTATACAAAGATGATACATTCACATAAACAAGCTTATCAAATTTAGCAATTTTTAACTTTTCCACAGATACCTAACAAAGCATATCTTGTATATTAGATTCATTGCCGTTTTGTAACATTAGTATCACTAATATTACAGAGGGTCACCAATATTCCAAACAGTGTCACCAGCTTCATTTCAGGAGTGTGTAGCCATGATGACAAAGACCATGGCATTTCTGGAGAGAATTTATAAAGTAAATTTTTTTTTGACCTGGCAAGTCACAGCCATGACAAACTTACAATTTTTCTATCAGTGTTATAAGATATACTATTGGCTTCATATTGTCTGTCCTTGCACAAGTTCACAATATGTGCAAGAGAGCAGACGTACAAGAACATTCCCTTTCCCTTGTGCTGCAACCAAAAAGTTTGGGAACAACTGAAGCCCCTGGACTAATCTGTATCTACTTGACCAAATGTGGTCGGATGGAGATGGGACTGTAAACCTGCCTTCCATGGCTCTTTGCTGGCTTGGTGAGCAGGACTGGCACTTATGAGAGAATAGGCACTCTCTAAAGGGGTGAAATAGCAAGCATTCTCCTTTGTGTTTCATGAAACAGAAGGTCTACCTGGGGGTTGTGCTAATCTACAAAAGTCACTATCTGGGACTATACTGGTAGATGCACCTGAAACAGAGCAATAAAATATGCCCATTAAAGGCTAAATTGTGACATCAAGTCACAGTCTACTTTGGGAGGCCATGCAGAGGAATAATGCCTCTGAAAGTCTTCCTGTAGTAAGTGCTTTTTGAAGAGGGGTAGAATGTGTTACCTATTCTTCCTCACCTAGTAGAGGAGGCTAATACAATTTCCAGCAATAGCCTGCAGTTAATTATTCCTCTGTCTGCTCTAAGGAGTACCACTGTGTTCAGTCTTTTGGACACACAAAGTTATTATTTCCTTTCTATAACCCTCTTTTTCACCTGCACAAGGCTGAGAAAAATGATCCCTGAAGACGTAAAGTTCAAATTGCCATAGGAATATCAGCTGTGAATTTTCTGGCTTACTTTTGCTTAAAATCTCCACAGTTACTATTGCATTAACAAGTTTCTTTGTTGTTCCTATTGCATATGTTTTATGAGCAGATAAATCAGTTGTGAAGGCTCTGATAACTGTTTTTTGTGCATTTATCCCAAGGTTCACTTGCCCATATCTTACTTAAATATTTTTGTTGTAGTAGTTTCAGCAGTGGTGTAACAAGGGTCTCCAGGGCCAGGTGGCCAAGTCTATATTTGAGCCCCTCCCCACCGCATATCTCCACATAGGATAGGAGGGGCCTGGTGCCACTCTTCAGCTCCCAGGGAGGAGGGGGACTGTGTCTGGAGGGGTATGAGGTGGGTGAGGCTTGGGGGGTGCAAACCCAGGCTTAGCTCCATTATCCTTGCCCCACACTTACCCAGTGCACAGTGCCCACCTCTGTCTCTGCAGGGGGGTCTTTCACAATGTGCAGTGGTGCGAGAATGCCTAGGCCAGGGCAGGCTGAGCAACACTGCCCACACTTACCTGCTGGTCTAGACCTACAGCCCAGTGCCTCAGCCCTAGTCTACATTTGGGTGCTTTTTGGTGGCAGTCGACTGCTGGTAACTGGCAGTGACTTATGAAGCTGCTGGTACAATCAGGGAAAAACCAACCGCAAACTCTTTGTGGTTGGCTTTCCCCTATGCCTCCTGACCCCCAGGACTTCTGGGGTTGACTTCTGGGAGCAGTGCAGGGAGTTCATACTCACTGCGATCCACTCCCAGAAAGGCAAACTGATGGCAGCTATATTGCCCCCCTGGACCTTGAGTGTGATGCCAGGCCAGTGACCTCCACCCCTGCCCCCTGCAGCCCAACATCCTCGCCTCCCACTCATCCCCTCACCACCACCCCTTAGTATACTACTTTGTTTTAGAGCTATTTAAACAGGTAAGCATCTATAACCTATTAAAACATGATAAAAGACTGAAGTTAACACAGGGCTAAAGAGTGATTCAAGTAGTGTGTTATTCACAAGGAGAAGTAGTGGTAAGCATCATAAGGAAAAGAATATTATAAATGGATTGCATGATTATTAAATGGCCATCTTTCACATACTCACACACTTATGGGAAGATCATACAGCTTCTGATGGCAAAGAAAAACAGATTCTATGGAAATTCACTACTAGGGCAGTTATTACAGAAACACCCAGAATTCCAGCTAAAATAGAGCATACACTTGTTTAAATAAATAAATAAATAGATAGATAGATAAAATTGAATTTAAGCGAAAACTGTATTTCTTCTATAGAATTTTATTAGGTAAGCTGGTTTGAATAGTTTATATACTCTCATAAATTCAGTAACAGGTTTTTAGAATATGGTTTCCAACAATTATGTTTTAAACTATATGAACACATGTTATACAGCTAGTACAAGTGCCTCAACTGCCAAAGATTCATTGACTTTTCTAGGATCATAGAAACAATCTTTATGTAAGGATCAAATTTCATCAGGTAGAAGCTCCACTGTATCAGCACAAAATATCTGTTCTTCAGCTTCAAGCATATGTGGTTTCTGTATGGTATTGATGGCTAATTTTATAAATAACAAATGTGAAAGGAATAGCACACTATATTGCATTTTTTTAATCAATGACAGGCATACCATGATATTTCAAAGTAAACACTCATCTTTTAAATTAGTCAGTTAATGCTGGCTGCTAATCTCAACAATAAATATAAACTTTTTATAGATTGAATACACTGAAATTGACTTAAATCAACAGGTGAGAATTATCTGTTTCCTTCCTGTAAAACACGCAATGAAAGCAAGAATGAAAAAAATGTTAATTTCCAAAGGGATAGCCGTGTTAGTCTAGTCCAGCAAAAAAAAAAAAAAAAAAAAAACCCCCAAAAAAACAAACAAAAAAAACCCCAAAGGGAGTCATGTGGCACTCAAAAACTAACAGATTTATTTTTTGCATGTGCTTTCATGGGAAAAAATCCCACTTTGTCAGATGCTTCGAAGTTCACCCATTTTCTCCCACGAAAGCTCCTGCGAAAAACAAGTCTGTTAGTCTTTAAGTGCCACACAACTCCTTGTTTTTGTTTTTGTTTTTTTCTGAAAAAATGTTGCATTTAAAATTTCCAGTGTAGCACTGAGTTTTGCTGGTGCTGGAAGGGAAGTTTTTTTTTTATCAAAGAATAACTGCATTATCAAAAACTGATTGCAAATGAAACTCTGACAAGGTGTTGAGGAGCCTCTGTCTTATGAAGCTTGTTTCAAACAGACAGGAGACAGAAGAGACCATATTTAATCAGAAGTGCTCACAAATGAGTTAATTAATGAGAATATGCCATGGATATTTATAGACATTTATAAATAAGTAAATAATGTCTACAAAAGCACCTTTGGCTGAGACAGATATTTACAGCTAGTCCTCACTTAGTGACCTACTCGTTTAGTGACCCCTCAGAGTTATGACCGGCTCTCTGATGAGTTGGTATTATGGCGATGTACGAGAACTCGCATCAACTCTCTCAGATTACCTATATTTACAGTACACTATGCAAACTAAGTTCAGTACATTAGAGCTTAAAACATTTAAAATATATATTAAAAATGTTATAAATGATGCAAAGGTGACATTAAAACTATCTACCGATGGTTGAAAAACCCACTACCAGTAAAGTACATTATGCCTGAAATACCGGTAAGGGCTGCTCCTCGTTTAGTGACCAATTCGTTTATCAACCGGGTTTCAGGAACGGAACCCGGTCACTAAGTGAGGACTACCTGTATATCAAAAGCTGGAGAAGACCAATCAAAAGTTGAATACATCTTATGGCATCATAACACAACATTCCTAATTTGGTTAAAAGGAACTATATCACTTCAGATACCACAAAGCTTGATTATCATTTGAATTACTCAGACTTCAAGGGGCTTCTGAGCCTGGGAAAATGAAACTTTAATATTTCACATTAAACCCTAAGCCTTCAAGGCTTGGTGCAAACAAAGAGAAATTCAGAAAATCTTTTAACTAGCTTGGAAAGAAGCAACAATTTATGGAAACAAAGCTTTTAGTAGCTTTAAAGGATGTTCTTAATTTTTACTTCATGCACTTCTGCGTGAATTTAAAATCTCAGTCCTAAACCCTGAGTTCTGCTGTTTTTAAAATAGAGATGGGCCAAAAGTTTTCAGAACATTTCACACAATAAAATCTGAAGATAGTTCCATCACTGGATTTATACATATAGTCTGTCTACACTGCAAAGTTTTTTCAAAATAAGGAGGCTTATTTCGAAAAAAAACCTTTATGCTTGTCCGTGCAGGCATTTTGGTATTTCAGAATAACTGCTTTGTTATTTTGAAATAACAAAGTGCTATTTCAAAATACTAAACCTTGGATTTATTTCAAAATATTGATTATTTCAAAATAGCTGTTTAAAAACAAAACAAAACAAAAAAGCCATCCCAAGCCACAGAACTGGCTGTTTTTAAAATAACAGCCCTATGCTTTACATTGCCTTTCCTTATTTTGGAATAGAAAGTCTAGCAAAGACTCTCTGTTTCATAATAAGAACTCTTACCTTATTTTGACATAGAGAGTCTTCACTAGACTCCTATTTGGAAATAATAAATTCAAAATAATGCTATTTCAAAATAATTATTGTGAAATAATTTTGAAATAGTTATTTCAAAATAACTATTTTGCAATATCTATGGCATTGTAGACATAGGCATAGTGATGAGTCAGTACCTGGTTTTACATTAAATACTCAAAATGTGCTTAATCAGCCATGCAGGAACTCAGTATCAATGAAGTTTGTTAATAATATCAGTGGAGTTTGAATCTCCTTAGCTAGGAAACTACTTTATGTGTTTTCTGGTCTTCTTAGAGTACTGTTGTCAGCTGTAATGCACTGAATTGGTTTTTAAGATGGCTTCTGTGTTTAGAAAAGAGTGCCAACGACTGTACTTTACTGATGAAAATATCAATCTTTTTCTTTTTTTATTATTATATATCTTGTGGTAGTCCATGTAAACTGAAGTATTATACATATTACTGTGAACTTAAAACTCACCCAGAGGATTAAATTTGGATTGGTTCTGTATATTTTGTTATTAATTCTATCATTGAAATTGAACATATGGGTTATGGAGGGTATACATTTATATGTTTATGTTTTGGCACAGTGCTCCTCACCATTCTATCTTCTTCATGAAAATCTTAGGTGGTTGAAGTTTTTTTAAGGACATAACCCAACAGTGGGATGCACTGTCTTGCTTTTTGCTTGCCAATTACAGGTGACTCTTAAGAAATGTTTTTTTTTTGTTTACTAAGAGTAGGAACTAGGATTGGCGCATACTGACCTTTGTCATAGGAGACCTATAATCCTTTCTAACCCTAACTGACATCATGTAAAAGAGGCCAGGAAACAAAGTCCAGTCTCTTACCAGCATTCAATTGTATTAGACTTTTATTACAGCAAGCAGCTCTCCCTTCTGTAATTACATTAGGCTTTTTGCAGAAGAACTTCTGGTTCATCAACATTAGGACGGACAGAGAGATAGTTCAAGGAAGTACAGTGCCTTATTGCTAACTTTTCCAGTGAAGAACATCTAGCTGTTCTTACACTGACACACTTGGGAAACTTTTTAGAGAAGGAGATTCTGTAGTTTGACCACAATTTTGCTCCCTGCATGGCAGAGGTTTATACCAAAATCTTTTTATTTTTGGCAGATTTTAGAAAAGATATCTGAAATCTAGCTCACCTCTTCATTTCCTCTAAACAAGTGAGCCTGGCAGTTTCTGGTTAATTAATGTGTGTCTGTCTTCAATTTCAATTTATTTCTGTTTTCTTAAAATAAAAAGGTAAAATTACTTCTTCCTGGTGACATTCTCAATCACTTCATCAAAATATTTCTCTTTACTCTTTCACAAGCTGGTGTATAAATTCTGTTGTACTGCATATTTTAGAGTCTCGGCATGCCAGACTGACATTTTTACTTACAGAATAAGTATTAAAAGAAGAACCGCCTCTTGATGTTTCACCGATGAATCCTGTGAGATGCTGAGTGTCCTTAGTAAGAACAGAAAGTACTCAGCTACTTACAAGATCAAGGAATATGTAGTTTATGCTTTTAGTACAGTTTTCTTTCTCTTTTTCATTACAGACTTACTTTCTCACTCCAGAGCTAAGATATGCACTAGCAATTTTAGCATAAAGCAACACAATTCTGAAGGAAGAAAAGAACTTTTTCCTAAACTGCCAAAGTGACTGACAGTGGGTTACTTAAAATGCAAACATTAGATTGAAACACTTTTAAATGAATACATGCCAATTTTCCATAACATATCCTCCAAGAGAGATGGACAGAAGCTGCAAAATTTGAATCTGAAATTTCAGTACCCAAAAATTTTACAGTGTTCAGATGCAGGGTTTTGGTTCAGAATTAGGGCTATTCTACACTACCGCATGAATTTGCTGGCAACCAAAGGGAGATAGGCAAGGTATTTGAAATTCCTTGCATATCACCCTACAATTACCTGTCTTCTACTTAACATGCTGTCTTTGGTAGCCTGAACTACAGCACTGTCTTCAGTAGTCTGAGCCAGAGGGAAAGGTCTTTCCTCCAACTCAGCTATACTTCTTCTGTAGGGGTGATCTTCAGGCATTGACTTCTTGATCGACTGAGCAGGTCTTAACAGATCTGATCAATTGATCAGGGAGATCAATCTGACAGCAGTAAATTCACTGCCATCAGTGAAGACAAGCCCTTAAAGAGAAAGGAGCTATCTGTAAAGTTCAGATCAGGTTTCAGTCTTCAGCCCCTCTAGTCTCCAGCAGTGTTTGAATCTAAAGTTTTGTTTGGGGCTCAGTATAACAAAATGGGCAGATAACATTTCTTTTAAAATGTTTCCTTCTGATAGATACAAATCTAATGCTGTACACCCATCATTCATAAGGGTCATGAAGCTTTTCTTAAAAGACCAACCACTAGGTCAGCAAAAATTGGTCATCTGATAAAAGTAGCCCTTAATTAAAGATTAAATGTAATTATTCTAGAAACCACTAAGGAATTCTTTAAAATTATTACTAGTGACTGATTGTCTTTTGGTGATGTTAATATCTCCTTAGCATTCACACCCATAATATATACTCCATATAACAAACGTCACATGGGAAACAATAAAAGAGTCAGTATAAGTGCATTTCCAATCACTGTATGTATGCTTATGATCCCTCTACAACAGATCAAGTCATAGTCCAAGGTCCATGGTGCAACTATCTCAACTACCCAAAAAATAGGTCAGAGGCTGGGACCCTTTCAGAAACATTAATGCACACTGCTGTGCTAATGACACTTGTCCTGTTTTTGGTATAAGAAAATAAGCAACTTGTATGTTTAGGATAATCTGTCGCTGAGAGTTCCTAAATGTGCATCTCTGTTGCTAGCCAAAGGAAAAACAAATGGATCTAACCAGTTGACATGAACAGAGAATCTATCTTTGTGTGTAAGTCAAAGGAGGAAAGTGAAGTGTGGACTTGGTCAACTGCAGAAAGATGGAAGGAATATTGATGGAAGGATTTGATTCAGAATTACTACTGTGAAAGAGAAGCATGTGTCATGCAACTTTGGCAAGAAAGCAAGACCTAAAATACCAGAGAGGGAGAGATTGTCTCTGAGTTCACTATGAGAACATTCAGAAAATTTTAATTACAATTTTTATTTTAGGGAAATGTCTTTCTTCATAACTAACTACTGATGCCGCATAGTGTAATACCAAAGAAGTCTCTTCTGGCAGGTGTTTTATCAATAATCAATGGCAAAAAAGTGCCTTAAAAAGAACCTGCATTGTCAACATACTGAGATAAACAAGAGGAGGTGTAACTAGTTCTGTTTAGCAAAACAAGCAAGTAGTCCTATGGCACTTTTAAAGGCTAACAAATATATTTATCACATGAGTTTTCATCAGAGAAAATCTAGTGCTGTTCAGAAACCTAAAGTATTTGATCCATTCCACTGAGTCTGAGAAAGATACTGAGAAATATATGGATGACACCAGAATATTTGCTAGCCCAAGTGTGAATATCAGGTTCATGGTATTGTAAAAAAATGAAACATCTATCTGCCCTGGTTTGAAATACGTACATTTCAATGGTAAAATGTGAATTAATATTACCATTAAAGAAGTTTTATGAAGCAATTTTAACTGCCACACAACAATCCTATCAGACCAATTGCAAAATAATTCATCACAGCATATGGATAAAACTGCAGTCTTCTGTTGCATTCCTGTTTCTTTATGCTTGTCCCTGAACTGTAGCAGGAGCTTTGGATTAGAGGGAATATTCTATAAATATAGAAGGCTGAACTGCCTTTTATAGTATTGTATTTACTGGAAATTAATCAATGTTACATTAAAAAATGTGACACTCCTTGCAAAAAGGAACGGTTTGTGCTGCAAGACAACATGCTACAGAGACTTCATATTACCTTCACAGTTGTGTGTAAAACAACATAAACGTTGCAAATAGCATTCAGGGTGGCATACTGAAAGCACTATTTGGGAGAAGTCGGTCTGAGCAAGGGAAATTTCAGATACAGTTTGGGAAGGGACAAATGGGGAAGGGAATTTGTAGTTGACAAGAGGTCAAAAAAACAAGTTGTGATCCACAAAAAGTGTGGCCTAATTTAGACAAAGGGGATCATGGATTTCTGTTCAGAATCGAGAGCAATGAGAGAGAAGATGCAATGCATGTGGTGGGTTCACTTAACACATGTGAAGTGCATATTAATATAATGGTTTCTTTTGATTGCCTAGGCCTAAATTTGTGGATATTCTTGTGTCAGGAGACATTTTGTTTTCCTCCTTTGTTTTTCTATCCACTTTTCTATTCCATCTCTGGAAATCCTTATGGTACTCTTGCAGTATATTCTGTCTTCGTATATGTCAGATTCAACTTTTTTTTCAAGCATTGCTGATGACTTTGTTTATTTTTCAAGCAATACCTTTTATTTCCTACTGTGTTCTTTTTCTCATATAAATGCTTGATAATTTCCTTTGCTACATTCTTCTGTCCTCTCATTTTAGGTTGAGCTATTTGAATTTCTATTAAAAAGGATTAGGTAAAATGGTGAGGGAATGATCACAGTCCTACATGACACAGTATAATAATATGACACCACTTAGTGACTGTATTTGTATCTTGTCTTTCTAAAGTCTTGAAACTGATATGGCTTTAACTACATTGCTTACAAATTTTGGACAGGTATAATAGCAACTCCCACAGAGTGTGGATTAAATTATGCACACCTTGGCTATGTCTACACTATAAAACCTAAGTCAGCTTTATTAAGTCGACTTAATAAAGTCTACTTAAAGTCAACTTTAAGTAGACCTTATTAAGTCAACGTAGTGAGTCCGCACTGCATTAAGTTGACTTTATAAAGTCGATTTAAGCCAGGGGACCCATTTAAAATTGACTTAATAAAGTCGACTTTAAATGGGTCCCTTGTCTTAAGTTGACTTTAAATGGCCACACCGCACTAAGTCAACTTTATTAAGTCGACTTTAAGGTCCACGTTGTGTTAAGTCGACTTAATAAACTTGACTTAACCCCTAAAGTCGACTTTAAGGGCAGGAGTTATTAAGTCAGCTTAAGAAAGCCCTTAAATTGACTTAACTCCAAATGTGGACAGGGCTTTGCTTAAGTCAACTTAAGCCTCCTTAAATTGATTTAAGCCCATAGTGTAGACATAGTCCTTGAGTCACACTCTCCTCCTAATAGCTATTCCTATCCAACTAGTCTTACTGTCACCTGTTTGGCTGTTATTCCTGTGCCTTTGATCAACTTCATTTTGCTGTGGGTTACTACTAGTGCTTTACTCCTCTCACCATCCCTCCATATGCCTGGCGACCACCATCCAACTTCCTTCTAATGCTCAAGTTCTTTCTCTGCTTACACTTGTTGGTTCCCTCCAACCTCTTTAATCTAGGTATGAGTCTCCTCATAAGTTCCTCTTATTGTAACTTTATTGCCCCTACCAACATCCTGGCACCATTTCCCCTATGCTAAGTCTCAGTCACTCTCCATAGTCCAAATCTGGTGTCTATCAATTTTTTTTTGTACACATTCCTTCAGAAAGGAGACTAAACCTCATTTTTCTCACCATGACTAAAGCTAATTGGATGAAATTCTGATGAAAAATTAGAATTAAATTTCTCAACAGTTTGGGTGATTTGAGTCATCCTCAGCTGTAGTATTCAGTTTTGTGACCAGTCATGCCATATTGTAGTATGGTTCCTGAACAGTGAGAGTGTAGGATGAGTTCACACAACATGCCAAATTACAGCTTCCGGAGGCCATTGGAGCATGGGGACCATGTCCCCAAGGAAAGGGTGCAATGTTGGTGGAATATTTACTGCTCATGTTCCAATGCTTCATCATGTGGAGAATAAGCAGATCTGTGTTGCCTCAGGGCTCTCTAGTGCCAGTAGCTTGAACTTCCAGAGGCATCTAAACATTTCTTCTTTAATTGCTGGCTTTAGTGGGATATTTAATTAGTTTTCTCCCACCTGATGTCTAGGGAAACTCTGTCCGCTACTCCTCATCTCCCTCTACTAGCACACACCTATCTTTTGAACATATTATCTGTTTTGCTGTCATTCCCAAAAGACTGAAACTGCAAACTAGCCTCATGTTAGGAGTTTGCTTAGGTGGCAGACATGGCATTGTGCCTTGCAAAATTTTGGGTCCAACTGAATGGGTTTACAGAGGACCTCATATTTACAAAAAATCAACCCTGATGAACTATAAAAATGCACAAAAAATTAAACCAGAAATTCAGTATAAAAGCATATTTTAAAAACACAGTAGGTAGTGATGCTAATTTAGAACACATAACTGAGTATCCATCGCTTATTATTATGTATGCATTCTATAATATTTTTTTTCTGTGTTGAGCTTCGTATGCCCAAATGCCTTCTTGTGCCTGTCTGGAGCTTAGCCCTAAAATATGCTGATTTCCAAGTGATATCATTGTTCCCATTAATAGCTGGGAACTAAATCATACCTAATTTGCTTACATTGTCTAAGCCTAGCTTTAGACAAAAGCTTTTTCCCCTTTGCGGTGCCAATTATGAAACAATCTTAATATAATGCAGCACAGAACACAAGTTACTCTGCATGATCATTGTGTTTTCCAAATCAAATAAATAGAAGAGCCATGAACTGCTGCCATTCAAACAGGCGGTTTGCCAAACAGTTTCATGGAGGATACTGTAAGCTAGTAGTACATTGATTCAGGCAGGGCACAGTCATTCACTATATCCATTATTCTTGTCAGTATCTAACCACATATCTCAAATGTATAATAAATACAGCCTCTGACTGGATTTAATCATTATATTTTAAAGGCTATAAGTATTTGATTTTTACTTTTGGTGTAAATCATGAGCAATAAGCTAGAGGTGGCATGTGAGACATGGGAAATGTATGGCAGGAATTTGAATCTAACCCAAATGAGTTATTTGAAGCATGAACATTTTCATTTGTTAATAACGCTTGTACTTGATCAGTAGCAAATGCTACTGAACCCTGAAAAAATTGAAAGTGACCTGTAGATACTTCTTATATTACATGTATTTATACCAATTAACAAGAAGAGCTCTCCTTGAGAAATTGTGCAATTACAATCAGGTCTGCATACTGTCTATATTTTAAGCTCAGGAAGACTTCTCTCTTCTTAATGAATTAATGCTCTTACAAATCTGGTTTGTGCATTTAAGCCATTGCTTAAACAGAGAAAAAGACTGTGGGATTCTTTTGTTTTGTTTTAACTTAATGTTTTGCCTGTCATAGTAAGTAAATTTAATCTGCATTATTAGTAACTGTCAACAGCCTACTTTGAGCAGAAGGCAAATACAGCAGGTGGTAAAATAGAGGAGATGTCTGAAAGCAGAAAAGCAAAACAAATGATTGCCAGGAACTGTTAATCTAGTTATGCATAAATTTAAGATAAATTAGAATGCATGCAAAGCTTCTGCTGAAGGTGAAAGTTTGACAGAAAAGGAGAAAAATTGACCAATTGCTGTTGTAAAACCATTTGTCAGAGAGCTAAAGTCCTAAACCCCTTTATAATCCTCTAATTGCTTTGATGAAACCTTTATGGAATTGACCTATCAGGCATTTTGAACCTCAGCAATGACTGCAACTGAGGCAATGAACTTGTGGCATACAAGACCACTGGTTTGTTTACTAACAAAAAACAACAAGCAGTTGTGTCTGTTAGTCTTAAAGTGCCACACAACTGCTTGTTGTTTTTTTACTGGACTAGACTAACACGGCTATCCCTTTGGAAATTGTTTACTAACACCTCATATAGATGAACCTTTCAATTTACTGTTCTTAAATTTTGCCCCAAAGGGTAGTCACTACTGAAATCTTTATGACTGCCTTTGCAAATAAACATTCCTTATACTAAGTACAGGAAATATTGAAAACAACACAGTAAAGTTCTAAATCTACACAGACAAAATCGTAAAAGTGTCCATTGCCTATTGTAAATTATCCGATGTAACAATTATCTTGGAGACTTCAGGGAAAATGGGGGAAATCCCAGAAGACTTGAGAAGGGGAAATGTAATACCCATCTTTAAAAGGGGGAACAAAGAGGACTTGGAGAATTGTTGAAAAGTCAGCATAACTTCAGGACTTGGAAAGATACTGGAATAAATTATTAAACAGTCAGTTTGTAAATGTCCAGAGGATAACATCCATTTTCAAGAACAAATCATGCCAAATCAACTGAATTTCCTTCTTTGACAGGATGTAGAGTGTGTGGATATCCTTCCTTGTCAGTCTGGGCAGGAGGCCATGCTTCCTCATTGACACACTCACAAAAGCAGGCCCAAAGCAGAAAATTAACTACACATCCTTGATGCCCAGCTAAGCAGTCTATATGGTCCCAGGTCCTCAAGCAGGAGTGAGTTCCAAACACAGTCTGGGGCTCACAGGCTGGGAGTGGGCACCATCAGGCCTCTCAGTCTGTGATGAGACAGCTGCCACTCCAAGTTTGGGGTCAAAAGCCAGGGAAGAACAAGGGGATCCAGCCCAATCCTATTCCACAGAGTCCCAGAGCCTTCACAATGGTGGGGTGTTCTGCCACTGCATGAATGAGGCTCCAATCAAAATGTGCCTATATACTTCTGTCCCTCTGAGATAAACAGCAAGGGGTAAGCCCAACAGCTTCTCAGTGTCCCAGAAAAGGAAAGGAGAGATGGATCCTTTTTTATTTCCTGTGTTTGATAGTATGTGCCAGTTTGGAATGGTGGGTCATACTATGCAGCTGTTTCTCCATCAAAACTTGGGAACTGGAATTATTGCAAGACTGCCTATATGTTACTAGAAACATTGATTCAAGGTGGAAGACCCTGAAGGATTTCACTCATCTCTCTCACCATGCTGTCAGCTACCCGTAACACAATATATTCAACTTTCTGCAGCCAGCAAGGAGGAGAAGTTGCCTTTGAAATGTCTGGGCTAGCAATGTAACCATTAGAGAAGACAGATAGATAGGTTTCTATTTGACCTTAGGAAGACTGATACTGTAACTGCTGTCTAGTTATTCGCAGATCTCTGTAAAACTTTCCTGAAATGGTTGGATCCAGTTATTTTAATGTAGAAACAAATGGTTTCTGATGTAGTTTTCAGACTTAACATTATGCAAATAGAAGCTGAGGAGCTGAAAATTTCTTCATCCATAAGAGCATATGGTATTTTGGAATTGCACCCTACCATCTGCCAGCCAAGAAGATAGCATTCATCTTCTGAAGTGTACTTGGGTGCAATAGCCACAAATAAATTATCCTGGTCATATTCCCTTTGTTCAGTAATAAAGTATTAAACTTTAATTAATGAATGAACAAAAGTAATAGAACAGGTAAGTCTGGATAAGTGGAATATTAGTCCCAAAGAAGTTATTGTTCCAAAGTGCTATAGCTCAACTCCTGCTGGTCTTCTCTGAAGTTTCATCCCTTCAAAACTTAGGATCTAAGCTTCTATTCTAAAATACTTACAAATTTTGCAGATTTGAAACTGATTTAACTCTCCCCAGAACAGAGCAGGAGGAAAGGAGGGTGCAGAATAGGTCTACATAGTAAGGCACTGTAAGGCTTACTGTAGATATGCTTAGACACCTACTACAAATACGTACAGCCCCTGACCCGTGGACTGTTACTTTGGCTGCCACTGGAGCTGCTGGTTCTCTTAACAGCATAGCTGAGATAGAGTAGTTTCTGAGGAATGTAGCTGAACTTCTAAGTAAAGGAGTTACAGAGGAACTCCACAGGAGCTCTGTAACATGCAGGGAAGCTTGTTTTCAAATACTGCAATTAAGTCAAGTGGGGCATAATGTTTCAGGTTCTTTAGAACAAAGTTCTCTATGAAGTCAATATTCTATTATGCTCTGTTTAGTTGTTTTCCCCTTCAGAAAATCCAGAGGAACTGATGGCCAGAGAGGCATGACAGCATTGTAATTGTCTTTTCCTGGTTATGATGTCTGCATTAGTTACATTGTTGAATTTCCAATATAATATTTCATAACATCTTTGTAAGTTGAATGGCATTATTTGAGGACCAAAAATTAAAAGCTTTGATCCTACTGGACTTATATCAACTTAACAAAGCTTACCCTGAAGAGTTTTAATTAAGAAGAGACTTCATGCTATTTGAATATAAACTTTGCTATAGTTCTGTGTTTTTTTTAAATTTTACTTTCTACTTTCCTTCTGATGTAAATGATTCACAATCCTTAAGTAAGTGTGTACGTAGTCAATAGTTACATAGTGAGATATGTGCCTTTGATTCAAAAGAAAGAAGTGAAATTCTCCTCTTGTGTTTTTCTTCACATTTTAATGTTTAGATATGTTGGATCTACTCCTATGTAGAAATATTTAAGATACATTCTTAGGGACTTAAAACTCCACCCGTATGCCAAGAACAACCTACTATGCAGAGTGAATTTTATTAGGAACAAAATGAGTTCTTGTATTTTAAAGAAAAAGTGAATTGCTCTTTGAAAATTAATGCTAGAGGGCTGGAGATAAATAAAAGGAGAAGTTTACTACCATTGTTTTTTAATGGTTTCCTTTTCTGAAAAGCACTTCTTTTGCTGACCTGATCTGTATATATATGTATCTATATAGCCTGATGTCAGAATGTAGGAGTCGCTGCCATAGGAGGTCATAGATGAAAAAAATTGGTTAAATCTACTGTACTAATTTGCTATGTCTGTGCATGCATGAGTGTGTGATGGGAAGTGTACCATGTGACCGGCCATTGTGATGTCAGAGGTAACTCAAGCAATTGCTCCAAAGGATTGCTCCCAAGGAGGGAACAAGGAGCACATGCTTGAGACACCTCTGACATCACAATGGCCTAGCACATGGTACACCTACCGACCCCTTCTCTGCCCTCATCTCCTAACCATGCCCCTCTTCACCACCCCCACCTTCTGCTCTAACCCTCCACCTCCTGCTTGCCCCTATCTTCCTTCACCACCCCACCTCCTGTCACCACCCACTCCTTCTCTGCCCTCTGCTCCATTGTTTCTCATCCCTCCCTCCACATCTCATGCCTCCATCCTTCCCTGATGCCCTCAGCCCTCCACCTCCTGCCTCCATGCACCCCTTCTCTGCCCCCATTTCCTGTCCATGTCCCTATTCACCACCCCCAGCTTCTGCCCCTGCCCCCCCAGCTCCTGCCCTCACCCACCCCTTCTCTGCCCCCCTTCACAATTTTCAGCTGTTTCCAATATTTCATGCTCTTTAGACAATTGTATTTGGTGCTCACTCAGGGAAGAAACCATGATTTTCCTCCATCATTTTTGATGGGTTACAGGTAGTTAAGAAAGAAAACCAAACTGAACAGCTTTATGACCTTAAACAAATGTAAAGATAAACAAAAGAAGCTGGCAAGAGATAATTAAGCCTCATATTCAGAAAGTAAGTTCTGCCTGTAGGTATTGAGGAAGTGTGTGTGTGTGTGTGTGTGTGTGTGTGTGAGATATACAACTTTTCACAACAATGCATTAAGTACTGTGTGGGATGAACACTCACTTTCCTTCACAGGAAGGAGTCAAGATTGGATGGTTAAACATGAGCTGGTAGTATGTTTCCATGTGAGCATGGAAACTCATACACAAGTCTTAACATCAAGACAGCCTTAGATGATGGGGAAAACAGTAAAGAATGAGATATCTAAAGAAAAGGATGAAAATTAGAGCTGGCTACAAAATTGAAAATGTATTTTAATAATAGCTTATTTTACATTGAAATTTTGCTTCTGCTGATATTTTCCTATCAGCTCTGCTGAAAATTGTAGCTAAATCAGTTCTCAAGATGTTTAGTCCAAACCTTCCAACTTCTGCATTTTGCAAGCTGCAAGAACTCCATAAAAAGCCTCAGTTCCACAATCACAGATACCAGTTTTCTATCAGAAAATAGTAAGCAAACTGTTAAATGGCTATTCAAGAAACTGCCTGTCCCCACATTTCCAGGATACACTGGTGCAGCAGTTCTTCACAATGGTGAAGTGTCATATTGCTTCTGCCAGCACTGCTTCTGTCACCTCCACCTGCACTGGTATTGAGGCAGACATTCGGACCATGGATATCTCTGTCTAGATCCTGGTATGGACTTGCAGGGACTGCAGCCTGCATTTCCCACTCACAATCAGGCTGGGGAGGTCATTCAGTGTGAAAGCTGCCTTCTGATGGAATCTCTCAGGAAGTAGGTGGGAGAGTTACAGGAGGGGTGGCTAGGCTCAGGAGCATCCCTGTCCTGGAGAAATTCCTTGATAGCATCCCTGAGGAGACCTCCAAGGCTGAGGAAACTATCCAGTTACAGAGTACTGCTGCCACACCATTGGAGAAGGATGGGATGGCTCTGGTAGAGGGGGGACACTGGCAGCTGGTTACTTCTGGCAGCAGACAGTGCTCCACCCCTGCTCCCATCCCACCTGCCATGGTGTTGAAGAACCAATATGCAGCCTGGCAATGAGAGATGACGTGGAAAAGGAGGAGCCACAAACCCCCAAGGCTGGGAAGACGTCAATCATCATACCCAGGAAGAAATGCAGGGTACTGGTGGTTGGGGACTCTCTTCTGAGGGGGGCAGAGGTACCCATCTGTCACTCCAACATGGTGTCCCAGGACGTATGCTGCCTGCTGGGGGCCTGTATCTGAGACATTACGGAGGGATTGTCAAGAATCATCTGGCTCTCTGACTACTACCGGAAGCTACTCATCTATGTGGGCACTAATGATACTGCAAGATGTGAACCTTGGCAGATCAAAGGTGACTACAGGGCTCTGGGAGTATGGGTGAATGAGTTTGGTGTGCAGGTGGTATTCTCTTCAACCCTTCTGGTCAAGGGTAGGGACCTGAGCAGAGACGGATTTATCCTGGAGGTGAATGCCTGGCTGCAAAGATGGTGTTACTAGGAGGGCTTTGGCTTCCTCAACCATGGGCTGCTGTTCCAGGAAGAAGGAGTGCTAAGCAGAGATAGACTCCACCTATTGAGGAAGGGGAAGAGTATTTTTGGATGTAGACTGGCTAATCTAGTGAGGAGGGCTTTAAACTAGGTTTGAAAGGGGAAGGTGACCAAAGCCCACAGTAAGTCACAATGAGGGAGACCTGGGGGAAGGGATGGAACGTGGGGTGAGCTGGGGCTGTACCAGTAAAGATAATAATAAAGTCTAGTCAGAACTGGTGGGGGAGAAATCAAATGAGTGTCTTAGGTGTTCTAATGAAGCCCTAATAGCTGAGGTGAATAGGGAAGAAAGACACTGAGAGAAAATCCAAGGAGGACGTTGCAACAGGAGAGACAATCGGCAGGGGAAGGTAGGATAATCAGCCCAGTATCTTAAGTGCCTGTATACAAATGCAAGGAGCCTGGGAAGAAACCAGGAAAAATTGGTAGTACTGGTACAGACAAGGATCTATGATATAATTAGAATAACAGAAACATGGTGGGATAGCTTGCATGACTGGTGCACTGCCATGGATGGGTATAAATTGCTCAGGAAGGACAGGCAGGGAAAAAGAGTTGGAGGAGTAGCGCTATATGTAAATGAGCTTTATGACTGCTCAGAGCTCCACTATGAGAGTGGAGACAAGCCTGTTGAAAGCTGCTGGGCAAAGTTTAGGGGAGAGTGCAACAAGGGTGATATTGTTGTGGGTGTCTGCTACAGACCACCAGACCAGAAGGAGGTGGTGGATGAGGCTTTCTATGGATAACTAGCAGAAGTTTCCAGATCATGGGCCCTGCTCCTCATGGAGGACTTCAGTTACCCTGACATCTGCTGAGACGGCAATACAACAGTGCACAGGCAATCCAGGAAGTTTTTGGAGATCATTGAGGACAACTTCCTGGTACAAACATTGGAGGAACCAGCTAGGGGCCTTGCACCTCTTGACCTGCTGCTCACAAACAGAGAAGAATTGATCGGGGAAGTAGAAGTGAATGGCAACCTGGACAACAGTGACTATGAAATGGTAGAGTTCAGAATCCTGATCAAAGGAAGAAAGGAAAGAAGCAGAACACAGACCCTTGACATGCAGATTTTGGCTCCCTCACAGAACTGATGGGCAGGATCTCTTGGGAGGCTAATCTGAAGGGGAAAAGCATCCAAGAGAGCTGACTGTATTTTAAAGAAACTTACTAGGGGCACAAGAAGATACCATTCTGATGTGCAGAAAGAACTGCAGCAAATATGGAAGGTGCCCAGTGTGGCTTAGCAGAGAACTCTATGGTTAGCTGAAACACGAGAGGGAAACTTACAAGAAATAGAAGATTGGACAGATGATTAGGGAGGCTGTAGCAGGAAGGCATGGCTCCCCTTGGAGATAGGCCAGAGGGTTCTCCCTGTCTGCAGGGGGGCGGAGGCAGAGCTGGCCTGTCAATCAGGCTGGAAGCAGAGGGGCGGGGCAGGAACTATAAAAGGGATGGCAGCCCCCGGGGTGTCACTGGTGCCTGGCACAGAGGACCCATGCCCCGAATGCCAGTGCCAGTGTCCTGGGTCCTGGCGGGGCCTTGCCTCCGGCTGGATCAGACTGGGGATCCGTGGCCCAGCCACCCACAGACGCAACTGCCACTCCCGGCCCTGTCCCAGGCTGGGGCTCCACGGCCCAGCTGCCCACGGCAGTGGCGGCCACTTCCGGCCCCTTCAAAGGCAGGGTGACTCCGTAGCTGCGGCTGCCACTCCCTGCCCTGTCCCTGGCCAGGGGCATGGCCTGCAGGAAGGGGGCAGGACCTGTAGGTAGGGGGCAGGGACTGCGAGCAGGGCCCATGCCCATGCCCTGGGTCATTCCCCGGGGCAGTAACGCCCCTGGGCAGCCCACTCAGTCCAGCACAAGCCGCCAAAGGGGAAGGATATGTCTCTGCTCTTTCCTGACCTTAGGCTGCCCTGTGAGGAAGCCAAGCCCTGGCCGCCAGACCAAGCCCAGACGTTTGGTGGGGGCCATTGGCGGCTGGGGACTGGGAGCTGCCACCCAGACCCTGGGCCACCCCAGGCCCACAGGGGGAGTCTTCAGCAGAGAGACATACAGGCAACCCCAAGCCATTTTCCACCAGGGACCCCGAAGTGCTGCATCCTCCCTATGACTTGGAGGAGCTGCCCTTGGCTGCTGAGGACCCCGAGCTGCCACCCACCTCCTGTGACCTAGAGGAACTCCCTTCATCAGAGGAACTTGAGGGGCTTCCCGACTTGCCACCACCCAATGAGTTGGAGGGGTTCTGTAATCTTCCCCTGGGAGACTACCCCAAGGAGCTGGCGGATGAGATACCATTAGAGTAGGGGACTGGGGTGACCCAGGGGAGTGCAGGTCTCCACCCTCAGGAGGGAGCCACATCTTGGGGTCAGTGTGTTGTGGCTGGGACCCTGCTGACCTCTGCATCAAGGCCTCTGGCCTCACATGCTCCACGTCAGGGCCAGCATGTTGCGGCCAGGACCCTGCTGACCCCTGCATCCAGGCCTCAGTCCCCATAGGTGCCACCTCAGGATCGGTGTGTTGCGGTCAGGACCCCGCTGACTCCTGTACCAAGGTCTCAGTGCCTAGTGGGGACCTAGGCTGGGACACAGTGGAGCTGTTGACCCAGCGCCTTCGTTGATTCCTACCCCTGCCCCTACACCCCTTCTTGGGTTGTAACCCTGAGAGGCAGCCTTGTACTTTCCCCTCACCCCGAGACTGAGACTGAGACTGTGAAACTTGTTGCCCTGCCAAGTGGCCAAAGACTTGGTGGTCCCACCCTCATGAGGGGCGAGGGACCTGAACTAGCCACCTCTCCCTGGGAGGGTAGGTAGCTTGCTTACAGAGTAATATAAAGATATTGTTCGTGCCTGCATGGATGAAATCGGAAAGGCCAAAGGGTGATTGGAGTTGCAGCTAGCAAGGGACATGAAGGATAACGGGAAGGAGTTGTTCAAGTATGTCAGCAACAAGAAGAGGATCAGGGATGGTGTAGGTCCCTTACCGGATGGGGCAGGTATCCTTGTGGTGTGTGATGTGGAAAAGGCTGAAGTACTCAATACATTTTTTCTTTCAGTCTTCACAGTCAGGGTCAGTTCCCAGGCTACTACACAGTGGCTGTATTCACACAGCACTTTTGTTTTGGAACAACCTCATTGTTTCGAAAGAAAAAAAAACCATGTTCACACGACGTACGGTTGTTTCAAAACAACGGGAACCCAACAAGTTAAACCACATTTGGGGGCAAAACAACCTTGTTTCGAAACCCTTGTTTCCAAACAACTAGTGTGAACATGTGAACTGTGAACCTGCTATTTCGTTTCCTGCCTTTTTACTTATTTCAAAATAACTATTTGTTAATTTGAAATAAGTTATTTTGAAATAAGGCGTTATTTCGAAACAAGTTGTTTCAACACAACTTGTTTCGAAATAACCATCTGTGTGTGAATACAGCCAGTGTAACACAGAATGGAGAGAAGGAGAGTAGTCCTTGGTTGATGGAAGGTCAGGTTAGAGACTACTTAGAGAAGTTGGATGTGCACAAGTCTATGGGACCAGAAGAACTGTATCCAGGGGTCCTGAGGGAGTTGGCCGATGTCATTGCAGAGCTACCAGCCATTATCTTTAAAAACTCCTGGAGAACAGGGAGGTCCCGGATGACTGGAAAAGGCAAATATAGTGCCTATCTCCAAGAAACGGAAAAAGGAAGAGCCCAGGAAGTACAGACCAGTCAGCTTCATCTCAATCCCTGGAAAAGTCATGGAGCAGGTACTCAAAGAATCCATTCTGAAACACTTAGAGGAAAATGGAGTGATAAGGAACAGTATGGATTCACCAAGGGCAAATCATGCCTAACCAATCTGATTGCCTTCTGTGATGAAATGGCAGAATATGTAGATGTGGGAATAGCCATCAGTGTGATATACCTCAACCTTAGCATAGCTTTTGATATGGTTTCCCACAACATCCTTATCAGTAAGTCAAGGAAATATGGTGTGGATGAATGGACCGTATGGCTAGATCATTGGGCTGAGCAGGTATAGATCAATGGCTCAATGTCTAGTTGGCAACCAGTAACTAGTGGAGTGCCCCAGGGGTTGGTCCTGGGGCCGGTTCTGTTCAACACCTTCATTAGTAATCTGGATGATGGGATAGATTGCACGCTCAGTAAATTCACAGACAACACCAAGCTGGGGGGAATAGTAAACACACTGGAGAGCAGGGAGAGGATTCAGGGGGACCTAGCAAATAAGAGCTTTGAGCCAAATAAAATCTCATGAGGTTCAACAAGGACAAGTGCAAAATCCTGCAGTTAGGATGGAAAAATTCCTTTTACTGCTAAAGGCTGGAGACCGACTGGTGAAGTAGCAGCACAGTAGAAAAGGACTGGGGGTTATGGTGGATGGGAAGCTGGATATGAGTCAACAATGTGCTCTTGCTGCCAAAAAGGCCAATGGGATATTGGGCTGCATCATGAGGAGTGCTATCAGTGGATTGAGGGATGTGATTATTCCCCTCTACTTGGCACTGGTTGGGCCACATCTGGAATACAGTGTCCAGTTTTGGGTTCCACACTACAGAAAGGATATTTACAAACTAGGGAGTCCAGCAGAGGGTAACAAAAAATTATTAGGGGATTGGGGCACATGACTTACGAGGAGAGACTGAAGGAACTAGGTTTATTTAGTTTGCAGAAGAGAAGATTGAGGGGGGATTTGATAGCAACTTTCAACTACTTGAAGGGGTACTCCAAAGAGGAGGGAGCTAGGCTGTTCTCAGTACTAACAGAGGAACAAACAAGGAGCAATGGTTTCAGGCTGTAGCTGGGGCGGTCGAAGTTGGATATTAAGAAAAACTTTTTCACTAGGAAGGTGGTGAAGCATTGGAATGGGTTACCCAGGAAGGTGATGGAATCTCCGTATTTGGAAACATTTAAGTCTTGGTTAGACAAAACCCTGGCTGGGATGATATAATGGGAATGGTCTTGCTTTTATCAGTGGGTTGGACTAGATGACCTCATGAGGTCCCTTCCTCCCTTATGATTCTATGAGCAGTGGTGTTAGCTGGGCATGCCCTGTAATAGGTCCTAATCCATATCCCACTGATTTCAATGTTGCTGTTTCCATTAACTTCAATGGACTTTAGATCATGCCAATATTTTGTTGATGCAGTAAAGCGGGGTTCAGAAGTATGTCATTTTCAGTGATGGGCTCTTAATTTTAACAAACAAGGGTAAATGGAAACTATAAGGAAACTTCTTTGAATTTACTTCTTTATGGGTCTTTTTTTTTTTTAAACAGTGGGCAATCAGGCAAGGGAAAAAAACAGACTTGTAATATATCAGAGAACAATACATTCAAAACACTAAAAGTTACTTGTATTAACCTTCCCCTTGTAATTAACCTACAACAGTGCTGACTTTATTACTTATTTTATCACTAAGTAATCTGTACAAGAACATTTCTAAGCTATGCCAGTGTTTAACTTTATCCCTGCAACTAACATGGATTAAAACATTCATGACATCAGTATAATTTTACTGAAACAGTTTGACAAATACATGACAAATAACATAGCTTTTTAATTAGAAATAGTTATAAGAAAATCATATATTGTTACCTTATTTAATATGTCACTCCAGGTGTGCTTGGGGCACAGGCTCCAAAAATCACACAGGTTCCTTGTGTGTGGTAAGACATGCACCTAGTTACATAATACAGCCAGGAGACTAAAGGAATAAACCAGTTGAATATGCTAGTGGAGGAAAGCATGGAGGTAGGATTATGAGTGTGGTTTTTGATTTTCTGCTTTGTAACCACCTTTTCTTATTTTGCAGATATCCTACAATAAGAAACCTACTATGAGAGGAAAATAGTATGTCATCAACACTGCAGGTAGCTCTTCCTTTGGCTGCACCTGTGATTACCCCAGTGAGACAGGCATCCTGACAATGGAGGCTTCTATCTAGGCCCTGGCCTTGACTTGGTGGGAAAGCCAGGCAGAGAGGAAACACACCGCAGGAGAGGTTTCTGGGAGTGGGGTCCTTCAGGAAGCAGGTAAGAGGTCTTCAAGAGGAGATGGCTTGTTGGCATAGCACCTGGGAGCACAAGGACTTCATCTATAGGATGCACAGGGAAACATCTGGGATAGAGGATGCTAGTGAGGGACAGCAATACCAGAAGAGAAAGGAATACTGGCTGCCCTAGGGGCAGAAAACTGGTTGCTGGCCACCTAGGAAAGTAGACAGTGCTCCATTCCCCACTCAGTTTTCCTTCCCATCACAGTCAAGAACAGACGCATTCTAATAGCAACAGGAGGTGAAGAACAGACATAAAAACTAAGGAGAAGCTTAATGCCCCAAGAGAAGGGGGCATTAGCTTCTCTTTCTGACAAAGCTACTGCCTCTCATTGGGATTGTTTAATTATGTCGATAGTAGAGCTCTCTCCCATTGGCATAGAGTGACTACCTGTAAGATTTTACAGGGTCACAACTGTAAGTACAATATTTCATTTAGGAAGGAAAACATTCAAATGCAAAACTACAAAATGGGGAATTTCTAGTTAAGTGGGAGTAGGGCTGAAAAGGATCTGGAGGTCAGAGTGCATCACAAACTTAATATGAGTCAAGAATAGTTTCAGTCTCACAAGACACTACTATAATTTTGGGGTGTTTCAACAGGAGTGTTATATGTAAGACATTGGAGATAATTGTCCCACTCAACTTGGCCCTGGTGAGGCCTCAGCTGGAGTATTGTGTGCAATTTGGTGCACCACAGTTTAGGAAAAGTATGAAAAAATGAAAATTTTGGGAAAAAAATGACTAGAATTAAAAACAAAACAAACAAACAAACAGGGCTTATTTGGACCTGAAAAAAAGAAGACTGCAGAATGGGACCTGATAACACTGCTTAGTATATTAAGGATTGTTATAAAGAAGATTGATTAATTGTTCTCCACCTCCACTAAAAGTGAAGTAGTAATGACCTTAATCTGCAGCAAGGGATATTTAGGTTAGATATTAGGAAAAACTTCCTAAATTTAAGGGTCAAAAAGCTCTGAAAAGACATCTAAGGGAGGCTCTGTAATCCCCCTCATTGGTGGTTTTCAAGAACAGATTGAACAGATACCTGTCAGAGATCATCTAGAATTATTTGGGTGCTGTCACAATGCAGACTACTGGACTTGATTACTTTTCAAGCTCCCTTCTAGCCCTATATTTCTATGATTCTATGGGTTAAGGAATTTCTTTTGAATGTTCACTCTGTGTGAGGATTAGTACGTCTAAACAAACACACCTAGTATACAGCTACAAGCTGAAAGCTTGATATTGCAAGCATCCCCTAAACCCAGTGAGACTACTCATTCTAAGTGCTGTATTCAGGTTTAACTATTTGTTTTAGTTCTTACTCAATAAAAAATGGTGAGTGGGTTTGTTGCTATCTAGATGGCAGCAAAGATACCAAGTCTCACGGGAAAGTATAAACACTTTCATGATCAAGAAAGGCTTAGCAGAAATTAGAACATTTGATATTTTGTAAGTGCCTAAAACAATATGCCTGATCACTTATGATGAAGTACTGGATTTCTCATAGGTACTTTCCTATAATCTTGACAATAAAGGAAACAGCACATGAATGGAAGAATATTCTTGAAGAGCCTGTTCCTATTCCTGTGAATTCCTGACAAGAGCAGGGTGGAATTTTGGGGGCAAATAGTTACTTCACCAAAAAACTTCCCCCTAAAAGAACTCCACAAAACCCCACAAAAACCAATTTTATTCAATCCAGAATTATTTGTGAATTAGGCATGAATTTGCCAAATAGTTTTGTTCAAAAAAAAAGAAGAAGAAGAAGAAGAAAAAAGAAAAAGAGAGATTGCCATTATGTACAAGGGGAATTTGCTCCCACTCACAAAATGGCTAAGTACAAATAGGAAATGTTTAGCCCAGTGGTTGGCTCACTCACCCTGGAAGTGGGTAAGACTAATTCTCCCTTCAGCTTGATGTGAATATGAGATTTAAATTGAGCTCTTCCTGCACTCAGGAAAGTGCCTGAACCACTGGGTTATGCAATATTCTAGGGCAAAGCTCTCCATCTTTCCCATGGAAGCTATACCACTTCGTATAATTTATTAAATATTAATGAGCAAAGGGATTTGAGTTTGTAGTTATTCACTTACAGATGAGTGGCTGAACCACTAAACTCAAAGGACAGGCTATTGTAAGGCAAGGTACACTCAATCTTCCCTACTGAAGGTGTTTCTCTTTGTATAAACAAGTAACTGCATACTCTGTGGAGTGGCCACTTAAAATGGAGTCCGCTAGCTACCAAACAATAGGGTCATTGTGACCCTATTTCTGTCACTGTATAAAATACTTTAATAGTCTTTGGACCAAAGTGGGACAGCAGGAGAGACTCAAAAGGGCCCAATTGTCAGGACACTTTTCTTAGAGTAGGAAGACTCAAGTTCAAACCCTTTTTCCACCTCAGGTGGAGAACAGAAACTGAACCAGTCTTCCATATCATGGGCAAATGCCTTCATCACTGTGCTAAATGTAAAAGCAGGATGCTGTGGGCGTGCTACAAACACTACCTCCTCCTTCACCCATTTTGGGATGCCAGCCTTTTAAAAATGCCTGGAAACAAAATATTTTGCGTTGAATAAAATATTCTGTTCAACTCCGAGAAGTTGGATGTTGTATTTGGTTCAATGTTAACCACTTTTCTTCCTCATTCTTTTTAGAATTGCCAGTGAACTGAAAACACCAGTCAGTCATTTTGAGCTAGTCCCAGCCTTTCAAAGTCATCCCATGATGGAATATGAACAAAGAAGCTTAACTGTTAAGATTGGGGTAAGGCTGAGGATCAATCTTGGGTTTAAGGGTCAGTGCAAGAGACAAAGTCCACGTCAGAGCAAAGATCAATAAGAGGAGCACAGGAACAGAGAATGGAGGGTGGTTATGACAGCCAGAAGGTGACCTGGATTGTTGCCTGGACACTTTCTTGAACATCCGTTGAGTCAATAGAGGACAGCTAGTCAATCAGGTGTCATAAGGCTACTGTCTATCAGACTCTTTGAGGTAGGTAGTTCGTGCCTGGAAGTCTGAGCTGGTTATAATTACTTCTAGTTCCAGGGTGGAGGTATCTGCTACCCAGCAACTTTGCAGGCCCACCTTCCAGACACTGGGCTTTACATGAGGTATGAAAAAGCCATATACTTCTCTGTCATAGCAATGCCAACACCAACACCCATGTAGATGTAGAATAGTGTTTCTGTCAGCATAGCTAACATCACTCATGGAAGTGGTGTTCTTAAACTGGCAGAAAACACACAGTCAGAGTATATGAATCTGCACTAGGGGAGTGTACCAACAGAGAATCTATAGTGTAGGCTTATCCGAGGCAAGTCGATTATTGTGTGTCTCCTCTCATTTACACTAGTTGTACAGTAGTGAAATTGTGTGATCTTGGCCTTGCCACCAATTTACATCTGTGTAAGTGAGATAATGTTGATTCTAGAATATTTGTGGAAACTGAGACATATAGTGATTTTGTCTTTCACTATGTCAGCTATGATCTGGAGAAAGGATAATGTTTGGGTTAGCGGCTCATATGTAATAAGTGGAAGCAGTTTTGTAGATATGTAATTCCATACTAAAAAAGAAGAAAAGGTATTATGCTGTAGCATTATGAAGGATGAGTATAAAATCTTATGAAAAATAGGTAGATGATGGGCTTTGGGACTGTAGTACCAGAGTTCATATGTAAAGTAGTCTGAAAACAGCTGTGAATCTCTAAATCATTTCCAGGATCTTAAACATATGATTTTTAATTACTCATTTTCGTAAGGTGTTTTCTTTTAGAGTTGATATGCTTAACCATAAAGCCATTATAATTATTGTTGTCTTGACATATTACTTTTAATTAAGTTATCAAGTAAAATTAATTTAAGCCTGCCATATACAACTATCTATTCTCCAGCATGAGTGCAAATGTTATTATTTCTTATTATACGTAAGAGCTAGTGTATTTTGGTCTTCCACGTACACAAATTACACAAAGCTTTTTCAACACTCTGCCTGTAGTCTTCTTCAGGTCCTTAAAGCAGGCCAGCTCGTGTCTGGACTTTAAGAAATCATCCAGCTAATTTGGCACACCTCTTCATGTGCTTCAAAAGGAACATAAGACTATAAAAACCATGGTGATTCTACACATTTTTGAAAGATTAAAAACCTATAATGAATAACTTAAGGCTTATCCAACCCATGGTCCCCCAAAACATGAAGAGAGACTAGATCTCATAGATGTGAGATGTTGCTAAAAAGTGCAGTTAATAGCCCAAGCCACTTTTGAAATATGTAGTAATTATGAATTTTTTCAAAATTCAAAAAGTACATTTGTTAATTTTTTGTATCTTCCCCAATACCTGGCTAATTATATTTAAAAAAGTAAGGAATCAAACAAAAATATTATATATAGGGTATATTTATAACATATTAGGAATGTGAGTCTATAAGAGAAATCTAAGTATAACCAAGATGCTCATTAGAGAGCTGTGGTGGCATCACAAAAGAGTGCATGGCATCTACATGGTTAAGGAACATTCCTAAAATAAATCTTTGGGCCCACTTGTGTAATAAATATAATCCTCAGTTCTGACTATGTGTGACTATTTAAATGTACTCTACACCTATATCATCCTCCCTCTACCCATCCATATTTCACATTATTCACACCACCTCCTCAAGAACAGCCTGGATAAGCAGATGAAAACCTGCAACATATTCTCAAGGATAACACATTTTGAGTCTGTCTGGCCATGTGAGGGAGACAAGTTCCAAAGTTAGGAAAAACCTTCCTCTAACTCTCAGACATATAAAGGAAGGGACATCTGAATCAATTTCATGGACTATTTTTTAATTGTGACTTTGTTCTGACTTGGAACAAAAACAACTGCTGGAATTTCCTGCAGAACAGAAAGTTGATTTTCTGATCAGTTTTAATACTCAACATCCAAAGATCCTTGTTTGTGACCTATATAACTTGGGGATGGGGCAAGTACTTGGAAAAGTATAAAGATAATTCCTTATACTCATCTGAATGAAGACATCTTATCTTGGCACCTAACCTCTCTTTTTGACAACAATTATGGACAACTGGACTATCTTCATACACTGTGACCACAATAAGGGAATCCCCAGTTCAACAGGGATTTTGGTGAGGAAAAAAGAAAGGATTCATCCTTTTTAGGTACCGAGAGCTTCTGGTCTTGGCCATGAATAGAGATGGGGTTCATAGGCACATTTAATTTAGAGAGGAGATTAATTAAAAAAAAAATAGGGTGGTGGGAACTACCAGTTCTATCTCTTTTATTTGGTTCAAAGCAAAATTATAGGAATTCTGAAGAAAGTCAGATGAAACTTTAATGACTGGATTAGATTAGTAGGTCCATATCTCGTATCTGACATTAACGAGTACTAGATTACTCAGGAAAGCACAAGAAATAACTCAGAAATAATTTACAGAATAACATGACCAGAAGAGGTGTTCCTTCAGCAGTTAGTGGCTTGCTTTCTTATTGAAATAAGAGGATTTTATGATCCCTTATAAGTGTTTGTACAATATAATGTATCTGTGGATGTTCTTATTATCCACATAAATGTATAATCCGATAGTGAATCCTTCTAAAATTCTGGCATCACTGGTATTTGGTGGCCATGAGTTCAATGGGCTATTCATGCAAAAATATTTCCTTGCCTATATTTTATATATATTGCCTTTCAATTTCATTTAGTGTCCCCTTCTTTTATGAGAAAAAGACAGTAGAAGCACATAAATTTATCATTTCTTTAAATTAGTTATTTTGTATGTCCCTCCCTTTTAAACTTCCTCTTTAAAGTAAACAGTCACAGGCTTTACAATCTCTCTTTACAAAGAAGTATTTTCATTCTAATAATTTTGTCACTGATAGGATAGGGTCTCTCTTTCCTTTTACATTTTCCTCCTGTCCTTCTTGCCTCTTTCTTCCTTTGCCCTGAGCCCAAAGTTCCCCTCTTTTTCTCACCAGCTCTTAGTATATTAGGCTATGTTCACACACAGAGGGCTTGTTTCAAAACAAGACGTTTCAAAACAAGCTGTTTCAAAATAACACGTTATTTTGAAACAAGCTATTTTGAAATAAAAAAACACCGTGCTTGAAATAACACTAAAGCGGGAAACTAAATAGCATGTCCACACTGTGGGCTTGCTATTTCGTTACCTGCTTCAGGGGGCTGCAGCCCCCTGGGGGTGAGCTGCTGCCACAACTCACCTTGCAGCCCCAGCAAGGGGGCTGCAGCCCCCAGCAGGGGGTGGGGTGAGCCACTGCGGGGAGGCTCACCTCCCTGTCCAGGCTGCCCCCAAACCACGCCGCATGGTCAGGGGCGCCCGGCTCAGCCTGCCACCTGGGCTGCCCCCAGAACCCACCGCGGGGTCGGGGGCGCCTGGCTCAGCCTGCCGCTGCAGGGGCCGGGGTAAGTGCGGCCCCGGGATTCCCCAGCCTAGCCGCTCCTGCCGGGGGTGGGGCCAGGGATACCCAGGAGGGGTTTGGGGCCAGCCTGGTCGGCAGGCTGAGCCGCCCCGCAGCAGCTCACCCCCCCACTGGGGGCTGCAGCCCCCTTTCTGGGGCTGAGGGACAGCCCTCAGTACCCTGGCCAGGGTGCTGAAGGGTCCCTGGCCAGGGTGCTGAGGGTCAGATGTTGTTTCGGAACACTTTGTTCTGAAACAACATGTCCCAGTGGGGTTGTTTTGAAACAACTCCTTTCGAAACAATGTTGTTTCAAAAGGGAATGGGGTTTAAGTTGTTTCAAAGCACTGCCGTTGTTTCAAAACAACGGAACCCGTTGTTTCAAAACAACGATACGTCGTGTGAACATGGAGTTTCTTATTTTGAAACAACCTCTGTTATTTCAAAATAAGACTGCTGTGTGAGCACACCCTATGATGGGACAAGTGCCTGGAAAGGGATAAAGAGAACTCCTGACACCCATCCAACCCAGAACATGATGCTACAGGGCAAAGGTGATAAGATAGCAAAGTACTGAGGAAACTAAGGCTGTGTTCACACAGCATTTTTGTTTTGAAACAACGAGGTTGTTTCAAAACAAAAAAAAACATGTTCACACAACACACAGTTGTTTCAAAACAATGGGAACCCGTTGTTTCGATACAACTGTGTTGTTTCGAAACAAGTTAAACCCCATTTGGGGCAGAAACAGCCTTGTTTCGAAACCGTTGTTTCGAAACAATGTGTGTGAACATGTTGTTTCAGAACAAGGTGTTCCAAAACAACATTTGAAGGACTGCCCCCTCAGCACTGTGGCCAGGGAACCCTCAGCACCCTGACTAGGGTGCTGAGGGGTTTCCCCTGGCCGGCAGAGCGGGGCTGCAGGCACCGGCGGGGTTCAGCGCAGTCCAGCGCTGACCCCTGCCAGCTTAAAGCCCAGGCTGCCCCCCAACACCGTGAGTGGGTCTGGGGCACTGGGCTCAGCCCCCCACCAGAGCTGCCCCCTGACACCACCAGTGGGTCGGGGGCGCTGGGCTCAACCCACAGCCAGAGCTGCCCCCCGACACTGCCAACAGGTCGGGGGAGCAGCCCGGGCTGCGGGCTGAGCCTGGCTCCCCAAACTGGCTGGTGGTGTCGGGGGGGCAGCTCTGGCCAGGGGCTGCAGCCCCCTTTCTTGGGCTGCAGGGTGAGCCGCAGCAGCGGCTCACCTCCAGGGGGTTGCAGTCCCATGCAGCAGGTAATGAAATAGCATGTTCACACTGTGATCTTGCTATTTCGTTTCCTGCTTTTTCCCGTATTTCGAAATGACTTTTTGTTAATTCGAAGTAAATCATTTCGAAATAAGGCATTGTTTCGAAACAAGTTGTTTCGATACAACTTGTCTTGAAACAACCATCTGTGTGTGAACACAGCCATGTTGTTTCAAAACAGTTGTTTTGAAACACTGGTGTTTCAAAACAAGGTGTCCGAACGCCATTGTTTCAAAACAACTTTATCAAAACAACGGCTGTTTCAATTAGATGCGAGGTTTAACGGTTTCAAAATAACAGCCATTATTTCAAAACAACAGGTCCCGTTGTTTCGAAATAACGGTGCGTTGTGAGGACATGCTGCTTCTTATTTTGAAACAACCTCTGTTGTTTCTAAATAAGAAGCCTTTGTGGACATACCGTTGGTGTTCTCCCCTCAAAGTGGTCTTATCCTGGTTGGCTGAGAAATGGGGAGGGAAGTGAAAAGAGATCTGAAAGGCTTGCTCAGTGGGAGAAGGTGTTTATGGGGAGGATAAATATTCCAGAAGGCACCATAATGGGGTGCAGTCTTGCAATTCATATACAAAAACAACATGAAATCAAGAAGTTGGTTTCCTGTGGTCCCATGCAGATTTGGACACTGCTGAAAGATAGGAATGTAATTGTCCTGCTAAGCAATAGACCAATGTTGAGCTTTTGGTTGTTTGGTTTAATCTTATTTTTCTGATAATCCTAAAAGAAGGGAAATGCTATTTTAAGGTAAGAAATATTAAATAATTAATTATTATTACAGCAGCATAGTTGCAAAAACATGTAAAGACAACTTGAAAAATATAAAAAGCTTTATTCCAAGACTATGCAAATCTAAAACTAAAGGAAAAACACAAGGTGGTTGGGTTGCATCCTTGTACCATTGAGATGTAGCCAAAATGGCCTCTTGATCCTCTCTCTGCCAATATGTGAGGTCCAGGACCTCAAGTGTATGCTCGTGTTGCTAAACTGAATAGAATCTTTAAATTTTGCTCCCTCCAATGAAAACACTTTACTTCAAGTATTTCTTACTGATAAATTTAAAGCGAGTCCATTACATCCTTGGCTGCATATTGCAGTATTAGTTATGCTAATTTAATGCTGTGGGATCATAACCACCTATGGATGCAACACATTTAAAAATGTTAACAAAATATCCTTTGAGTTTGATAGAAAATGTAAAATAAAAGGCTGTTTTCCAAACATGCTAGTCTTGAAACCAAGCTGTGGAATTCTCAGTGTGTATATTCTTCTAATATCAACTTATCTCCAAGATAATTATGCAATTTAATAAACTCTCCAGGAACATGAAGAATTGCTGTTCCTCTTCTTGTATGGAAACAGTCAGAAGTGGCTTTTGTTTACTTCAACAGTCCGGGTTTCCAGGGCAGTTTATGCTTAAACCAGTGAAAGGCTCATATTGAAATCTAAAGGGATTTAGAGCCATTTTTACACTTACTTTTTTGGAAAATGAAAATGCTAAAAATGCTACTGATGCAAGGTGCCAAATAAAGCCAATCCCTCCTGTAATGCAGATAATTCCTAGCTGGGAATTCATTGGCATAGAAATATTGTTCATTAAAAAACCACACAGCATTTTTAAACACAACCAGTTTTTAATAAGTGTGAAATATTATGTTGAAATAATTCAGTGAAACAGTGCAATTTGGAAACATAGCTCACTCTCTTTGATATCTGACCCACAAAGCCATGATATGCATCTGGGTGTAAAAGAACAAGACAGTCAGCTGCACAGTAAAAGGTAATTGCAATCCTCTTACTGGTTGTGCGATGGATTATCCTTATTTATTTATTTTTTTTTTTGAAAATCCTAAACCTTAAAAAATGAAGACGTGAGTGCTGATGAACATATTCTTAAAAAGGAATCCTGAAAGAGTGAAAATTACACAGTTTTAGAAAGTAAAGTAAAAAGTAGTTTTAAGTGACAAGTGCAGTATTTCATTTTCTCTGGCAAATTGTACATTTGTATTTTTCCTCATCTAGAACAGAATAGCTCTTAGGGAACATGTAAACAGATAAATGGAGGTGCAATCCAAAGGGAATTGGAAGAAAAGCAATTTTATTGTGTCTGTATGGTTTCTTTAGCTCTGTGTTTTTTATTATTGTCTTGATGCTTTTCATTACTTGCACTTTGCTGGTTCTTATCTTCTAATTGATACTGAGACCTCTTTATATTGCTTTTAAAGCTTATTAGAATGATATATCGACAAAAGGGATTTATAAACATGAATTTCACAATTGTATCCTCTCCTAAGTCACTAATAAAAATTACTTGAATTTTGTTACTTAATTATAAAATATGCAACCTTATTTTAGCTTTCTGTAGCATGAAACCATTGAAGCTGACACTTCAATTGCATCTACTCATAGGTTGATGAGCTTTGAGAATTAAGCACAGACACCTATTAAAGCATAGGCATCTTCCCAGGTTACCCATACCTAATTACTACAAGTAAAAAGTTTCCTCCTGAGAGGGACCACTTTCATTCCATATCTGACAGGTAGAAATTAGTTGCCTAATGGAATGGAATAGTTCAGCAAATTGAAGGAATTAAGTAAGCTTTTTTAATTTAGGCTCCTTCTAAATTTGATTTTAATTTGGATTCAAATGTGAAGAGGCTGATGGTATGAAGCAGCTTAGTTTGGACCAGTTCCAATAATTTTTATTGCCCTTTTCCATATTTCATGTGTCTCATTTCCATTGGTCTTTACATAGTAGTAAAAGCTATCCTGCTTAAATGGAAGACCAAGTATTCAACTAGCTGATTCTATCATTATAGAATAAGGCCAAAAGTGTTGCTTTCTGGCCCACCAAGTAATATTATAGTCACAAGAGAAGTCAGAGATGGAACACAAACAGACAAGCTGACTTTTTTCTCCATGTCTAAAGCTGTGAGATGGGCACTGAGTGTGTGGACACAGAATAATCTAGAACAATGATTCTCAAACTTTTTTTTTTGGGACTCTCTTTAAGAATATTTCAGGCTGTGACACTTCCCCCACAAGTGACAACCCCCATGCCATGCCACACTACCTGTACTTCTGCATTGCTCCTGGGAGAGGCAATGCCCTCAGATTTTGGCATCTAGCCAGCAGCTGGTTTTCTCTCACCACCCAACTCAAGATTCAGGTTGTCAGCCTCATGCACAGCTGACAGTCAGAGCTCTGAAATCCATTGAGGCTGACTCCTTGCAGATCCCCCCCCCCCGTAATAACCTTATCATCCCAAGTTTGAGATCCCCTGCCCCAGAATGTAGTTTCCTGAAGAAGTAGTGTTCATCTTAAATCCCTTTGCCACTGCTCCATATCCCTACACCATATATCTATAACTTGACTGAGGTATTAACTTTTTAAAATGAGTGAACATTGAATATATTTGGTTTCCTTTATTTAATTTCTAATATGAATATAAACTTACACATCTTATTTATATTTCTCTCTCCCTACAGGCAGACGCACACACGCCCGTTTCTAATGCTTTACTTTCTGGACAAACTGAACAGTAAATTGTATACATGCATCTGCACACAGACTCACATTTGTTGAGTGTGAAGATAAATAAACGCCATTTGTATACATTTGATTTGGACATGCAAATACTGTGCATGGGTATGTGACTGCACATATTTTGAATGCAAAAATTTTAAATCTTTCTTGAGTACTTCACTATTAAAGATAGGTGTCTTCTGGCCAGCTGTGACTTCTAGCAGCTCCACTGCAGATTACTAGGCTGCTGAAAGAGCCACCAAAAGGACTAGGCTGTATATTCATATGTTATCCTTGGAATGCTAAATTCCCTGGGGAAAAGGGGCAGAGGAGGAGGAGAAAAAACAGTAAAAAATAGCTCTAATACTTCCAAACACATGATGAAATCTGATCTTGTATCATGCCTGATAGACCATGTGTCCTTGGCAAAGGAAAAAGAAGACTGATTGACTTCCCAAACAAAGCAAGAGAGGGTTTCTCCAAAAAAAATAAGAGAAAGAAAATTAGGAAATTGGAGTGCTGAGTCAGAGTTTGCTACCCAACGATAACTGTTGTAATTCCAAGGACATCCTTTTAAATAAGGAACTAATCTGCACATGAAGTGCAACTATGATGATGTCTGAATCCAGAGTGTGGTAATAGATCACTTTACCACCGAGGGTTTTAAGAGAAACAGCACAATTCCATAATACAGGGAAAACAGGGCCTGTTGGGGCAAGGCTGGGGGGATGGCAATCCTCACATCAAAATGCTAAGACACTTGAGGTTAAGCAAAGAAAAACTGTAAAATGCTCTGAGGAGTTTTATACTCAAAGAAAAACGTATCCATAAAAGGAGAAGATGAGGACAGGCAACAAGTATCTGTGATCTCATGGTTCATGATATACGGTTCACAGACATAAAAGAACGGACACTAAAAGGACATTGCCATCAGAAGAGATTTTAATTCCATCTCAGACAAGAGAGACAATATACTGCAGCCTCTCCAGACAATACTGAAATCTGCTAATAAATTATTGACAGGTCTGAGACTCACTATACAGCAACAAACCCAATATATTATCTTCTTTGGTAGCTGAGGATGGCCTAAAACAAGTAAGTCATCTGTCTTTTCCCTTTCACCCAGAAAGAGAAAAATCTTTCACCTTGTCTCAAATCATAGAGAAATCTAACAACTTGAGGGGGAAAAACAGCTTAGAATAATGATTTTGCTGGGATATGGGAAAGGGGAAATAGGAGACTGCCTTTTGGGGTTGAATTAAAATAATCTACTTTTCTTGTGGGAAGGAAAAAGTTTTAAGGAATCAAACAGATGTAACTACTTTATAAGAAGACTTAATTTATTAAGAATGGGTTCTGGTCATAGTGATAAAGCCACAAAGGTGACACTTGAAAGTTTTATCAATTGTCCAGAAAACTGAGCTCAGATGACAGTTTTTCGATGTATGCTTTGCATAGAAGTTATTTCAGTATAACACTTGGAGTTATCAAAAAGAAAGAGAGACTTGCTGCTTCAGACCTTCTGCTCCTTCTGCTGGGGAAGCACAGCAAGCTTGTCACAGATATTATGACATCAAAGTATTCAAGAGGAACTGAAATTCTTTTGAAAAATGAAGCAGTTTGGATGTGATTTCTTACATTTTTCAGCAAGGACATTGCCAATAAAATGACATACAAGAGTAAAACTTTGTGGTTTGGAATACTCAAATCTCCTTCTTCCTAATTCCTATATCTTTATTATGTATACGTATGTTTGTCTGTATAATATGGAATGATAAAGTTTGTGTCAGCATAACAGCAAGTGCCCATGAAAACGTTTTGCCATGCTGCACTGTTGTGGTATTTTATTAAACACCACTTATTTTTGGCATGTCTAATATTTTTGTTTTTTCTTCTGTCATTCCTCCCAACTGTACAGGTATGGGTTAGTTACCATGAGCCTTGTTGTGCAGCTCTCAACGGGAACCATAAAAGACCTCTAAAAATGACTTAAAATATTGTGTCTTTACATGATATCACTGTCAAGTCTTTTTCCCCACTCTGGCACTCTGAGTGCAGAAGGTGGGGGCCTGCAACAGGCCTTAAAAGCCACTGGCCTTAAAGCCTGCTCTTAAAAGTCTCCAAGGCCTCCAATTCCTGGCCTTGGAGTGGTATCGCTGCCAACACCCAAATGCAAAAAACCTCTTGAGACCCAGGAAGGCGTACTTGGGAATTCCTCCCTGTGAGGTACTTGCAATCCTGTTTATTCCTCTCTCAGGAAAGTGACTGGACCCCAGCTGCAATATGAGCTGGAACTGGAACAGGGTTCCCTCTAGTAGCTGCCTGTGCAGTCTAAGGCACGTGCACACAAACCTCTTGCCTTCCAGGACACAGAACCAGAACTTACTTAAAAGGTAAAATCTTTAATCAAAAAGAACAGATAATAAACACAGAGAGTTGCTTCTCTAGGAATTAACTTAGGTAGTTACAGGGTAGTGGGGGGGGGTTACATGTGCTCAGCACAGAGAGATCCAAGAAACAAGCCAAAAACAAAGAAAATACCCTGACCGCGTCTAAGTAAACATTCCCTGTTCTACCCACGCCTGGTCAGTAACAAATTTAACTTATCTTTGGTAAGGATGTTGCTGGATTCTTCCTCAGGCCCCTCTGGCCTCCTCCTGATCCTTCCAGGAGCTCTGCTGCATCCAAACAGGCCCAGGCCAGGCTGCTGTTACAATTCAAAAACCTGTGCTTCGTTCCTATTGGCTGTCCTGGGACTCACTGACCAGAGTGTTAACCCCTTCCTCTCCAAGGGTTACTACAATCACATTTTTCATGTCCAATATCAGGATCTCTGAAGCTTAGAAGGAAGGGCATTGTAGCCCACTGCAAAGGAAATTTGGCATGCTTCCCCTTCCGAGCAATATAAAGCTTCTGTGTCTTAAGAAATAACATGATTTGTGGTTTACCATTATAGGATTTTTCTTGCATACCCCTAATGAGAGCTCATGTACCCTTAGGGGCAGACATTCCCCAGTATGGAAATCATTGATTTAAAAGAAAACATCTATTTAAAGATGCTTAGTGATTGTAATAGTGCAGTAAATTCCAGAATAGGTTTATTGATAAGAATTTCATTATCTTGAAATTTCTTCTATTTTGGAATGGAATGAAAACAAAACAAAACAAAACAAAACTAAAACCACAACATTTTCTATGAGTCAAAATTCTGAACTAATTGCATTTCAAATTATTCAAAATATTTTGTTTTGATAAAAATCAAAACATTGTTAAAATTATGACTGTCATGTTTTTATAAAATGTATTTTATAGCAAAATACATTCGAAAATGAAAAATCAGTATTCTCATTCTGAAACAGTTGAAACTGATGTTTTCATTCAGCAATTTTTTTTTGACAATTTTCATTTTGAAATGAATTTTCATTGAGTCTATACATTTTAGTGAAATGTTTCACTTTTTAGAAATCAGCATTTTGAGATTGAAAAAGATATTTGGTCACAAAAGCTATGTCCAGCTCTGTTTAGACCCTGTTTCACAGCAGTGCTCAAAGTAATGCTTTGAACAAATGTAGAAAATGGCCAAAATTTTCAATTTTGGGTATGTAATGATGCGCTGTGAAATCCACATATATGTGCCTTAAATTATTTAGGTACCTAAATAAGAAGCCTAATTTTAGGCTTGAAATTTATTGTGTGACTGATTTGTCATCTGCCTTTATAAAAAGTTTAACATTTCTCCATGAATAATTGTTATTTTATGGATCCAGATCAGTCTCTAGAATACAGATCTTGTTTTGCTTTTCTTCTCTTTTATTTTTTAAAAAATGGATGGGTTCATATTTATTGAAATATGATTTTTTTAAAAAAGCATAAAGTAACTACAAAATAACTTTTCAAACTATTTGAGTCCAAAGGACCAAAAGTAATTTGTAGGATTATTTCTAAGTTGATTCCTGCGTTTCTATAACACCAGCCTCCAAACTACTGTTGAGCCACTAACAGTCTTGAACTTGTATTGTAATTTAACCCCTGAAACGCCTTCTCTTTTGTCTGTTTTTTTCTAACAACACATTCATCTAAAATATATATGAAGAAGCATTTAAGTCAAGTTTCCTTTATTATCAATATTGCAGCATAATAGAAATCTGTAAAGCATAAAACACAAAATGTGTGCAGAAATTATGCATTCTAATTATAATCATTCTATTATTAAAGTTCAATGTTGGTTATATTAGTGATTCTGCTATTCTGGAATTATTTAAACACATACATAAAGTATCACCAAGAAACAATTTTACTTCACCAATCACATCATGGGAATGTCTGTTTCTTTGTTCTACAGGATCCGAACATGTTGAGTTGGCTCTATATTTTCAGTTCGTCATATGGTGAAATCACCTGAGGGGGAAGTTTCAGTGGTCTTTCCACACATACAGTGTCTGAGAACAGCTCATGAAATCCATTTGCTCTTCAGAAAATTAGCTGACAAGCCTGTTCTCCCTGTTTTGAATATGGGGTCTTACAAGACTGGCTTGCTTCTCACATCATCACCTTTGGGACAAGAAGCCAGCCTACCCTGGCACCCTCTAGCAACATGAATGGAATGACTTTTTTCCCATCTGGTTTTGATGCTTCACTTGTAACTTATCTCTGGGTTTGAGATGCCCAGCATGCTTTGGGAACAGAAGAAATTCTCCTACTCTGACATGAGAATGGGGATTTTGTAAAGGGCAATACCTTTCTTTAACATAGTAGTTTTTAACCTTTTTTCCTCAGGGCCCAGTTGAAAAAAAATTAATTGATGCCCACGACCCCACAATTACATCTTTGAGGAATGCATACCAGTCTTTTGGCAAAGGCAGCATGGGGCACTATGACCCAGTATTGGTTCCTGACCCATAGTTTGAAAGCCACTGCTCTAGAGCGTATCTTTGAGCCAAAATTAAAGGTCTAGTTCAGCAATTGCAATAAGCAAGGCAGGAAGATACCACTCTTAAATGCTCTAAATCAGAAGTCAAGACACCTCAGTACAGAAGATACACTGTGCTAATGGAACAGATTCAAGACAGGAAGAATAGACCAGCCAGCCAAGAATCAGAAAATGGATCATGAATTTGTGACTGGGACAGCTGCTACTTACTATAGATACTAAAATTAAAAAATATAGAAGTTGAAGCCCTTCCCCTATGGAACTGTATACAGAGGTCAGGGAACTTTGTTGATATGAAAAACCTGTATTTCATTGGCCAGAAATGGACATTTTAAGGCCCTACTCCCACAACTGGTAGAACCACCTTCTTGTGAGTACACTCCTGCACCTACATCGCCTCCCTTTGAAATCAGTGCATGGAGCTCAGTGTAGGATGGAGAGCTAAATATTTGTGCTATGTCTTAAGTGCTAGACCAGGCATCACTGTGCTCACTGAGATATTGTATTGTATTACAACTGTATTGTATTATTATCAAATTGTACACAGTTATATCTTAACTCCAGAATATATCTGTAGGTCTCTCATGCCATGAAAATGTAAAGTAGTAATGTTTTTTAAGAAAGAATTTTTAAATCTCACTGAAATAATCTTCAAGACTATTCATTATGGGAGTGAAATACTTCTGTTACAAGTGAGATGAGTTTTTAAATTTCTCTAAAATGAATGACCTTCTTCTCAGCTTTCCAGTTTGTCTGGGAAGAACTGAATTACATAATGGGTGGGAAAGGTTGTATAGTCCAAATTAATAAAAACAAACAAACAAACAAACAAACAAACAAGCAAGCAAGCAAGCAAGCAAACAAATCAGCCATTTTTAAGACAATGTTTATTGAAAGCATTTTAAACATCCAGTTATTTATACCTGGATGCAGAGCTTAGTACCTTGGATATCAACCATGGGCTTTAAAAACAAACAAAAAACCAAAAATCTGACAGCAATTCGTACTAATCAGTCTGGTCTATGGATACCTATAATGTTCCTCTGTTACATAATGCTATGCATTATTCTTTTTCCTGTGGTCTTCCCACGCCAGAACTTATTTAGGTTTTTTCCAAATACAGATGCAAAAGCAAAGACTGCTACAGTTAGTAGTGTTGATCTGACACGTCTTCCACAGAGTGAGCTGAATTCTATTTTGGCTCACATATTCCCAAAAGAATTGCTAACTTCTCTATATTTCAGTGAGAGTCTACCATAGGTGGGTGTATAAGTTTGAAAAAACAGAGCTTTCAACTCTCAGATTTCAGAGTGGGTTTGATAAATGACTCTAACAAAACACTTCTTTCTTTTCTTTTTCCTAATTTTCTTCAAAATACAGTGATTTTCATCTGGAAACAGCTACAAAGTTTACCTTTAGTACTACACAATACCTTTTATTGGAAGTGGAAAAGATATTTCTGATCTTTTGCTTGCTGATGTCAGTCATCTTTGTAACTTAAGCCTTGTAGCCTTTTATGGCCAGTTTTGGTCTCTTGGAAACCAAAAAAACCCAAAAACCCTCAAATAATCCATTTTAGGCAACTTTTAAAAACCCATACTATTTTACATTCCAGGATTTTTTTTTAGTGTATTTAAGCAGCTTTTTAAAGGATATGTCTTGTAGATGATGTTTTGGGACATTTTCTCAATAATGATTATGAGTCCTGGGTTCAAGCCCCAGGGGGTTGGACTCGATGATCTCATGAGGTCCCTTCCAGCCCTATGATTCTATTCTATTCTATTCTATTCTATTCTATTCTATTCTAACTCTACTGTACTTATTAGTTGAAGTTGTTCAGCATCTGTCTAACAAACTTATGAAAATTCAGAGATTAAATTTACAGAGCACACACAAGAGAATTTTTAAGATATCTAATTTTATTTTGAATTTAATAAAAGTGATTAATGAAAAAATACTATGAAAAAATGATTTATTCATTTTTTTCATCATTAGCACTTTCAAATTAAGAGTTCCAAACCAAAATTAGTATACTCTATGCTTTTAATCTAAAAATGGATACAATTATTTCTAACAAAAATAATTTCTATCTAGGGGTCTAATTTTGTAAACATGTAACTGCTTTACAGATAAATGATTGCAGGCTTGGTTCTAGCTCTAGATGAGGTTTGTTTACAAAGTATTTCAGAGTAGCTATTCTACTGCAGCTGTTCTAGAATGACATGCTTGGTGGACACACACATTTATTCAAAACAGATTTTATTCTGGAATACCACCATGTTTGAAAGTGTGGTAATTATGGACAGAGCCACTTATTCTGGAATGGATACAACAAAACAAAATTGTTCTGGCTACCCAAAAGAGTTGGGGCACTGTTAATGGTTTGAAGACCATTTTGAAGAGACCCCTATTATTACACAATGGATGCTTCTTTATAAATCTTAGGGACCACATGCAGGACGCAGAAATTGCAAGTAAAAAGGTGTATCAAATACTCAGATCAACCATTTCACCAACACACTATAGGTTACCAAGGTCAAAAGGGATAGCTGTGTTAGTCTAGCTCAGTAAAACAAACAGAGCCCTGTGGCACTTATAAAGACTAACAAATTAATTTATTTATTACTATAGGTTGAACATGTTCAAAGAAAGAATTCATCCAAAAGTTGCAAGTAGTCAACAAATTAGCAACCATAATTACCTCTCTTGTGCATTTGTTGTGCAGAGAAAAAAAGAGAAATGTAACAACAATGATTTGTTATCAATAATTTAATTAACTCTGGTCCTGATATTGCTAGCTGAGTTCCTGCCCAGACTAAAATTTTATGGTCAGGTTAAATGCCTACAAATAGGGGTTTATAAATGATAGTATTATCAGAGCCTTCACTCTAGTAGTGTAAAGAGCTCTGCTATAATACATTTTATGGATTTCAAGCGAAACATGCACTGTATCACTTCATACTATTATATTACCAGGTGCCTGTTCATACCGCTGTATAACTTCAAGCAGATCATGGTGGGAAAAGTAGAATTTTATGTCCAACCAAAAAACTACTTGCTTGCTTAATAGTTGCATTTTTTGAATGCATACATATATTCTCATTTACCTTAAACCTGATTCAGATAAAAATTCAATCATACTAAATTAATGCTCAAAATTCCAATAACTATGCTGAAGGCAACACCAGCATACACACAGTGATAAAGGAACTGGGGATTAAACTGTGCATAAATTCACTAATAAGAGAAAAGGTCACGGGCTGATACTACTGAAATTAGATTAGACTCAGGATCTATGTGCTAGAAATCAATGTTTTCTTGGTTTCAGCATTTCTGTTCTGGGGTAAGTCAATCTCTAGGGGCCCTGAATCTAATCGCAGGCTGTAGCAGTGTTACATCCTCTCCCGAGCACAAAGACAGCAAGAAATTAGGAAGGATTTAGAGGTTAGAACAGATAGGTTTTGCAATTCCTACAGCTGAGTGGCTTTGGGAAGTTGAAGAAGAAAAGCTGCACTGGTTACTATGAAGCTGAAGTAACTGTCATGTTGGTCAGTACCCATAGGAAAGGTAAACTCGAAGCACGGGATTTTACAGGTCTTTGATAGTTTCCATGAGTAATCTTGTCAAAATAGGATGAGTCCACAAAGGGTTCTGCACATAAACATCGCAGCAAAATGGTTACAAAAATGGAATTCACAACACTAATTTAATTCCGTTGTTCTCGCTTGAACATTAGACTGAACTCCTGCTGCACAATTTCGTTTGGCTCTGCATGTTCGCTAAACTATTAAACAGACTGTCAAATCTAAAATATTGCAGCAGCAGTTTTTCATGGGGGTGGGGGAGAAGACAAACTATGATTCTTGAAACTAAGACAAAATATAGAGAAGATAAATATATGGCCTGATTCTCCTCCCATGATTGCATAAACCAGGAATAATTCCAGGGAAATCAATGGAGTTACAGTGGTGTAAATGAGAGGAGAATCCAACATGTAGGGCCAAAGCAAAAATCAGTAATGTAAAAATGATGACCCACAGATCAAGGAGATATCTGCCACAACTCTGCTAGCCTTTTGGAAACCGAATGGTTATACTGAGTAAATCAAATGGAAACCACAGAGCTAAAAGGGTGAAAGAAGCATTTTTCTTCCCCTATAGGAAAAACAAAAACACTGCCCCCACAAATAAATAAATAAAATAAACAAAATACAAGAGGTAGATACTATATGCCATCTTTACTGACATCAGATACAATTCTACTCCATTACTACATTTTTGTAGTGTCTTACTTTGTTTTGTTTGGAGTCTATGCTCTAGATTTGGAAAGGATAATATATGGTGCATGTAAATATATTTAAGAAAGAGGGGAAGAAACTGAAAAAGTTACTATGAGAGAGGGGTAGCGTTAATAAGTAACGGACTCGGATTGAGTAGAGAGCTCAAACTCAACAAAGGGACAGAACAACCGCTCTCCAAGTTGTCCTGTTTTGTATCAGATTTCCTATGCAGGTATTTTTAACACTGTAGAGCTTACTTTGTGAAACTAGACCAAACAGCTGCTCAGGTTGGTGGAAGTCATTTTGTGGAACCCACTATGGGACTAGACTGGAAAAGTAAAAATTGGAGTGAGATTGGGAGGTGTGATCTTCGATGGACTGGAGGAGACAGGATAAAAAGGTTGCCTCCTAACAACTGTGACTATGTCTTTGCTGCAAAGATACTTCAAAATAGTTATTTCAAAATAACTTTCAAATTTATTTTGAAATAATTATTTCAAAATAGCATTATTTCAAATTTATTATTGCAAAATAGAGTCTAGTGAAGACTATTTTGAAATAAGGTAGGAATTATTTTGAAATAGAGAGTGTTCACTAGACTTTCTATTTTGAAATAGGGACAAGCAGGGAAAAGTATAGGGCCACTATTTTGAAAAAAGCCAGTTCTGCAACTGGGAATGCCTTTTTTTTTAAAAAAAAAAAAACTATTTTGAAAGAATTGCTCTTTCAAATAAAAGCAGGTTTAATTATTTCAAAATAGCGCTTCTTTTTTTGAAATAAAGTGCTTTTTCTGAAATAACAAAATGCATGCATGGACAGGTAAGAAGTTTTTTTTTTAAATAAGCCTCTTTATTTTGAAAAAAAAAACAACTTTTCAGTGTAGACATACCCTGTGTGACCACCACTGGATACAAATAGATTTATGAGTGAGATTGGAGGTGCATGGGTATTATTTGTGAATCAAAACTCTGGGCTTGAACAAGCTGGACAATTATTCACTGGCACTGGGATCCTCATATGTTGCTTAGATTTTGCTCATTTCACTTCTTTATATGCTTATGTTTTTCTCAACTAAAAGATACTTGTGGTTTTGTATTGGCAAGGATTCCTTGGTACCTGTGAATAGGGAAGAAATACCTGTAAATATGGCCAAACAGGTGAAAACCTCTGCATATGAAGTTTAAAAGGTAGTGATGGGGGGGGCCAAAAAACATTTATAAAAGGACCTAGATAGCACTGAATGCACCTTTTGCTGCTGCTAATGCAACCAGGCTCTGGAGTTCCACAAAACAAACTATAGAAAATTAAATATAGTTTTACCCCCAAAATTGAAAACTCACATTATGCTTCAGACCCACTTTTTCCCCATACCATATTTATGACATCATGAGAGCCATTTAATTTCTTTGATCTTCTTATGCAGACAACAATGTGACTGTGGCTTTGATATTTCTTGTCGCATGAGAAACTCAAACCAATTGGACACGTGATTCAGATATGGAATTTCATCTCCACTGTAGTAGGGGGATTATGCATGGGATGCTTTTATTTAAGTAAAGCAACTGCCTTTTCACATCATGCCAAGGTTACCATTATCCCTATCTTATAGGAATATTTAGATGAGGTTGACATTTGACTGAAATCGCTTAATGGAATAAAACCATTAAACTGTGTTCTGAGCCTTCAAATTATACTGCCAACAGAACCTAGATTCAAATGGAGATTTGTAGACAGCTCTTCTAGGTGAGGGGCGCTCATTCATGGAAACTGCCCCATTGGTCCATCAGAGCCCAAATTTGACCAATTTGAAAAGTTGATGTAAGCTGCTATTTATCATACTGTAGGCAGAATGAGTGATCCACTACTCAATATAATAAGAGATTTTTTAAAAAATGCATAGAAAAATATGTGATTTTAATTAAGATCCTGTGTGTGTGGGGAGATAATCCAACCCCCCCTCCCCAAAATGAAGAGTTTTTCAGAAAATATCCCTTTATAAATTCTTCCATGAAGGACAGAAAAACATCCCACTGCAAACCTTTCTCCCAACTCCCCCAACCAAACCATAATAAGCTCCTTGAACTCAAACGATTCCTCATTAAACTAATTTATTGGAGGCCAAAGCAGATATTTGCCTATTCTAAATTGGTTGGAGTGAGAATCCAACCCAGATGAAAGAAAAAGAAAAAAAAGATGATAGTAACTGTCTTCTGGGTGAAGAGAAAATGTTAGTTGAAATGGGTCAGAACTATTGTTGTTAAAGTCCATTCCCATTTCATCCAAGGTATTATCTGGGATTCAGCTGGAGCCAGTTAGAGGTGGTCTCATCATCTGATTAGAACCACTCTCAAGATCAGGATGACAAAAGCCCAGGATCCCAGAAGACCGTGGGAGTGGCAGCCATGACAGTGAAACTCAATTTAGGAGCCATTTTTTTCTTGAAGACTCTTTCTTTAAGGACCCACAATTTGAATGGTGCATGGAGCAGCCTGTTGCCTCACTGTTTTGTCCACCATTTAAATCTCTTCTCTGACACACCAGTTTTGTTTCACTGATTTCTAACTCCATGCTTGGTTTTTCACCAAGAATAATCTGGACACAGTCCTTTAGTAATAACTGAAGTCATCTTTGTTTGGACTTTGTTTTTCTGCATTCCTTTCATGCCTTTTTCTATCAACATTTCTTGTGACATCCTCTAAGCTTATGCTCATCTACAACAGTGAACTCACAAACAGTGTAAATTTGCAGCCCATTTATCACAAGAAAATTCACTGTTTCATTTGATTTCATTAATGAGTTGTTTGAATATTTTCTTTAAAAAAAAATGAACATCTGCTCAGAGGATTCACATTAGCACATTTTATAAGTCAAAACCATAGTAATTAAATAGAACTCAGTTGATAATAATCAGAGTCAATAGCTGCCTGGAAGATATATGCTCTCTCACAGGTAGCTGTCATTCCACAAGGAATGACATGAAATTGTAAATGCCAGGCAAATACTGATCTTTGGCATGAGGCCTGTCTGTGACTCATAGTAATTACCTTGATGGCCGCCCCTCCCAGGCCATCACTAAAGCGTAGAGAATGTGTGAAGGGAACAGATGGCCCCTTCACCTTAACTAGATGGCCCCCTTGAACTTAACTGGATGGCCGTTACCACCCTGAGTGCCCATTGTCTTTGCAGGGCTTGGTGTAGGTGGGCTCTGCCTGACTGCAAGGTCCTGCAGGGTATGACTCATACCACCATTGTTTTCTGCATTCCCTGTAATCAGGAAAAGGCGGGAAACACAGTTTAAAAGCTGAAGTTTTGGGGTGCTCAGGCAGGACGGTTTTCAACATCTCGCCTGGCCTAATCACCCAGGCTATGTTCACACAGGGTAGGCATGTTTCGAAACAAGATGTTTCGAAACAAGCTGTTTCGAAATAACAAGTTATTTCGAAACACCTTACTTCACAGGACAAAAACTTTGTCCGCGAAATAAGGGAGCAAAATAGCAGGTCCACAGTGTGGACCTGCTATTCCGCTTGGGGAGGGGATTGCAGGCAC
>ML682005.1:10805553-10821692 GCA_007922195.1 Podocnemis expansa
AGGGGAGATGCCCCGGCCCTGCCCCCGGCAGGAGCGGGGCCATGGGGGATTCCGGGGGTGGGGCCGCTGGGGATTCCGGGCTGGCGCTCACTCCGGCCCCGGCAACAGCGGGCTCCAGACACGTGCTGGGGCCGCACCCCCAGGTTTGGGGGCAGCAGGGGCTTTAAAGCCCCTGGGGTGAGGCGCCCCGCTGCGCCTCTCCTGGCGGGTGCCTGCAGTCCCCTGCAGGCACCAGCAGAGTGAGCCGCAGCCCCCCGCCTGACTCCGCCGGTGCCTGCAGTCCACTGCAGGCAGCCACAGGTTACAGTGCAGCCCGGCACCCCCCCCCCGTGGACACCCCTCAGCACCCTGGCCAGGGTGCTGAGGGGGCAGGCCCTCCTCCAAGGTTGCTTAGCACCCTGGGAGGAAGGTCACATGTTGTTTCGGAACACTTTGTTCTGAAACAACATGTCCGAACAGGGCTGTTTCGAAACCTCTGGTTTCAAAACAACCCTGTTTCAAAACCAAAGTAGGTTTAAGCTATGCCAAAACAACCGTGGCCATTTTGGAACAAGCTGTTTGCTTGTTTCAAAATGGCCGTGTGTCGTGTGGCCTTGGCACTTCTTATTTCAAAACAACCTCTGTTGTTTCAAAATAAGAAGTGTGTGTGGACATACCCCCAGACGCCGACCTCCTCCGCTCACAAGTTTCCCCCAGAGTGTATCCACGAGTTACCCCTACGAGTACAACTGCCAGCCAATTATGAGTCTCCTTCTCCCACCTGTAATGCTGCTGCCGCTGCTGCTAATAGGAGTGGTAAGAGTCTGCCCTGCAACCTTTCTCTAAAGAATAGTTATACTATTTCTTTACTGCTGCTTTGAAACTGTTCTCCCCAGCTTTACAGGCTTGTGTGTGTGTCTTTCTGTTTATTTGCCGCTCCAGTTTGTGTTAGGAGCTCCCATTTCTGTAATTGCCTGTTGCTACTTTGTTTCACTCAGTGCATCTCTTTTCCTTCTGGGTTGTTTGAACTTGCTTTAAGAGTGTCATTGTGTTGCAACATTGTATAAGTTTAATTGGTAGCCTTAGTAGTATTAAGTTAGGTGATAAGATTGTTTCCTTTAGTCTGTAGCCTTGTTTTGTTAAGTTACTTTTGCCCTCCCCTCTGTAACTTCCCCAGCTTAAATAAACTTTTTCTATTTAAACTCTCTTTGTCCCCTCTTTATTTTCTGTATTATCCCCCCCCCCCGGGCCCCGGGGGGGCCGGGGGGGGGGGCGGGGTTTCCTTGGGTCCACTACTTCCGCCGCTTGCCCTTTACCCCTCCTCTCCCCCCAGATCACTGCTTTCCTGTGGTGCCCCCCTTCCCTCATCCACCGCTTGCCCTCTACCCCTCCGTTCCCCCCGGCTGCTGCTTTTCCGCAGCTCTCATCCCTGTGGCCCTCCCCCTTACACCACTTCCCTATGGCTCCTTCACCTGCCCCCATCTGCTCCCCACTTCTTGGGGCAACCCTCCTGTGACCACCGCTTTCCATGGCCCCGACATCCCCAGCCCCTGTTACCGCCACCACTTGCCTGAAGCTCCTGCCAGCCCCCCACCATCCCACCGCACTCAACCCCCCTTCTCAGCCTCTCTCTCAAACCCCCAACCTGCTTCTCAGCCCCCCCTTGCTTCCCCTGTTGCCCCAAGTCCTCATGTGTCTCCCCATCCTACTGCCTCTAACCCCCTCCCACTTGCCTTCCTTCTTCTTAGGTCCCTGCTTCCCCATTGCTTTCCTCTCCTCTCAGTCACTGCCACCTGCTAATTTTGTGCTACCCCCCCTCCTTATAGGGTACTAGAGCACCTTTTAGGTTATAGTGAGTAGGGTTATAGTTGTAAGTTAGGTTAATTGAAGATTCCCATTGTTCCCCAACCTGCCCCCACTCCCCAAAGTTTAGTACCCCACAACAGTTCACCAAAAAACCCACTGTGACAAGCACCACATATACACCCCACCACTCACCCCACTCCCATACCTGTTTTAATAAAGTTTACCCCAAATCTACCCTGTACCCCATGGGTGCAGTGATTGCCCCCCAAGGTCCTCAAATTTCTGAACCTGCTGGCAGGGTCCAGGCTAAGCACATAGAAAGTTTTGAAACACTTCAGGGTTTCCGGTGTTTAGTGTCCAAGCATGTTCAAACCCATAACAATCAGAGAATGTAAGGGTTTGGGCATCACTTTACCAGACTGGAGTAGGAAATGGCAGCAATTAGAATGAGGGCACTCTTACAGTACTTTGGAAACCAAAAGACCCCTACACCCAAATCCTCCGTTGTTAATGAGCCGCAGTTTGCTTAAGACAACAGAGGTAAAGGTCAGATCATATCACAATGAGTCCTGCATCAAAACACACTTCTCTACCTTTCCATCATGTAATGTATTATTGCACATTTTATGGACATTGGAAGCCCATAAAAATGTGCCCTCCACCTTTGAGCCAATGGAAGGAAAATGAAGACTAACACTTCAGGTTGGTCTTCAAGAAATTGTGCAAGCATATATATATTCATATGCACATTCAGTATAATCTTTATCTTCCTTAATGTTTTGGCATGTTTGTATCTTTACTAATTGTGTTAATAGAACTATTGCGAATTCAAAAGTTTCTCCTAAACACATATGTTGGAACAGTGTATATCAGGGTTCCCAATTAAATTATAATTTTTATAATGTTGGACCTGATTTCTGACAAGAATCTACCAAACTTAAAAGTGTTAATGGACAATTTTAAAGTAGTCAGTAAATCAGGTAACAAATAGACATAATGCTATTTAGGTGCTTTGCTTCAGTTTATGCTTATTTTAATTTGATTTGGAAGAGTTAACAGGAACACAAATTTTATATGGGAAATATGGCATACTAATTCTGAGAGTCCCAGTAAATGTGGAGATTAATGGCAAAAAAAAATTATTTATACATTGCTCATGGTCTGTGTCTTTCTTAGCATCATGCTGAGCAACCCGAATAGATTACAACTGTGGAAGCATAATGCTACATTCCGTTATTGCCTTGAATTGAGAAACACATGCAGAGGACTATTATGAAAGTCCTTCTGAGTGTTCAACCAAGAGTTCCTATTGTTGTGTGCTTGACTTGTTCCTATATCACAAGCTACCTGCATGACCCTTCTCCCTGCAACCAGTTACATCTCATCTTCTAATCCCAGCAGCATTTAGTAGTCAAAAAAACAAATAGTTAAATCTAACAGATAAGATGAAATCATAAAACAGAATGTCAATGGACTGGTCTGCTAGGGAAAGCATCACTCCATTATATTCTGTAAAATGAACCAGAGAGGAATTTGCACAGTATTATTTTGCTAGTATAACTGTGCTACAGTTATGTCCAATGCCACTAGATTAATATCCAACACAATGATAGCTATGGCTGTGTCTCTTTGAGTCTAATTTCAATATGTCCTATCACCAGCTGAAATATTTCATAGAACTGTAAGCCCCAGAGCTAGAAGGTATAGAGGGATGCAAATTTCCTGCTCCATCTAAAAGAAAAGCCAGCTCTGGCCAGTCTCATTTATGTAAACTGTAATATTGCTTATCCATTGTTCAACATACTGGTTTTTGTTGATTTAGCTGGAATTTATCTATGTTCTGATTGTCACTGTAAATCCATGAATGATGTAGCACAAGAATTATACAGGATATGACCTGAAATAATTAGGCTACCCTGAGTTACAGGCAGTTGACTCTGGTTTAGGAAAAGAGCTCAGGCTCAAAGGGAGAGAAGCAAGGAGATTGCATTGTGGAATTCTACCCTGAAGAAAATCAGGCTTTCATGAAGTGTCCTGTTTTGCTTTGAATTCCTCACCTAGATATTTTGAACCCCCCTAGGGAGTGATTCTGTGAGACTGAATCTCAAACTGAACTGAGAGCAGTGGCCTGAGCACCAATGACAGTGATATAAAGCAGTCTCCAAGTGAGCCTTGAGTAGAGCAGAAGCAGTGGCACATGGCTTATCTCTCAGAGCTGGTCCAGGTAATTGTACACTGGGGTGGGATTAGGTTGTTCAGGACAGGAACAGATTGGGGGAGGAGATTCAACCTCTAATTATCACAGTGTCCAATTAGACTCATGAATGTGGCTTTAGAATAGTGGGGCTTGTGTTGTAACAGAATTCATGAGCCAGACACTTACTACTTTTCAACTGCGCTGTTGGCCACACTATTGCTATCATAAAATGAACCAAACCCAATGCATACTATAGGATTAGTATGTATCCTTTTTGTTTTTTTCCCTTTCCCCAACAAAAATGTATTTGCAGTATTTCCACTAGTTCCAGAACATTTGAGTGATGGTGAGTAAGGAAGAACCACTTGTAAAAGTGACAAGGGAGGTCCAATTTTAATTTGTCAGTGGTATAGTATGGAAGCTGAAGCTGTCTTCATATCTATGACAGAGTGAAAAGAGTTAACAGATGAGCCTGAACTCTGATCCCTCTGACACTTATTAGTTTCCTCAGGGAAAGCTGATTAGCTAATTACCTTCAATTTCCAGAGTGAGGCTGGAGGGCTGAGTAAGCTAATGAGTCAATTAGCCCATCAGCTCAAGACCCGTAAGAGACAGAAGAAGAAAGCGCCAATGGGGAGGAAAATAGTGCTAGTAGATAAAGTCCAGTTTCACAAAGGAAAAGGAGACCTCTGTTCCTCTCAAGTTCCGAGAAGAGAGCTAAAAGCACAGGCAATACTGTAAATAGCACAGTTGCATGGGACCGTGAAGCTGTTAGTGAAGGGAAGTGAATGAAATTGCACATATGGTGACCCGCTGAGCTGATTTCTAAGGTGCAAAAAAAGCGATGAGTTGAGAGCATTCTGCTAAAAAAGCCATACATATGTCCCCTGGTTCCTTGGATTGGCTGGGATGATTCTAATATGCAGTGTATGTCAGGGCAGCCTTAAGGCTATTCTAAGATATACGCATATGCACGTGACACCAAGGTGATATTCTAACAGCTGTAGGAATTCTTCAACTACATCCCATCTCCTGGGAACATCTACATAGCCTTGTACCCATGATGGAGTGGCCTGAAGTAGAAACTGCTATGTAGCCATTGATTTCTTTTACCAAAAGGTAACCTTTGAACATGTGGTTAAGCTGGCTTTCTAGCTGTCGAAGGTTGTACATCAACCAATATGGACCCAAGAAAGTTCCTGCCACCAAAGATTCTAAACTGTCAAAGATGTGAGGAAGTGCACTGAAGGAAAGTTTCTTGTGTCTTTACTTTCTGTGGCTATCAACAATCAGCTATGTTATCTTGCCAAGTTCAACCCCAATGCTTTGCTTCAAAATTCCTTCACCAACTTAAATACATGTAAATAAACAGAACTCTTTTTGATAAACTGGATTTTAAACAACTACTTTGGTCAGATGTGAGTTGACCTTGATGAATCAATGTTGACTGTTCCTGATCATTTTTTTTTCCTTCCAAGCACCTCAAAGTGGATTCCTTGATGACTTTCTTCATGATTTTTCTGGGGAATGAAGAGAGTTTGTAGCCACTGGGCTCCTCCTCCTCCCCCTCCCTTGTTTTTAAGATGGGCATTATATTTACCTTTCTCCGATCAGCTGGACCCTCCCCCAGTTATCATGAGTTTTCAAAAATAATGGCTAATGGCTCTGCAACCATATCAGCCAGCTCCCTCAGCACCCTCAGACACACTGCATCTCATCCATGGACTAGTGCATGTCCAGCTTTTCTAAACAGTCCTGAACCTGTTCCTGGAGCACTGAGGGCTGCTGACCTTCTCCCCATTCTGTGCTGCCAATTGCAATAGTTTGGGAACTCACCTTGCCTATGAAGACAGAGGCAAAACAAAAAAAGACCCACCACTAAGTACTTCAGTTTTTTGCATATCATTTTTCACTGAGTTTCCTCCCCCATTCTATAAAGGGGCTCAGACTTTCCCTATCCCTCTTCTTGTTACTAGTATTCCTGTAGAAACCCTGCTTTTTACTCTTCACGTGCCTTGCTAGTTGTAACTCCAACTGTGATTTGGCCTTCCAGATTTCAGTCCTGCACGCTTGAGCAATATTTTTATACCCCTCTCTTGTCCTCTGACCAAACTGCCCATTCTTGTAAGCTTCCTTTTTGTGTTTAAGCTCACTGAAGATCTCTGTTAAGCCAAGGTGGTCCACTTACTTTGGTTATAATGACAACTGGGTAAACTGGACAAAAGTTATGTGGATGAAAGGATATGATATAAATCAGGATTAAATGTACCATTTTTCTACACTGTGCAGGTCTTCTGTTGTTCATATAGCAGATGGGAATTCTATCTAGAGTACACTAAGATCTGGCAGCATCTACAGACTGAATCTTAACTACCACCACAAGGATTGCCAGACCATTCCATCCCCATGTTTGTGACAATGAAAAAGGTGTAATGCATTATATAAACAGAATCTGCAAATAAAATTATGAAACATTTACTGTAAACTATAGTAAAAATTCTTGTTCACATTCATTCCTGGTATATACACACTGAATGTAATGGTGTTACACTAAGCATGAATTTGGCCTTTTAATTTTGTCTATATTAACTATTCAGAATTGAACTTTGATTATAACTTGCATATCCAATTTCTAAATAGAGTCCTCTAATACAGAATCCTTGAGGAATAAGAAACTATTTCATATAACTTTAGACCACATTATAAAGGTAACATCTGTTGCAGTTTTAGGTTTGCTAACAAAAAATCAATACAGTGAAGGTTTGACAGGTGTGGATTTAATTAGACTGCTGTCATTACTTGAGCATACAGACAAATTAATTACGTTGAACAACAGTGAATACTGCAAAGTTATACTTGTTACAGCAGAATGGTGTCCATTATTTCAGAATGTGGAGTATGAGTTTTTTAATGCCAAAAATAGCATAACAAGTCAGATATAGACTCATTATTGTACATAAGAAATTTGTATGTGCAAATTCCAGAATTACCCTATTTCTCCCCTTTATCTTCCTAACACCACCCCTCGAGACTCTGTGTTGTTCTTGTAACACTGCTGGGAGTCACCAGATCACCATATTGCAGATGGCGTTACTAATCTGGTTAACTCCATGTATTAAGTAGTAATATGTCTTGGGAACATACATTGTCAGATGTGATGCAGTTATTCAGGTTTACCAGCAAGCTACTCTGCAATGTTTGATGGCTGAATCTCTGAATCATTTTTTTAAGAACAGAAGAATTTAAGAATTTTAAGAACTGTTCTCTGTTGAAATATCCACATGAACACAATACCACATATTGCAAAACATTATTTATTGTGGTGACCACTCCTTTCTCTTTGGAAGTTTGGCCACATCTTCCTGGTTAGGCAATCAGTGTTATTCCACAACACTAAATCCACTGAGAGATTTGAAAACACCCTGGTGGTGACATCTGGCACCACAGATTCCATTTATCTATTCTGTGATTTGCAGTACCAGAAAAAGAAACCAAACCCAAACCCAAACCCAAACCCAAACAAACAAACCTACAGGGTCTTGTTTGTGTCAGTTGACTTAAATAAAGCATCTCCTTTATATTCACTCTAAACTCAGCCTTCTCTATTATGAGGCACTCTGCAAACCAAAATACTGTCATAATAGCTTGACAGTCACTCCTTAGGGACTGAGTGTACCGTTCTACTGCACTTCCTAATACAGAACTGATGTCTGAGCTTTAAATAAAAATTTACTTCCCCTGTCTGGAGCTCAGCAAACTGTTTCTAGGCTATAAGCTCAACCACACTGCAAAATTTACTTTAAAATCATTTGGGGCCAGATCCTCATGTGGAGTAAGAGTGTAGGTCCATCAGTGTTAATGGAGCTACACTGATTGTAACTCCATCATCATTCATTGTACGTTTACTGTATAAAAAGACCTAAAAGTCATTTGTTTTGTGTTTTCAGAACAGCCTGCTATGATGTAAGATGTGTGTCATTAAAGGATTCCAGTCTACTGGCAGTGGACTGGGAAAGACTTAACCTTGATATTTCCAACCAAGTGTTCAAAAGTCATTAATTGAGCTCTGAAACATAGTGCTTAAGTCATGAGGTTTTTGTTTGGGTTTTTTCGTTTGTTTAAATGAATTATAAATGTAAGTACATTGTGGAGCTATTTGTCTCCCACAAAATGTTACCACTCACTTCTAATCCCTCAAATTTAAAGACATTGCTTCCTGTAGGGAATGCATCTTTAGCCACACAAATGCAGAAACTGAGCCACTAGCTTCTTAGATGTCAGTAAGATCTCTGTGAATGAGCCTAAGAAAAGCATGGACAGTCTTCTGTTGACATCTTTTCTTACAGGTGTGAAATCCCAACTTTATGTTTATTCCTGTAAGGCAGGGAGCCTGGGCCTCCTGGTAGGGCACCTGTACGCAATTGTCGAGCACCTCACTTATCGAGTATGGTGATCACCAAGTACCACTGTCTCTGCCCCGACGGCTGGGCAGGTAGTTAATTATGATAGTCTATGACACTGTCTCTAATAGTTCATGACAAAGGGTGGAGAACAATAACTGTGTTGCTAAGGGTCACTTGGAGAAGCCTCCAATAACCCATTTGTAAATGGAGAGGTGGGAGGTCACTGACCAACCCAACTCCACTGTGTCCCAGCCCAGGTTCCGATGCTGGGCCTCATAGCTGGGTACGGGACCAGCAGGGTCCTGTCCGCAGCATGCCAGTTTGTCTCTGGGCTCAGCCTTTGCTGCCCCAAGGCTCTGAACCCCTGGTTCACCCCTAGCCCATGTGACCCACAGTACCTCACCATCCTCGGCTTCCTCCGGATAGTGGGCTAGAGGTTGGTTCCTGCATTCCTCATTGTCCTCCTAAGAGTGTCACAGGGCTAACAAGCCAGGTAGGACTTCTGCCGAGGGCAGCTTCTCCAAGTCAGGCCTGGCCTCCTTGGGACGGTCCTCACTGGCCAGGGAAAGTTCCTCTAAGTCACATGAGATGGACAGTTCTACAGGGACTGCCGGGTTCCCTGGTGATGGTGGCAGTGACATAGGTAGCTCCAGGAACTCTGCCGGGGTGGTGCCCTGAGGCGGTGTCCCTGACCCTTCCCTGGCAGGTGGCCATCTAGTCCCCAAGGTGCTGGTAAGTTCCCAGCTTGCCAGGTCTCCTACTGGGCCTGTGGAGAAAGCAGAGGGAGCTCCTTCTCCCAAGTCCTGACTGAGCTCCTTAGGGGCGGGGCAGACCTGACTGCCTGTCTTTGAGGGAGGCCGTCTTGCCTCCTTATATAAAGGAGCCTCTCTTGCCCTCTTACAATGCCAATGTTTTTTGTTTAAATTACTACATTTCATGCACCAGCTTATACTGCACACACACATTTATACTGTTCTTTATGATGAGTGCCTGAAACTATCCTCTTGGGGGGGGGGGGGAACAAAGCAAACCAACCAAGCAAACAAACAAAAAGCTAAACACTTAAGGCAACACTCTTTTCTGTTACTACCACAAGCCGTCAGAGAAACAGGTTATCTATACTTGATAAAGAGCACACTAGAAGGCTTTGTTTAGCACTTAGTGTAGTACAACAACTACTTCTGATTTGATACAGTTCTCCAGGCCAATCTAGTGTCTTGAGGCGATGTGAAGGCAGATGAGAGAGTTACAAATCCAATCTCTTTTATACTGGTCATTTCCAACCATCTGCTTCAGCCTCTGAAAAATTCTATGAGTAGTTCTGGGGTTCCTAGATACGAGATGCTCATGTCCAAGGTACCCTTTACAATGCCCTCAGGCCTGGGAAAATGATTTCTCTGTATCAGTCTTCCTGAGTGCCCAGACTAGAGAACTACTGTAGTATTGTTCATCTAGGCTGTGGCAAAATGCTACAGTCAACAATTTTTTCTATGAGGTTCTGAACAGAAATATGCAACCTGCCCACCCTTTGACTTCGGTTGGAGTTGTGCTAGCACATCGAAAGTGAGACTTAGTTCTTTACACATTGCTTTTCTATAATTTCCCTTTTACCTTGTTTTTTCACCATCTCCTTTCCTTTCACTAGCACATCCCATGAATTTTCACACAATGGATCACATTCATCCATCCAGTAACCCCATCAAGATTAGTGAAGCAACCTCAGCAATGAATTTAAACTTCTCTAATATAGTCTTCAATCCTTAAAGGAATCCAGTAAGTCAGACACATCTTTTATGACTCTTTGTAGTGCACAAAAGTCAGCATGAATGTGTCCAGTGGGATCAATGCCTCAGGATGGATGATACTCAGGTCAGGCACCAAGAACAGATGACATCCTGCACCAATGATGGAACAAGTAAAAGAATTAGGATGAGGCATTTTGTGTCTATTCAGTTTTGTGGCAGAGGGGGACTCTGGTACAGGCTGCCCTAACTTGCACCATTACTGTAGTGACTTCAGGGCCACAACAGGTGTGCAAAATCACTGGGGAGAAAGTTCCAAAGAGTCAACCATGTTAGTCTAGTTCAGTAAACACAACAAGGTGTCCTGAGACACTTAAAAACTAACAAATATATTCATTGCATGAGTTTTTGCAGAAGAAAATCCCACTTTGTCAGACTTCTCAAAGTGTCTGACAAAGTGGGGTTTTCTTCCATGAAAGCTCATGCAATAAACATATTTGTTAGTCTTTAGGTGCCTCAGGACTCCTTGCTTGTTCTACTGCAGAGTAAGAATGCCAGTGGCTATTGACCTCCAAAAAACCCCACCCTTCCACCTCGTCCTTGAAAATCAGCCTTGTTTTAGTGTATTCAGAAAGCAGGAGTGGGGTAGCAAGGTGAGAGATAACACTCTAGCTCAGTAGAGAGGATTTCTATTCCAGATAATCTGACATCCACCCTACAGTACAGCTGGACACCAAAGGTACTGTAGGGCATGAAAGAAAAAAAATGGGAATGATGCTTGTGGTACCAATAAATAATTTTATTTGATTATTTAAGCCTTAACAGAGCTAGTTGTATACCAGATAAGCCTGTGTTCTTAATAAGTTTATTGAACAAATATTTCTATTAACCCTGAATAATTCATTCACTCAATTGTATTCAGTCAGCTAAACTATATTGAGCAGTAAAAAAAAAAAAAGTTGAGTAAATTAGTCAATGAGAAAAATGGTTTGGCCAGATCTACTTACAAATCACCTTAAAATAAATATATGAACTCTATTAGGATATATTCATCAGATCAAATACACCCAACATATTAAATACTTAGGATTCAAAGGATATTTGCTTATAACTTTAAAATACTAGCTTAGCTTCTCCTACAATATGTTACTTAACAAAATTTGTCAATTATTAAAACAATATGTCACACTGCAGGAACAACTCCTGTGTGAATATCATTGCTACATAAGCAAACAAACACTTCCTTTCAAATTTCAAAGTCAAGTTCTAGCTACTCAGCAAAGTAAAGACAGAAAATAGTTTTCTCACCCAATGACAAAATGACTCTCACTAGATGCTTTCACAAATTCCCTCTAATACACATTATGGGCTGGATAGTACACCACACATACATCTACACTGCAGCTCCTGCAGCTAAGGGTGTGGACACTGGGGGGCATCAGTGGCGGATCAGTGGCCACAGGACCCCTGGGCCTCCCCTCACTGGAGGTCCTCCCATCCCGCTAATGTGCCAGTGCTAGGGAGGTGGCTGGGGTCAGAGGCCAGCTGCAGTCCAGCCAGTCAGCCCTGGGAAGAGATAGGGTCGACTGTTGCTTGTGGTGAAGCTTCAGGCTATGCAGGACCCAATGCTACATATGCGGCAGTCAGCCCTGCCCTCCCCCAGGACAATTGACCTGCCTTCTGGGGGAGGAGTGGCTGGCCCAGGGGCAGGGTGAGAATGGCACAGCTCAAGCTATGGACTGGCTCACTCTGCCCCTGGGGGTCCATCAGCCAGCCCAGTGGTCAGTGGGAGCTCAGAGGTCTGACTTAGGCCAGCCCACCCCACTCTCCTTCTCAGTCCTGGGCTTCCAGCAGGATGGAGGAGCCCCCACATTGTGGTGGGCCTGGGCAGCAATCCATCCATGGGGGTCATACCGGGCATGCTCCTCCCCTCCCCACCCCCAACAAACATTGGGGCCACAAAACTCCTCTGTCCAGGGATGGGGAGAAAAAAATGAGATACTACTAGGATTGGGGTGGGGGCACAAAGCCCCTCCAAAAGGGGTCAAATTTAGATTTCTGAGCAATACCATACCCAAGGCAGGCCCATGCCAGCTGATTCAGGGTCACAGAGCTGTTTAATTCTTCTGTAGATGTTCTAGTTTAGGCTGCAACCTGAGCCCTGGGACTCTCCAACCTCACAGGGTCCTAGAGCCCAGGCATCAGACCAAGCCCAGATGTTTGCACTAAAGTTAGACAACCATCCCAGTCAAAGGCCTGAAAGCCCAAGTCAGCTGGCACAGGTCAGTTGCTGGTTTTTAATTTCAGTGTAGACAAACCCTAAGATAATGTTAGCATTCAGGATGGAACACGTGGAATAGCACAATACTGACTGCAGGCACTGGCTCCCCACAAAGGAAGCAATAAGTAACTCTTCTTATGGAATACAACAGATGCTTTTTCCCTCCCATTGAGCCAGTTATGAGATGACTGAAGGGTTCAGGCTATGACTGCTCTCTCTTCTTAGTGTGCTAGAGCCAGTAAATTTTCCTGTCAAAGGGCGGGTGTGTGTGTGTGTGTGTCAAACTTCCAGTTCTGTGAGAAAGTTGGAGTTCAACATTGTTTTAAAATTTCTATCTGGAAAGTTGTAAACTAAAAAGACCCGTTCTAAAAATTCTCTGGTGGGTACCTGTCTACCTTCCCAGTAGGGGTCCTTGGGCAAAAGACCCCCTAATGCCTCACTTGCCTACCTCGAGTATGAGAGTGACACGAACTAGGAGAGTCATGCCGGCTTGGATGTTGCCCGTATTAACAAGGTCCGGGCTAGATGTTGGGGAACCAAGACAATCTGACGATAAGTGGGCTACTGGAACAAATCATCCATGGATGAGAGAAGAGAACCTGGAATTGATGGAATGCTACTACAACAGTAGACCTAATGAGAGGGGATATATGAAATGTATGAGGGAACTATGGATGGATAAAAGACCTACATCCATGCTAACTGAGAAACGGCTAGTTACCCAACGTTTCAACATAGTAAAGAGGCAGCTACTCTCACAACTGGAGATAGACCAACTCCACATTACGTCGCAGACTCAAGAAGAAGACCCAGAAGAACAACGAGATGTGCAGCCAACACCTGAAGCTGGAACTTCACTGCCACCCCCTCCATTACAGAGCACAGCAGCTGATATGAGGCATAAGATCCTGGATAAACTAGCTACAGTCAACCCTCAAGACCGATTACCAAGGCTAGTTGGAGAAGTACCATCAGCTAGTATGCTAGAAGATGCCAATAGAGCCCTACTGACAATTCCTACTACCACCATCACTGAAACCAATGAACTGGTATACGCTACAGCCTCTGTAGTCCTGGAGATGCTTGGCTACACAATCAAGAAGAACAGCAGTACATAGCCCCCCCTGGAAAATGAGGTTGGAAGATAAGATCAAGGCAACCCGGAGAGAAGTTAGCCGGCTGGTGGAACTACAGAAGGGTGTAGAGATTAAGGATAAGACTCGGCTACTGAAAAAATACAAGGGCCTGACTCCATCTGAAGCCCTAGAGACTGCTAAACAAAGGCTCACAGCACTGGCTACCAGGCTAAGGAGGTACACTAGAGCAGCAGAGGCCAAAAAGATAAATGCCCTGTTCTCCAAAGAACCATTTAAGGTGTACTCCCAACTGCAGTGCAACAACACAATACCAGCAGAGCCACCAACAGCAGAAACTGAACAGTACTGGAAGAACATCTGGGAGAAAGAGAAGACTCATAACACCAGTGCAAAGTGGCTGCAGGACCTGAGAACAGATCACAGCAATCTCCCAGAACAGGAACCAGTCACCATCACAGTAGCAGACATCCAACAGCGGGTCAAGAACATGAAGAGCTGGACAGCACCTGGCCCAGACATGGTCCACACCTACTGGCTAAAGAAACTAACAGCAGTGCATGAACGCCTAGCAGCACAGATGAACCATCTGCTAGCAGCAGGCTCCCACCCAGACTGGCTAACACAAGGAAGGACAGTGCTGATCATGAAAGACCCCCACAAGGGAACAGCACCGTCCAACTACCGGCCAATAACCTGCCTCCCCACAACATGGAAAGTCCTATCAGGCATCATAGCCGCCAAGGTACAGGCCCACATGGGCCAGTACCTGAGCACAGCTCAGAAGGGCATTGGGAACAACACCAGAGGCTCAAAACACCAGCTGCTCATAGATAGAGCAGTCGCCCAAGACTCAAGGTCTAGACAGACCAATCTGAGCACAGCCTGGATTGACTACAGGAAAGCCTACGACTCAATGCCGCACACATGGATCTGTGAATGTCTGGCTCGATACAAAGTCAACAGGACACTAAGGACCTTCCTCAAGAACTCAATGGAACTGTGGAAGACAACACTGGAAGTCAACTCAAGACAGCTTGCACAAGTGGCCATCAAGTGCGGCATATACCAAGGTGATGTGCTGTCCCCGCTGCTGTTCTGCATTGGCTTGAACCCCCTCAGCCAGATAATCACAAGGACTGGATACGGACACTAGTTCAAGAGTGGAACTACCATTAGCCACCTCCTCTACAGGGATGACATCAAGCTGTATGCTAAAAATGAACGAGACATCGACTCGCTAATCCACCTGACATGGATCTACAGTGAGGATACTGGGATGTCATTCGGACTGGAGAAGTGTGGCCGGATGGTAGTAAAGAGAGGGAAGGTAGTCAAGACTGATGGGGTGGAACTCCCAGCAGGCCACACAGCAGACATACAGACCAGCTACAGGTACCTTGGCATCCCACAGTCACATGGGAACCACGATGAGGAGGCAAGGAAGACAGCAACATCCAAGTACCACCAGAGGATAAGACAGGTCCTGAAGAGCCAGCTCAATGGGAAGAACAAGATCCACGCCATCAACAGGTACGCCCTACCAGTCATCAGATACCCTGCTGGTATAGTGAGCTGGCTGAAGGAGGACATGGAGGCTGCCGATGTGAAGACCCGGAAGCTCCTCACAATGTACGGAGGTTTCCACCCCAAGTCCAAAACCCAGAGACTGTACGCCAGCCGGAAAGAAGGCGGGCGGGCTTTGGTGAGTGTCAAAGCCACTGTCCTGGATGAAACCCAGAGCATCCAGGAGTACATCAGTAAGATGGCACCCAAAGATGAGCTGCTGAGAGAATGCCTGAGGTGGCAGCAGACATGGGAGGAAGATCAAGCAGAAGAAGTGCCATGGCAAGACAAGAACCTGCATGGGATGTACCATCGACAGATAGCTGAAGTGGCTGACATTGGGAAATCCTACCAGTGGCTGGAAAGGGCTGGACTAAAAGACAGCACTGAGGCACTGATCATAGCAGCACAAGAACAGGCACTGAGCACCAGATCCATTGAAGCAGGGGTCTACCACGCTAGACAGGACCCAAGGTGCAGACTGTGCAGAGAGGCCTCAGAGACAGTCCAAGACATAGTGGCAGGATGTAAGATGCAGGCAGGAACAGCATACACTGAACGGCACAACCAAGTAACTGGAATTGTGTACAGGAACATCTGCACAGTGTATGGGCTAGACCCTCCCAAGACCAGATGGGAGATTCCACAGAAGGTCGTGGAGAATAGCAGGGCTAAGATTCTGAGGGACTTGCAGATCCAGACGGACAGGCAGGTACTGGCCAACCAACCAGACATCGTGGTAATAGACAAGGACCAGAAGACGGCGGTGGTGATAGATGTGGCAGTGCCAAGTGACAGCAACATCAGGAAGAAGGAGCATGAGAAGCTGGGGAAGTACCAGGGCCTGAAAGAGGTATTAGAGCAGATGTGGAAAGTGAAGGCCAAAGTGGTCCCAGTGGTGGTAGGAGCACTTGGGGCTGTGACTCCTAAGCTGGGAGAGTGGCTGCAACAGATCCCAGGAACAACATCAGAGCTCTCTGTCCAGAAGAGTGCAGTGCTAGGAACAGCTAAGATACTGCGCAGAACCCTCAAACTCCCAGGCCTCTGGTAGAGGACCCGAGGTTGAGGAAG
>ML682005.1:10826692-10849555 GCA_007922195.1 Podocnemis expansa
GGAGGGGCCGGCGGGACCCGGCTCCCCGTGGCTGCAGCCCCCGCGGCCGGGAAAAGCCGCGGCCCCGGCTCCCTGCCCCGGGCTTTGCCGCCAGCCCTGGCGGCAGGGAGAGCCGGGTGCCCCCGGACCCCACTGTGGGGTTTGGCAGCAGCCCCGGCAGCGGGCAGAGCGGGGAGCCCCGGCACTCGGCCGCCGGGCTCCTGAGCAGCCCCAGCGGCGGGGAGAGGGGGGGCATCAGCGCCCCTCCGCAGGGCTCCCCGCTGGTCTTGGGGGCAGCGCCCCGGTGCCCTGCAGCTTGTCTCCCCTCAGCACCCTGGATAGGGTGCTGAGGGGGTGGCTCTTCCTCCCAGGGTGCTAAGCACCCTGGGAGGAAGCTCAGCCAGTTATTTCGGAAGGGCATGTCCACTTGGCGTTGTTTCGAAACAACCGTTTCGAAACAATGCTCTTTCGAAAGGCAACGAGGTTTAGCTTCTTTCGAAAGGACCACGGCCATTTCGAAAGAAGCGGTTTGCTTCTTTCGAAATGGCCGTGCGTCGTGTGGCCATGCCATTCCTTATTTCGAAACAACCTCTGTTGTTTCGAAATAAGGACTGTGTGTGGACATACCCTTTGAAGCTAAAAGTCTGTTCACTTGTGGCTTCAAGTGTCATCATCCTATATATTTGCCCCAGTGATTCAGAAGAGCTCTTACAGCTTAGCTTTTAGTGAAGCAGAACATTGCACACCACTAACATGCATACCACAGACCAAATAAACAAATGGAAGAAATGCTTTTCTGTGCTGCTGACAACTCTAACCACTACAAAAGGGGCAAGGAGAGGTGGGCCATGGTCCCTTTTTGTCAACACACTAATCATCAGAGTTGGCAAGCTGCAGAAATGAGTACATACTGCAGCATTTAATGGAGAGCAACAGTAGGCAGTGCTCTTAATATGCACTAGGCAGGTCTGAATGTTATTACAGCCTACCTGAGGCACAATGCCTCCCAGAGTGCCTACTTCAGTAGTACAGCTCCACACCACCCCCAACACAGGCCAGTACCTTAAAGGCACAATTGATTTGCAGGAGGAGTAAACTCTGAAGGGTGGGGGAGAGACAACTGAGCTTTATCTGTAGTGTTGACTTGTTTAAAAATAAATGGCTTAAAAAGCCCTACGGGAAGGAGCAGCCTCAAAGTCAAACAAGGCACTTTCTAAAACGCATAATGAACAAAAACATAGCTTCTTTGGCTAGCTCTCTCGCTACTTGCACTGGAAACGTTAAAGATCTGTTAAATGACAAATTTGGTCAGCTCAGCTCTTTTACAGTTAGGAAATAAATTGCAACAGATTAAAATCTCCAGAGGGATTAAAAACCTGGATGAGATGGTGGGGGGGGGTATCAAGACTCTTTTAAAAGCAAAGACCCTACAAAGATATTTTTTAAGAACTGGGGACAGCCATCTAACATAGAGTGCCTTAAAATAAATAAAATCATAGGACTTCAAGGGACCTTGAGAAGTCATCTAAACCTAGTCTCCTGCATTTATGACAGGATCAAAAATTACCTAGACCATCTTTGACAGGCTTTTGTTTAACCTGCTCTTAAAAAATTTCCATTGATGGAGATCCCAAAATATTTCTAGGCAATTTATTACAGTGCTTTGCTATGCTGACAGTTAGTAACCATTTCCTTGTGTCCAACCAAACCTCCTGCTGCAATTTAAGCCCAGTGCTTCTTGTCCTATTCTCAGACCCTAAAGAGAACAACCCTTCTCCCACCTTCTTGTAACAACCTTTTTATGTACTTGAAAATGGTTATATTCCCCATTCTTCTCTCCTCCAGACTAAACAAACCAATTTTTTTTCAGTCTTCCCTCATAGATAGTGTTTCATAGAGCTTAAATAATTTTTGTTGCTCTTCTGTGGAATTTCTCCAGTTTTTCCTCATCCTTCTGAAATGTGGCACCCAGAACTGAGACAACACCTCAGTGGAAGACCCATCAGTGTGGAGCAGTGTGGAAGACTTACTTCTCACTTTCTGCTTACAAACACTCATACTGATACATCCTAGAATTATGCCTGCTTTTTTTCAACAGTGTTACACTATTGACTCGTATTTACCTTGTGATCGGCTGTGACCTCCAGATAACTTTCTGCAGTACTACTTCCAATTTTGTATGTGTGCAATAGATTGTTACTTTCTGAGTACTTTGCATTCTTCATGTTGAATTTCATTCTGTTTACTTCAGACCATTTCTCTAGTTTTTCCAGATCATTTTGAATTTTAATACAATCCTTCAGAGCAGTTGCAAGCCCTCCCAGCTTGGTATTATGAAGCTACTTTGTAAAGTATGCTATTATCAAAATCATTGAAGATATTGAACAGACTCAGACCCAGAACTGATCCCTGCAGTATCCTACTTGGTGTTCTCATCCAACTTTCTTATTTGACTGAGAACTGCTGGCAACTACTCATTGGGAAAGATTTTCCAACTAGTTATGCACTGTATAGTAGCTCTAGCTAGGTTGTATTTACTTTACCAAAAAGGGGTGATTCTCCTTGGATTTAAAAATTTTGGCTTACTCTGTAGGCAACAAAATTGATCTAAATGTAAAGTTATCTTTAAATAGTAACATGTGGTTAATCTTACAATTGGAACTTGGGATTGGTGGGGGAGAGAGTTTTTTTGGATGAAAAGCTAATTTGCAGAAAAATGCAGATTTGTTTTGTTTAAAAATACTTACTAATTTGACCTAATTTATAACAAGTTTAAGTTTTTAATATATATATATACATACTTGATCTGGATCTAGAGCTAGATCAATATATAAATAGATATATGGAAGTACAGAAGTGTATCATTTCAGTAATATCAAATGAATTATTTTGATGTCAGTGGTTAGAGTCACAATAGGATTTAGGCACTATTCACAAAAAGCACCAGAGAAATAGAAGGTTGTGCCCCTTTATATCCAGTATCTAGAGGTTATGGCACTCATCTGAGATTTGGGGGACTCAGACCTGAATGCCTACACTAGAGTAGGACCCCAAACCCAAGTCTCCTCCCTCCAACTGAGTGCCCTAAGCATGCTACTTTGGGAAGGGGTCTCATTGTCTCATGATTTCTTTTTTAGGAATTAGATTGTTTCAGTGAAGAATACAGACAAATTATGAAACCTTGAAATTTGTCAAGAAAACATAAATGTTGTTTTCTAGTTAGTGATAACCTTGAGTAAGCAATGCCACTAGAAGAGCTGTGTCTGAATTTCCATCACTTCTCTGGCCTCTTGAAGAGCTAATGCAGTTGCCTATTGTTCCTGCACTTCCAAGTCTGCCAAATATTTCATTCTGGCATCCACACACTCTCTGCCACCTTGTTTTTAAGTGTTAATAAATGGATGTATACAAAGGCTTCCATATGAAGAGAGATTATAAGTGTTAGGACTATATATCTTAGAAAAAATAAAATGGATAAGATTGGTTTATGACTGGCTTATGAAATGACTGGTTTATTCACTGTAAAAATCAAGTTTTCCTTTTATGCTCTTCTCCACTGAAGAACAAGGGGCACTCAAACTGAAAGACAACACAGTTTGAAATTAAAACCAGAAATATTTTGACCATATATGGAACCATGTGTAATTAACCTGTGGAGCTACCCGGAGTTCAACTAATTAGGATAAAATTTATACATTTAATCTCTCATATTTCAGTTTATAAAACATCTACATTTCTGGGATTATTTTTGCTTTATACACTCTATTGACTGAAGTGCAGAGAATAATGTGTCCCATCCTTACTTGCCCTCCCCACTCCCACCAAACACACACAGACTCCTGGGAACTATTGCACCACCAAAGTGACCAGGGTTGATGACATCACATCAAGCAGTGCATAATGAAATTCCTGGATCTGCCTCGATCCTGTAAATCCATGAATCTGTCGGCGGCCCCAGAGTTGGCATCAGGGAAGGTGAAAGTGTGCACTTCCTCACACATCAATGGAGAGTTTAAGAACATGTTGTGCTGGGGTGCTTTTGTTCATCCTGGTGACATGACTGGAAAGCATGTAACACTGCTTTTGAATATAATGAGTGACTGATGGAAAGATGGGGTTTTGTGAGAATATGATATTTGAAACAATGTCAATTCACTTTCTACTCAGGCTCTGCTGCTGACAGCCCATATGGGATGCTACCAGTCACTCCAAATCTGCCTGTAAGACAGTTCAGATACAGTGGGTCCTCAATTTTCCAGACCAAAGGGGGGGGGGAGGAGACATCTGGGTTTCCCGAATGTCTGGGAAATTGAAAGCCTCCTCCCTCCCCAGCTCAGCACCGGCCCCCTCCTTCCCCAGGGAGGGATGGCCAGCTGGGGGTCAGCTGTCTGGCTGCTCCACCCGCTGCGGTGAGGCCAGGCGGGCAGGCGGGCAGAGCAGTCTCTGGCCCCCGCTCCCCCCCTTCCCAAGAGCTGGAAGGGGGGTGGTTAGGGCCACATGGGGGCTGGAGGCTGCTCTACCCACCTGCCCGGCCAGCCTCACCGCAGTGGGTGGAGCAGCCAGACAGCCGACCCCCAGCCGGCCGTGCCTCCCCGGGGAAGGAGGGGCCCGGTGCTGAGCTCTGGTGCGCGGGGTTGGGGTGCTGGAGCAGCCCACCCCGCACCCAAACAGTTTGGGCCGCTTCACCCTTGGCTTCCCCCAAATAGGCCTGCTCATGGCCGGGGGGGGTGGGGGTGGGGCGGGGCAGATGGTGAAGCAGGCCAAACTGTTTGGGCATGGGGCGGGCCACTGCAGCATCCAATCCCACGCACCAGAGCTCAGTGCCGGCCCCCTCCTCCCCCGGGGAGGTGTGGCCAGCTGGGGGTTGGCTGTCTGGCTGCTTCGCCCACTGTGGTAAGGCTGGGCGGGTAGGCCGGTAAAGCAGCCTCTGGCCCCCAGTCCCCCCTTCCCAGGAGCTGGAAGGGGGGGCGGTTAGGGCCCCCTTCCCTGGCTGCCAGAGTGGCGCATCTTCATCCGAAACTTCTGAAGTCCGGGAAAGCGGGGTCCGGGAAATCAAGGACGTACTGTATATCACCAGTATATCAATACAGGAGTACATAGGTGTGATAGATCTTTAACTTTGTTTCTGCTCTCCTACCCCCCAAGTCAACCCAGTCAACATCCTTTTCCCCAAAAAGCCACCTCCTGACTTGTAGAGGAATCATGAGATTTGGAAAAGATAGGGTGCTGTCACACTGCACTGGAGAATAAAGCTCTTATCAAATTATGGCCCAGACTCTGTTGTCAGTTATAGGCAGTATACACATCTCTGATTTCAGTAAAAAATGGACTGAATATACAAGAAGAAAATTTGATCCATTTTAGTCAAAAGTTGATCTTCCCTGGATGTGTGCATGTCAGGGAAAGGGGAATGGGGCCAGAATACCCTAGTCATAAATAGATGCCTTGTGTGTGAGAATCTGTTTAAAAATATATATCATCCCAAAGTTTGGCAATCTTTAAAAACAGTGGCATATGTCTTCAAAATAAAAAAAAAAAAAAGAAAAGAAAAGAGAATGGCTCTTAGAGGTCTTTGTCAGTCAGGGCTCTCTTTCAAGATACAAAAAACAACTCTGCTATCTGGCAACTCATCTTAGTGAGAGTCTGAAGTACTGAAAAAATAAAGATGTTCCCAAGGAGAGTGATTTTTGGTCAAGCACTACCTGAAGTAGTTAATTCCCATTTCTGGTCATTACGTCTCTCAGTTTTGCACAGATCATACACAGGAACCAAATAGAGAAACTTTGGAGATCTCCTGTTTCTTCAGGGTTGCATGAAATTGAAGTTCAGACAATATTTCCACAATCTGAAAAAGACTTTTGCATGACTGCATATTTCCTTGAGAAAAGTGCATTTGCCCTACAAAGTTAACCTCTTTAATTTCTCATTGAGCAGGCAACCAGATGCTGCTTTCCTTTCTGCTCCATCCTCCTCCGCCTCTCACACACACTCTCTCCACAGGCTGATATGCACTTGAACTTCACTTTTATTATTCACTCTGCACTATTTACAAACCCTAGGATTGGCATTCTAATTTACTGATCAAGTGAGATTCTCAGTATACTACACCCAAAAAAAAAATTAAAGTTTTTGTTTTACCAGGCTCAGAAAGCTTCCTTGAAACTTAATTACTTTTCTGTTCCTTTCAAGTCTCTACAGAAAGCAAATAATTATTTAAACAAATCCTATCTTAATAAACTAAGTGCCTTGTATTCATGTAATATTAAAATACCAATTAGATTTGGCATATACAGCAATACAGATACAAAGAAAGAGTGAATTTGAAACTATTCTTTAGGGGAAAAACATAAATGTATTAAAGAGTTCAGAACTCCAGAAGTATTGACAAAGAGTCAAAGAACTTGAAAGGACCTTGAGAGGTCATCTAGTCCTGTCTTTGGCACTTATAGCAGGGCTAAGTACTATCCCTGACTGGTGTTTTTCTAACATGCTCTTAAAAATCTCCATTGATGAATATTCCACAAACTCCCTTGGCAATTTATTCCAATGCTTAACAACCTTAACACAAAGTTTTCTTAATGTCCAACCTAAACCACCCTTGCTGCAACTTAAGGCCATTGCTTATTGTCCTTTCTTCAGATGTTAATGAGAACAATTTTTCTCCCTCCTCCTTATGATAGCCTCATGTTTTCGAAAACTGTTATGCTTTCCTTTAAGTCTTCTCTTCTCCAAACTAAACAAACCCAATTTTCTCAGTATTCCCTCATAGGTCATGTTTTCTAGACCTTAAATCATTTTTGCTGTTGCTCTCTGAACTTTTCCAATTTGTCCACATATTTTTTGAAATGTGGTGTCCAGAACGGGACACAATATTCCTGTGGAAGTCTAATCAGTGGGGAGCAGAATGGAAGAATTACTTGTCTTGTTATAAACACTCTTGGTAATAAGTTCCAGAAAGATATTTGCTATTTTTTTGCAATAGTGTTATACTGTTGATTCATGTTAACTTGTGATCAACTATGACCCCCAAATGCTTTCTCACAGTACTTTTTCCTAGGCTGTCATTTCCAATTTTGTATGGGTACAACTGATTGTTCCTTCCTCAGCTGAGTACTTTGCATTGCCAATATTGAATTTCATGCTATTTATTTCAGCCCATTTCTCCAGTTTTTTCCAGGTCATTTTGAATTTTAATTTAATCCTCCAGAAGAGTTGCAACACCTCCCAGTTTGCCAGCATCAGTCTACTTGATGAGTATACTGTCTATGCTCTTATCTAAATCATTGAAGAAGATACTGAACAGAACCCTGGTGACATGATGGCATCTAACTTGTGTAAGTAATGTTTAACTTGTTCTCCCCCTGGTTTAAGTCCCTGATCCTATCACATTTGCACTGCCATTTATGTTAGATGACCAATGGCTACTAACCTTTTCTGTGAAAACTGAAACAAAGCAGTCATTTAGCATTTCTGCCATGTCATTGTTTTCTATAATTGTTTTTCCCTTCTCATTGAGTAACTGACCTACCTTGTCCTTGATCTTTTTCTTGATTCTAATTTAGTTTATATAGCCTGTCCCTGCACATGTGATTGTAATAAGCTTTTGCCCATGTATTGTGTCTTGGGAGACACAAATAGACAGAGGTGTCAACTAGTTCACGCACTCTTGAGAACCATTCAGCCATCTTACAGACTGAAAATAGGTATTCTACACTATTTCTGACTAGTGTCAAATCAACCATGCATTTATGATTGCCATGATAAGCATCACATTTTTAAAATTATACTTTAATAGTTCTTGACTATGTTTTGAAGGCATATGAAATGAGCTACTTTAAGGTTCAGCAGACAAATATCAAATCAAAGTGGATGTCTCCAATTTTGCTCCTGTCATTGGAAGATGCATCTTCACAATTTATTGCATTTAATCAGTTCTACCAAGAGGAGAGCAGAATAGCAACAGTTTACTTAAGTGGAAACACCACTGAAAAATACATTCTCTCTGTGTGACTTGCTACCACAATATGAATATCTTTCTAGTGCTGAGGTTAGATTAGCCATTTCTATTTTATATATTCAAATCACTGAGCTCTAAGATGCAGTTCTATAACAATTTATGTTTATTGATCCTATTTGCAATCTCTCCACGGAATCTCTGAAGAGATTACAACTTATTGTTCCAAACCCCATGAAAAAGAGAAAATCTGTAAGAAAAATATGGTAACCATAAAACCAGTCCTTTTCTGTTAATGTAGCATGCTAATATCTATTTTATATTACTAATATTTTCTTATGCAAACTTTGTTCTATTTAGCCAGTCCAAAATGAAGCTGATTTCTTTTAACTGAAATCAAATCTCTCTTCCCTAACCTATAGCTTTATGGAATTCTATTGGTAGATTTTTCACTTTGTGAAGAAAGAATAAGTATGTGTATATATAACACACACACACACACACACCCTTAAAAATAGAATCATCCGGTGTAAATTTAGAATGGCAGAATTGAAATCAGTGATCTATCTGCAGTGAATGAAGAAGTGTTCCATTTTTTTTGTGGGTGCGTGTATACTAACACTATTGAATATAAACTGGAGTTAGAGGAGCACATACCAAAGAATGATATATGTCCTTCTAACTCTAACCTCTTGTCTAGTCTGGCTGTGATATCATTAAATATTTAGCTGTTATTCAGACTGCATTAGGTCAAACAGTGGCTTGATTAGACTGATTTAACCAGTAGATGGCAATATTGCTTATTGCACTTTTTCCTACTTTATATTCTGCCTGAATTTGTTAGAAGCATTTTCTCTAGTGATGAGAGCAAATCATACTTCAGCCTCACTAGCAAGCTCAAACTTTTAGCATTGTTCTTGAATGCAAACTTGTCTCATTATCCTGTTTTACATACATCAAGGGTTCAGTTTGTGATCGTGATGCAATGTGATAGTGTTCCATAAAAGCCTTGGCATGTTGCAGACCAATGAAATATTTTATGACACTATTTTCTACAGTATGATTTGAAAAGACTTCAAGAGACTTCAGGTGGTCTTAATCACAGTACACAGAAGTGGCTGTCACTGTGAAATTGATATAAACCTGCACAACCCAGTCAGAAGCACTATTTTGTGTGCTCCTTAAGTGACAGCATGTATGCTGTGTTTAATGCTAGAATGATAATCTCATGTAATTAAAAAACATGTCACTGACCCAAACTTCAGAGATTGACAAAGGGTTGGAAGATGCCCTTTTAATCTTTTTCCTATACCAACATTCCACATTCGTTTAGAGCAACTAAATTTAGAGCAGCCTGTCAGTTGTGACACTCAAAGATACTGAGCAGTTGTCTGTGGGTCACAAACCTGATCTCTTGCCCTATCTCCACCTTTTTGCTGAAACATTTGTTTTGATACTTGTAACCAGTCTACTAAGGCCAAAAGCACCCCAAGAACCATTGCACCAATAACTCTGGTGATTCCTTTAAAGAGAGGACAGAGGGTCATTGTATTTTAAAAAAATGAGAATTATGATTTAGGGATTCATTGTCGTAAGTGCCACTTTATCTTTTTTGAAGGTCAGAAAAATAATAATAATAATAAAAAAAACCCTTCTACAGTATTAGGCTACAAGCCAGCACTTATCTGCTCTGGAGATGGGGTTGGAGAGAGAGAAGGGAGATAAATCAACTCCAAACTGTTTTTTCTTCTGAATTTTATAGTTTAAAAAGCAGTGTTTGATCATTTGTGCTACTTTGCCTTTCACTGAACCTTTTTATACTTGCAGTTGTTTCATTGTGTGGCAAGCAATGCACAGGAATTAAGCAGCAAGATTTGCAGTACATGGATTTTCATGTAAATTACATGAAGTTCAGCCTCGGGCAGGTTGTAAATCATTAGTGAATAGAGGCTCTGTTAAGATAAGAAATAATGTGATGACCTCTTGTTTCCTATCTTTGTCACTCATTAATGTATTTAGCACAAGGCCTTCAATAGGTGCTAGACATGACAAAAACACTTCTTAGATCATTCTTAAGTGTAGGTCAGAAATAACATAACTTCCATGAACTCATGAGAGCCTCTAAAATACCAATTACAGTAGTTCACTCTAATTAGCAATACTGCAATGCATACTAAACTGACATCACAGTTGCCAGACAGTCTTGAAGTTTGTGGGTTCTTGAAAATGAATTCCATACTAACCCAATTAAGTAATGCTTTAATAACCCTGACTGCTCATTACCACATATGTCTTCATTCTTCTGTCTCCCAGCCCCATTTAGAAAGAGTTGGAGGGAAAAGATGGGGCCAAACATTCTGTCTAGGTCCTCACAACCAGGCTGCCTAAACCTTGCAGAGCTCTTCTCCACAGTATCTCTAAGATAGTTTTTCTATCCTTCCAAAAAGCTGAAATGCCCAGACAAAGTTTTATCATCCCATATCTTTATGATGCTGAGTGGATTAAGGGTAGCCAATTATTGATATCATTACTGTAAAATTATAATTTATATGAAATATACAATAGTTGCTGACATGGCAAAGATTATAATTTGCCTGGTATGATAATATTGTTTATGTAATGTCTTTGTACTGTATGTTATGGATGTGTGTGTGATAGCTGTACCCAAACACTTCTACTGTGCTACTGGTTACACAATGCAGATTAGTGTCAGCATTGATGACGAGCCATCAATTTTACAATGAGCCCAGGGAGAGGCCGCTTGTAAAGTTATGCCTGTGGTAGGGGAACTGCAAATGACTTTCTCTCCCATGTGCTGACAGCTTGTATTAGACACTCGAAAACTAGATGTGTTTCACAATAAATGCTTAAGAAGAATATTGGATATAACCTACAAAGACCAAAAATCAAACAAGGAATTTAGGAAAATAACTAAATAAAACACTGTCTTGCAAATAATTTGCAAGGCATGAGGGGCTGGGGCATGTGTTAGTGATGGATGAACATTGTCTATAAAATACTGCCCTCAAATAGAAGCTGGAAAATGCAAGAAGGAAGCAGGGAAGATCTAGAATAACTTGGAAAAGAACAGTTCTTAAAACTTAGAAAAATGTAACTAACTGGAAGGAGTGGAGATTGTGGGTGGTTCAATAGGCAGACAAGCACATGATGGACTAAGTAAATAAGGATGTACATGCTGTAGGCATCAGCCTGGATATTGGCAGTGGAGAGGTGGCCAGAGACAAAGGTCTCATGGGCAATCAGAGAGATCCAAGAATAATAGATACCATAAGGAGCAGCTCATGAAAGGCTAGAGTTAAAACTGACAAAGCAGGGATGAAAAAGAGTACAAAGTTGTTGAGAGAGATCCAGTGAGGCTGAGGGATGCCTGGGAAGCTGAAAAGGTAAGCTAACTGGTGGAATGAGTGACTTGAGCAGTGGACCCAAAACTGTGAAGCAGCAGCTGTGGGAAAGAAGTGAACAAGGTATTGGAGGAGTCTCATGCAGAGAACATGAACGGGGGGGAGAGAAAACTACATGCTACATCATAAAGGGTCATGGCTCAACAAAAGAGAAATCACAGAGATGTCCTAGAAGCAGAAGCAGGAAGAGCAGTGAAATAATGACTGCAATGTCACTTGAGGATTATCACGTCCAAAAGTGCACTAACAAACAAACAAAAGATGTGCCGAATCTGTAGCTCATCCAAACCGCTCCATGTTGAATGCCCATTGATTGTAAATGTAGAAGGAGAAGCTGGCTGAGGTTCAGTCCAGTCAACTTAGTAAGATGTGAAAGAAATCAGAATATGTGGAAAGGAGGACATTGTCCCTGTGACTGAGACTGCAATTTCTAATAGGCTATGTCTAGTCTTACACTTTACATTTAAAGTATTGCATGGCTACACTAGCTTTCCTTAGCTCAAAATTAGGACCTTCCTCAATAGAAAATAAGGAAATATCATTTCAAAATTATAAAACCTCCCTTAAATTCCAAACAACAGTTAAATCAAAAACTTATTAGTTTGATTAACCCAGTGTAGCTGTGTTAATTTGAACTAACCATTAGTTTGAATTAACACTTTTTGCTCTTCTTCCTCCCAGGGTGCCCTCCTCTTTCCATATATTGGGTGGGATCATGGCCCTTTTTGGGGGCCAGGTTGCCACACCTCCCAGGGTCCCTTTCTCCTAAATCAAACATGCAAGTCCTGTCCATGGGCATGGTAGTTCGATTTGGGTTTCTAGTGGAGCTATATTAATTCTATTTAACTTAATTTGATTTAATGATTATTAGTTCAATTTAATTAGTTCAATTTAAGTTAATTTGATTTAACAATTTAAGTGTAGACATTGCCATACAGTTTGCCGTGAAGAGGCACTAGTTATGTGCTACATAAGTAACTAATAAAATGTCTCGTCTTACACTGCAATTTACCACTTACTAGACTTAAAACAAAATAAAGTGCACCATATACAACAAAATCACTTATAAAGTATACAGATGATACAAAGGTTGGGGGCATGGTAAATAATGAAGATGATAGATCACTGACAGTTTTCTGGATCATTGGTAAGCTTCATGCAAGCAAACAATATTCTTTTTAGTATCGCTAAATGTATAATGTATACTTAACCCATGTAGCTTAAATGAGAGTGTCTTCTTAAGATGCTGTTGACCTATTGAGACTAGGTTATTGTTGCTATAGAGGCTTAGCTGCAAGAAATTTCTGGATCAGGGAGTGGTAACTTTGAGCATGCTTCACAATGTTCCTGCTGTGGTAGACAGATGGCATGACAGCAGCAGCCACAAGAATTGTATGAGAAGAGCCCATGTACTCAGTGTATGCCTGGGAGAAGCTGAGTCAGGAGCAGACAGCAAGATGTTTTCTCCCTTTGTGGAGCCTTTTGCAGCAGAGTTTCTGCATGTGTATGTGATTGAGTGCTAGTTAATCAGTAAGTTGAATGGACGGTGCTGGTTCCAGTGGAGGAAGAAGAGTCATCTGCATGGATTTCTACCGAAGAGTTCTGCAACTAAAGTAGAGGAGAGCTGCTTCTTTCAACTCAAGCCTTTGGACTTGGTGACCAGAGATTATAGCTGACTCCACCTAAACACTGGGAGCTCTTAAGTTGCATTTCATAGGATATGTCTACACACAGTGTTTAAATAGAAATAATACAGATTATTTTGATTTAAAAGATTGCAGGCACACACTACGTTTCCTTATATCGAAATAAGGAACTCCCTTATCTCACAATAAGGAAAGTCATTTTGATATAATAAAACCTAGTATTATATCGAAATGATGGTTAAATCGAAACTGTTATTTTGAAATAACATAGCATGGACATGTTATTTGATTTAACACCTTTGTCCTTCTTCTTCCCAGGGTGCTGTCCTTCTCCTATATATTGGGTGGGGGCATGGCCCTTCTTTGGGGCCCTCTTGCCACACCTCCCATGGTGCTCCTCTCCTAAATAAAACTAGCAAGTCCTGTCCATGGACATGCTAGTTCAATTTGGGTTTCTAGTGAGGACCTGTTAAATTGATTGAATTTAAATTGATTTAATGATTTTTATAGTGATTCAGTTAGATCTAGTTAACTTAAATCAATTTAACCATGTATGTGTAGACATAGCCACAGTGTTTTTGTGGGTACTGTTCTGTTTGAATTCATCTTGTTTATGTATTGTGGAAGAAAAAACTGTGAAATGGCACATGTAGATTTACAAAACAGCCAAAACATGTTATTTATATTTCAGATTTATAAAAGTAAATAAAGTTAATTACTTTTGTTCCCATTAATGTTTGAATGAGGGGAGGGCAACTCTGAGCAATCTTTGCTGTGAGTCCTTTAAAGACCAAATCTTGGGTCTCTGGCTAGTTGTCTATAGGAGTTGGGGTTTATTTCATTTAAGGCACCAGAAAAGGGCAATTAAATTAATTCTAGCCCATCCAAAGGTTACATATGCATCAAAGAAAAAGTGTTCTAGTTCAAATAGCAATTAGTTTAGTGAACTTCTATGGCTTGTTTTATACTGGAGTTCAGACAAGATTCGAAGTGTCCAATTTTTTTGTGTTAGGGGCCACATTCTCATTCTTGGGGCTGGTAAGAATTTTTGTTTGTTTGTTTAGTATTCGAGATGCTGTATCAGACAGCAAGTTAGCAGAGAAAAGCCAAAGCGGATGGTTAATAGCATCCTAGCTAGACCTACACACAATAATAGCTCAGCGATGCTAGCATAGTAAGAATATATTGGCCAGCACTACCTTAGAGTGGTAGTACATGACTACACTCACTCCCACCCTGGCACTGTGATGATTTCTCCGCCACTGCCTGCTCAGGGTGCTATAACCCATTTCCCATTCCAGCTCAGGACTGAAAGGGAGATGTGGCTGCATCCCCTGCTATGCTCAGGTTTGGAGGGGAGAAGCTGCTACATTTGCCTGCCAGGCTCTAGACTGGAAGAGAGGGACTCCTGCTGCACTGCTAGACCTGCTTTGGGCTGTAGGAAAGGGCCTACTGCCGCTCCTTGATAAGCCAGATAGCACTCTCTGGCAGGCTGGAGTGTGGCCTGCAGGCTGTGGGTTGGACAACTGAGAACTAGATGATCATAATGGTCCCTTCTTGACTTTTTAAATCTCTAAACATTCTGAGCTAGAACGATATCCTAAACAGACTGATTAAAAACTAGAAACTGCAAAATGTGCACTTATCCTTCTATATATGGAATCATTTTGAATTGCATCCTTATATTTACATCTTCCTTAGTTTCCATGTATTTTTTTTTTTTTATGTTGGCTGCTACACATATCGTGGAGAAGCTTAAACATAAGAAAAATATTATAGTACATTCAACAAGCACTGTAGTAGTTAGAACACCTCAAGTATTAAGTGCTAAAAGAGCTGTAGATGTAAGTTCAAGTTTTTCTAACTGGAAAATACAAAGAACCTGTTTCAAATGCAACTATGTTAATGTGAATTGGGTAGCTTTTAGTTCATGCCAGAAAGGCACCATGTAGACTAGCCTGCAGACTGAGATGCCTCTAATAGAACCTGGAAAAGCTAACTGAAAAAGACAATACATACATTAAATACTGTTGTTCAACTTTAAAATGCATCTATTATTAAAGATCTTCAGAATTTCTTTGCCAACTGCATACTGAACATCATATTATTCCCAGACGAATTCATTAAGGGGAGCTGCTGTTTCTCTGTGTTATACATTAACAATGACTGGACATTTAAAATTACACTACTGGAATTAAAAAAAAAAAAAAAAAAGCTAATGTTTACTTCTAGAAATAGAATAGGAAGAGATATTGTATATCTTGGACATCTTTATTTTTAAGTCACATGTTAGCCATTTCATTTTTGGCCCTTTTTATCAGCCAGACTATTGTCACAAATGTTCAGCATTAAGCTGTAAGAGAGCTGTATTCAGTAAAGATAACCTAAAGTTTGGAGGTCACCCCTTCTTCCCTTTAGAAAGCCCATAGTGTTATCCTACAATGAAAGGGCTGAAACAGTACTACTGATAAGTATTAAAACAAGTGCTGGACCCTTAGTTAAAATATTATAGTATTTTGCCATAATAGCAGTGTAAAACACTGTAGGCAGTAACTGAAGATGAGAAATCAAGAACTCAAAAATTATTAATAAATTTTTGCATGACTAGATCATGTGAATGAAATGTCAATTTCAAAATTAAAATTGCAAGTAAGATTGGACAGTAAATTTCTGCAAGGTAGAACTAGTGTATTTAGTTCAATGCTCCTAGGACAGGGGTAGGCAACCCATGGCACGTGTGCCAATAGTGGCACCCAAGCCCATTCAGAGCTGCATGCAGCCCCCTCTGCAGTACCACAGAAATTGCCACTCCTGCCACCAAAAGCCACACTAGGCAGCTTCCTTCGGGGGCAGATGGGACACAGGGGGTTCCACCATGCCTATACCTCCATATGACACACAAAAAATCTGCCCAGAGTAGCTCCTCAAAGAAGCCACTTTAGGTAGTTTCTTTCTGCAGCATGCCTGGGAACCCCTGAAAAGAGCCACTTCTGTCCCACTCCTGTCCCCAGGCACACCACCAAGATGAGCTACTCTGGGCGACTTCTTTCCATGGCATGTCTGGGAAGCGCTGTCATTCCAGTCGTGATCGCTGCTGAATTTTCAGGCATCTGCCACATTTTTTCAGCAAAGGAGGCCACCAGCCCCAGCTGATGGTTGGGGAGGAAGGACTGCCACAGGGGTTAGCAAAGGTTGCTGACCCCAGTTCTAGGACATGATCATCTTTAAATAAGGCCAGTTGGAGCCCACAGACCTAGTAAAACTGAAGCTGCTAAACCCTCTTTGAATGAAACCTTCTGAGTTGCCCAGAAAATGTGCATCTAGGTTTGTAATGCTGGGAACTTGTGTATTAGAAGATCAGAAACTGTTCATTTTATAATCAATGCCTCATGGTGCTTCCTCAGCAGCTCCACACAGTCCTGTGTTCTGTGCTGTGCCTGTTAGACACAATCTAACCCAAAGTTCATCATTCTCCACTTAGGTAATGAAATGTAAGCAAAAAGTCACAAAAAGCCAAAACAAATGAAACATGCTTCTCCTGTAGACAAGAGAGAAAATTTCAAAAAAAGAGCTTTCAGAAATTTTGAAACCCAATTTCTTAGAAATGTGTTCTTTAAGACACAATGGCTACATCTACACTAGCAAATTAGTCCAGACTAACCAAGCCTAGTCTTGACTAATTTGAACTCTGTCTACACTAGCCTTTGGCTAGTTCAAACTAAAAAAAAAAAAATTAGTTCAAACTTATCAAAGATTAGTTACTCCGAATTAACTGCTTAGTTCAAACTCATTTGCATTTTTGGCTGGTTACTCCAAATTAACTGCTTAGTTCAAACTCATTTGCATTTTTAGTTCAAACTTGTCCAATGGAGACATGCTAGTTCAAACTAAATATGTTCAAACTAGTGGTTAGTTCAAATTAGCCACGCTTTTTTAGTTTGAACTAAAAAGTTAGTTTGAACTAAAAAAATGTGCTTAGTTTGAAGTAACTTTTGAACTGCTTAATTCAGACTAACCATGTCTGAACTAAGATTTTTGGTGTAGACATAGCTGCTGTGTCTAAAATAAACTATTATTCCTGATAAATCGCCAAAGGTCATTGTGGGATAAATCATGACACAACATTCAAAAACTGAGCAACCAAAGAAGTTTTCATAAGGCACTCAGCATACAGGTTTCTATGCAACCTGGGAAACCAAGTGGGACAGTAAAGTTCTTAGGCTGAATTGCCCCCTTCTAATAAATCTTTTCAATGGGCCTGATACACAGACCACTGAAGTCAATGGAAAGACTTGTTTATTTTGATATTCTTCCAATTAGAGTTTATAAATTGTAACAGGAAGGAAAACAGAGGATCCTTATCATATAACTGTGACTTACTCATCCTGAGCAAGATATTTGATTTCCTAAGAATGTAGCCAATAAACTGTCAATGGCAAAGTCATCTCAATAGTTCTTTAAATCAGAATTCCTGTTTGTGTGGAATTGTGTACCATGATGCAATGCCAATATTTTAAAAGAGGACACCAAAAAAATGTTTTCTGTCAGCCTCCAGCAAAAACCAAAAGTCCCAGGAAGACCTTAGTTTGTTATTATGGTAAAAAACAAAACAAAACGCTCCCCCCCCAAAAAAAACCCCAAATCATGGAGCAAATCCTCAGAACATTCAGTCAAATGATAGAAAAAACATCTCAGAGGGCATGTAACTTTAATCAATATATAGGGCAACAAACCAATCACAGCAGCTGAAGACAGTGTCTCACTCTGTTGGCCCTTTCAATTAAAGTCTGAACTACATGGTTCCTTGAGGTATTGTGGAGAATTAAAATATCTGTCTCATTTGCACAGAGGCAGGAAATCAGACTTTCTATTCTCTCAATTCAAATCTGAATCTCACAGGTTCAAAACTCATATCAATGCTACATCATAGTGGCATCTTGGCATAAGAAAACTCAGAAGAACTGAAGTGTGGAGGGACCTGTTTATCAGCTAGTGATATTCACCAGGTTAGCTGGTTACAACAGGATAGGGATCAGATATTAAACATAATTTAGCACAGCACCAAAAGCAAAAACTTTCCTTAATTTCCTGTTATCTTATTTAAAACTGCTTTTTGTACAGATTAATTTTACTGGTCTAGAATAGTGCTATGAAATTCATACTATATGTATTCTTTTATGTTAAAAAGTGGGGGGGATTCCTTCTTGCTAACAAAGTAAAAATTACTTTTCCTTACATTTCTTACTATTTATTTTATTTTTTCCCCAGAGTCCCCACCTTCCCTCCACCCATTTCATTGTGTTGCTGGTATGACTGCCTTTGGTGGGAAGAAACACGTTCACATGAATGTACAGCCCAAAGTCCTATGTGCAGATCACACAGCTAATTAGCCATTACCATGGGGACTATGTGCAGGCAAGTAGGTGAACTAGTTAGTCAGCAATAAAATGATTTCCAAAGAATTCTCAGAATCTTTGCTGAGAAATCAATCAAAAAATGTTTCAGAAGAAAAAGTAATTGCTTTCAAGGCTTAAATTTTAATCATGTGTATTCAATTAGCAGTGAGTGTTCAGATTCAGTTTGTATTTTTATGCAAATATGCCCATTCTTATACAGAGACTTGACGATAAAGGCACTTCATTGGAAATGCAATTGGTGTCTCAGCTGAACAACTCTGATAATTTACTTTGTGGAATATTTTGTATCTACGATGATATATGAAATTGTGGGAACAGTTCACTTATGTCCCCTCTACTGAAAGTAATCAGCTTTGCATTAGCTGTGTGATACAACTCATAGAGTCTGACTGGTGGCAACAAGGTGCATAGTATGAAATATAGCATTTTTTAGTTATATTAGAAAGATTAGATTTTGAAAACATTTCAAATAAAAAATAATGGTCTCAATTTTGCACCAATGTAATTTTCTCCCATAGTTACTGGTTTTTCAATGGGAACAGGATCAGACCAATATAATTTATATATATTTTATAGCATCTCCAATACCAAAAGAATTATGTGCCAAATGCCTAGCTGGTTTAAACTGGCAGAGCACCATTACCTTCAATGGAGATAGGCTGGCTTAGAGCAACATTCAAGAATTTGACCTTATGCACAGATGCTTATGCATTCCTTTATCTGCCACAAACAGGGAATAATGAGGTCCCAAACTTGCTTCAACTGAAACCAATAGGAGTTACGCTGTTAACTATAATAGGAGCAAGATCAGGCCCTAGTTATTCCCATCTTACAGAGTTGCATAGTCAAAAAGAATAGAATAATAATCATGGTATAATACATGATAGTGCCAGTACTACCTTTCTTCCTTTTTGAATAATTTGTTGGCTAGTACCAAAGCCTAGAATATTGGGGGGGGGGAGAAGATGTATTTCAAGTTAATCCAGAATTGTACTGCTATAAACAGTGCAATAACAGAGATCAAAATCCAACTTCATGTCATGTGATACAACTGAGTTTATGAAAAGATCTGCTTTTCATTATATATTTTTTTAATTAGCAAGTTTTCCATTTATATTTGAATGTGTTAGATTTGACAATAGATTAGACCTTTTTCATTGGAATCACCTCTCAGGTTGTGTTAAGTTTACCGGGCTGTATTTTCCACATTCCAGGCAGTTTTTTTGATTTCCTGATTTATTTTTAGATATACCATATAGTATGATTAATATATAGATATAGATATAGATATCATCTATATGTTATCTTGTCCTTGTGGTGCAGTACTTTTATACTGAGGAAAAAACAGAAATAGACAAAAATTGGATTTCTAATCACAAAACTACAGGCAATGATTGTTACACATGTCAAACAAAGCATAAACCTTTGTAGAACCATGTACACATGAAGTTTATTCAGTGGAAAATCTTCCATTGACTTAAATGGACTTTAGCTCAAGCCCCTAAAGCTCTAATCAATATTTAATATACAATATTACATATGCTAAATTAAGAAGGGTCTTTTTAAAAGGACCAGATCATTTGGTGTGTGTCACTGTAAATCCATTAGCATCAGCTGAGACTCTGATCTTGTAAGTAAGTCAGCTTACTAGACTGCAACCAATAGACTTGGTCCCACTGTTGATTCTATTGAATTCATAATCATCCTCAACCTGTACATTATGTATACATTAGGCTTTTGTAGAGCACCTCTATTCTGATCAGTGTCTTGTTCCAATATAACGTATGATGTCAGAGGCTTATAAACTGTCCCCTGATTCATTATTTTGTTCTTTTAGCTTAATCTCAGTGGAGTTATGCAGTCTGGCTCTCCAACATCAGAAATGACATACAAAGAATAAAACTTTCTATTCTCCTTTCATGTGGATCTGGAAGTAGCTAATACTTAAAGAAAGTTCTGCACAAATTTTAAGGACATAAACACTAAAGAAGGACATGAATTGCTCATGGTTGTGGATGTAACTAGGAGTAATGGGATGAAAATGTAACAAAAACATAGATTGAGGACGAATTGCATGAATCGTTTCATAACAAGAAGGTATATTAGATTGTGGAATGGTCTTCAAAGAAAAACAATAGATGATCTATTGCTCAAGTAATTTAAAATGGATTGGGCAAAGCACAGGAGAATATGCTCTAGGGAAATATCCTTTGCCAACGGGAGCACAGAATATATTACTATATACCTCTTTTCCATCTGAAACTTCCATGGGCCTGATCTTTGAAAAATGCTAGGAGGTGCTAAGTGGCCTCAAATCCCATTGGAGCCACGAAAATTTAAGAGTTCAGCAGTTTGCTGGATCAGGTTCTACAATTGCAAGAAAAAAGGGTGGAAAACAAGTTTAGAATCTCTGGTTCTTTGCTCATTCCACTGATGTATAGAGCACCATCACCTTGATTAATGACAACATGCACTTTGTTGAAACCTAGATGTATGTCTATTCCATGAAAGAACAATTGATGTCCTATACATTCATATACTGTAACTGAATGTATGTTCAATTTTTTAATGGAACTTAATCTACATAAAATACACTGTCCCCACTAGAAAGAGTTTGAGAAATTGTTTACATTAATAAATCTACATTTGTGTGTTTTGAATTATATGGCATGTGTAACATATTTGTAGTTGTGATATCTGCTCCTAATAAAGGCTTTGCTTAAAATAGAATGCAGGAGATTTTGCTTCTTTTGCTCCTGATGTTTTTAGAAGAATGAAATTAAAGGCTAAATGTCACAGACTCTCAGACCAGATGCCCTTTCAGCTGCCCTAGTATTGTCTTTGAGGAATAGCTCAACTGGGATATGTCTACAGTATGGGCTTAAGTCGATTTAAGCAAAACCCTGGCTACATTTGGAGTTCATTAAGTCGACTTAAGGGCTTCCTTAATTTGACTTAATAATTCCTGCCCTTAAAGTTGACTATAAGTATTAAGTCCACTTTATTAAGTTGACTTAATACAATGTGGCCTTTAAAGTCGACTTAATAAAGTCAACTTAAGCCAGGAGACCCATTTAAAGTCTACTCGACTTAATGCAATGTGGCCTCACTAAGTTGACTTAATAAGGTCTACATAAAGTTGACTTTAAGTAGACTTTATTAAGTCGACTAACTGAGCCCTGTAGTGTAGTAGAGACATAGCCCTAGTGACTCCTAGGCTATGTTCACACACAGAGGGCTTGTTTTGAAACACGAGGTTTCGAAACAAGCTGTTTTGAAATAAATGGTTATTTTGAAACACCTTATTTCCAAAGACAGAAAAGGTATCTTGGAAATAAGGGAGTGAAATAGCACGTTCACAGTGTGGACATGCTATTTCGCTTGGGGAGGGGGCTGCAGGCACCCGTGGGGTGAGGCACAGCCAGGCACCTCACCCCACAGGTGTCTGCAGGATCTGCAGTCACCCGCTGGGTGAAGCACAGCCACACGCCTCACCCCGCCGGCTTAAAGCCTGCTGGGTGAGGCACGTGGCTGTGCCTCACCCTGCGGGTGCCTGCAGGTCCTGCAGACACCCACGGGGTGAGGCACGTGGCCACACTTCACCCCGCGGGTGCCTGCAGTCCCTCTCTGCACGCACCGGCGGGGTGTAGCACCTGTCTGCACTGCTCTCCGCCGGTGCCTGCGGTCCCCCTCTGCTGGCTAGGGGACACCCCTCAGCACCCTGGCCAGGGTGCTGAGGGTTCCCTGGCCAGGGTGCTGAGGGGGCAGCCCTTCCTCCCAGGGTACTAATCACCCTGGGAGGAAGGGTCAAATGCTGTTTCGAAGCAGCCATTGTTTTGAAACAGCATGTCCCGCTGGCGTTGTTTTGAAATGAGCCATTTAGAAACAACACTGTTTTGAAGGGAAACCAGGTTTAAGCTGTTTCGAAGGAACGGCTGCCATTTCAAAACAAGGGGTTTGCTTGTTTCGAAATGGCCGTGCGTCGTGTGGTCATGGCAATTCTTATTTCGAAACAACCTCGTTGTTTCGAAATAAGAATGCTGTGTGAACACACCACTAGTGTGTAGTGCTATCTATGCCTTTTAGCCCCAGTCCAAGGGTATGTCCACACACACTCCTTATTTCGAAACAACAGAGGTTGTTTAGAAATAAGGAATGGCATGGCCACACGACGCACGGCCATTTCGAAAGAAGCAAACCGCTTCTTTCGAAATAGCTGTGCGCTTTTCGAAATAAGCTAAACCTGGTTTTATTTCGAAAGGGCGTTGTTTTGAAACGGTTGTTTCGAAACAACGCCAAGTGGACATGCCCTTTCGAAATAACTGGCTGAGCTTCCTCCCAGGGTGCTTAGCACCCTGGAAGGAAGAGCCACCCCCTCAGCACCCTGTCCAGGGTGCTGAGGGGAGACAAGCTGCAGGGCACGGGGCGCTGCCCCCAAAACCAGC
>ML682005.1:10849955-10953640 GCA_007922195.1 Podocnemis expansa
TCTGCCAGCTTGGGGGGCAGCAGGGGCGTTAAAGCCCCTGGGGCGCAGTGCCCCGCTGCCCGCTCCTGGCGGGTGCCTGCAGGGGGCTGCGGGCACCCGCCAGGTGAGGCGCGGTGCCTGCAGCCCCCAGAGGAAGCGAAATAGCAGGTCCACACTGTGGACCAGCTATTTCGCTCCCTTATTTCGAGGACACCGTTTTGTTATTTCGAAACAAGTTATTTCGAAATAACCGGTTCTTTCGAAATAAGTTATTTCGAAATAGCTTCTTTCGAAATAACAAAACTGTGTGTAGACATAGCCCAAGTATTCCCTCTTCCTTGAAAAGTCCAGTCCCATCAGCCCATATAGTAGCAGTGGCTGGCTGAAATCCTTGAGCACTCAGCAGCAGTCCGGGAGAACTGCGGAGAGAGCCAGGTCCACCCACTTCTCCAGGCCTCAGTCTACGGACCCTGGATGCCACACACCTCAATGCCGAATCCAGGGAGGTTCTTGGGCCCCTTCCTTGCAGTCCCCATACCTTCTTCTGCCTCTGCTTCTCACAGACTTTTTCCTTCAGCTTCTTCCAGTCTCAGTCCTTTCCTCTCCTTCTCAGGACTCTCTGCAGGCCACCTTCTCCAGGTCCCAGGCCCCAAACCTTCAGTGCCCTGCTGTCCACAGAGAGTTGCCCTAGGTGCTTATCTCACAGCCACTGTGCAGGCAAGACCTTTTCCCTCAAGCACGTCAAGGAGACCACCCCTTGTCTGACTCTGCAGACAACTTTCCTAGCTCCTTCTGCATTCTGATTGGCTGCTTTCCTTGAGTCCACTTTAACCCTGTTCAGGCCAATGCCGGGCAACTGCTCTGCCAAAATAAAATGTACAAAAGCCCTTAAGTATGGGATGTTTTTAATCTGTATGAATAACAATATCAATCCAAGTGATTTCTTGGCACAACAGTGGAGAGGCATTGAAAAGTTTAGAGTAGCTGAACATTGAACAGTATATTCTCATTTTCCTCTTGTATAATCAAATACAATTCGGGGGGGGGTATTATATTAAAATCAAGGGTAAGCCATAAAAGCAAAGAAATTTAGGATAGAAGCTGAAAATCTAGGATGGTTATGTCCTGAGATCATCCTACTGTGCTTACTTATTGTAGACAGAGTGAAATGTACTCTTCTTACTATTACTACTTCTATCACCATGCCACCTAGAAGGTTCAGTCAGGGACTAGGAACCATTTTGGTAGGCACTGTACAAACACAGAGCAAAGGGGTATCTCCTGCCCAAAAAGCTAACACTGTAACTATAGGACAAGAAACAACACACAGATACAGAAAGTCTGATGGAAACAAAGAGATATATTTTCAAATGGTCAGCATTACAGGCAAAAGTATCAGCATCCCCCACATGGTCTAAAAATTGTCAGGTTTTTTTTTTTTTTTTTGTTTTTGGTAGGAATCTTGGCAGAGAAGAGTTACTGAAGGCTTCAAAGAGGGTAATGAGCAAGTGACAGATGTTTACAGGGTGCTCCTACCAAGCATGAAGGACAGAATGGGAGATAGCCCAAAGACACTTGTCTGGAGATTTAACAAGTGAGTGAATGAAAGGTAAACAAAGCCATCAAACGAGCATGTGGGGGAAATTCCTCTCCCATTTAAGGTAGCTGAGGCTGACTTAACATGGAATGACACAACATGGAATCAGCTCACTGGTGAACACAGTAAGCTGAACCCAGAAGAGGGCGTCTTGACTTTGGGGCTATAAAGAGAAAGAGCCATTTTCACATCCTTCACTTGAGGAGCCAAAGAAACTAAGCATTTTGAGTTCCACATGTTTATTCGTGGCTGAAGAAAGAGCCAACCACGCTGGAAGAATGACTTTGGGGGCAAACTGTGAAGAAAAAACTCTTGTTTGTTGAGTTTTAGAAGCATATTTTACTTTTGTTTGTAACCATTTTTGTCCTTATCCCATACACACAGTAAAACAAACCTGTCCTTTCTGTTGATTAACTTCTGACTTTTACCATAAGCCAGGGGTCTCAAACACGTGGCTGGTGAGCCACAGGCAGCCCCAAAGCTATTTCTTGTGGCCTGCAAAGACACTATTGTTACTGATATTTGCAATGTCATCTGCAAAGGTTTCAGTGGTGTGACCCTCTGGCTAATGTATTAGTCCTCATGCAGCCCTCATGGGCTATGTTCACACAGGGCAGGCTTGTTTCGAAACAAGATGTTTCGAAACAAGCTGTTTCGAAATGACATGTTATTTAGAAACACCTTATCATCGAAGGACAAAAACCTTGCCCTCGAAATAAGGGAGCGAAATAGCAGGTCCACAATGCTGCTGTCGGGGCCGGAGTGAGCCCTGGCCCGGAATCCCCATGTTGTTTCGAAACAGCATGTCCCGCTGCCATTGTTTCGAAAGGAGTTGTTTTGAAACAACTCCCTTTCGAAACAAAAGCAGGTTTAAGCTGTTTCGACAGAACGGCTGCATTTTGAAACAAGCAGTTTGCTTGTTTCGAAATGGCTGTACGTCGTGTGGCCATGGCAGTTCTTATTTCGAAACAACCCCTGTTGTTTCGAAATAAGAACTGTGTGTGAACATACCCATGGTGATTTGAGTTTGAGCCCTCTGCAAGCCAGCTTGGCAATTTAATTGAAATGGAGGGTTTGTCAACCCCAGTCAAGTTAATAAGCTGCCGTATACAGTCTTTGCAAGAGCAGAAAACTTGCTTATGTTTTCTAAGTGCTACAAAAAGAAGGGATGAGCCTTGCAGAGAAAGACATTTTTAGGAGAACTTGGGCATAGCAGGGCATAGACATCACCTTGCATGGAACAATCAAGCTGGTGAAAGCCAGAGTAATGCTATTGTGCTCTGAGCATCCTGTGGGCATCAGGGCTCTCAATCAAGGCTGCACACCACACAGAAGCACCCAGGGTTAAAAGGCATAATCTCCTACTGATCTGGATTGAACCCCAACATGTGTCAGTCACAGAGGGCTCTGATCTAGCTGAAGAGGTTCAATTCATGAGTAGAACTGGTGGCAAGATTTAGGGGGATACAGGGTTATCTCTGGTTGGCAGAGATGGTCATGCTTGGATCTGACTACAACAGTAAGGCCAGGACCAATGTATCATCAGCAATGCTGCTCCACTAATACACAGGTCCCCATATAGTTAGAATGCATCATAAATGCTGACTATTGCAACTCTTGTACTTGTTACCATAATGTAATGTACTCACAGTTTGTGACCTAGAAAGCAGGCGCCCTTCATGCTCTCCCCACTGGATATCCTGAGCACACAACTTGACTGTTCAGTTGCACAGCGACTCTCTAAATTATCTTTCAGCACAGCTGCAAGTCATAACAGTTCCTCTGAATATTCTTCCATGGCCTTTGAAGGTCTTCTAGGGAGAAGAGGAAGAGAATGAACGTTGCATTTAGTCTCCACCCTGCCCCCATACCCAATCTCCTGCAGACATTTCCTCAGACTGTCTCTCACCATGCTCTCTCTTTTTTGCTTTTGATGGTGGTCTTTGGTTTGACAACATTATTTGGGAAAAATAATTGCTTGTTCTTAGGCCTTCATGAACTCTCAGGAATTGAAAGGAATCCTTTGTGAATTTTGAAGTTATAATTCATATCTCTTCCAGCAAACATTATGGATAATTGGTATAATAATTTCATAAACAGTCTCTAATCAGTTGCTACATGAACAATGCAACTGGATTATAGCTAAGTTGCTGTGGCTTCCTAACATGCAAGCCTGATTCTTGTATTGTTAAAAAGTGTATTTCGAGCATTGTCCTTTGCACTTGACATTTGGCAGATTCCTGATGAAGTATATTTAATTTGCTGACATATTTAACAGACACACCAGGTTTACCATGAAAATATTGATTTTAAATTTTGCTCCAATATATGTCTGAAGCACATACTGCTAACTTCAAAGAATTTTTATTGCTTATTCAGTGCTCCTTCAATTTAATACTGTACCAGTAATTCAGCATTTTTATTATATTGCATATAGAGCATCTCTTTTCCACAGAGTGTAAATATTACACACACACACACGCACACACACACACACACACACACACACACATTGGATCTGATTCCCTCTCACCATTGGTAACATTGTCTCAACTACTTGACCACACTTTCGTTCAGTATGAAATATATTGAAGAGACCAAATAACCAATATCAACTAAGTTTATTACTAATAGTCAATAATAGTGTGGTACATGAGAAATGGCTCAATTGGATACCAGTCTCTAGGCAGCCATTGCATGAAACATTCTTAAATTCTTATTACATAGGTGGAGGTGAAGTGGGACTTGTCATATGAGCTTCCGTGGGCAAAGTCCCATTTTGTCTCCACTCTGGCATTTGACGGAGTGGGATTTTTCCTACAAAAGTTCATGTGATAAATAAATTTGTTAGTCTTCTACAGTGTCACAAGACACCATGTTTGTTTTATCTTACAGGAACTGGCTGTTTCAGATGTGTTATCAGCACCGAGTCGACTCTAGAGAGCATGCACTCTAAGCACAGGAGGTAGGATTATTTTGTTTAGCAGTGTCTATTATGGCTGTGCCTGCCACCTGGATGCCTTCCCCACCCAAGGGCAAAAGGGTGTTCCAGGACCAGCTATGACAGTTTCACCAATCCAGAATCCAGGCTGTTCAAGAGTCCACAGTTGTGAGGAAGATGGGTGGATCACGGAACACAAACGGATATCATATCTCCAAGAGCCACAGTTAGCATTCTTTCTTTGCAGTGTAATTATCCACATAGATTCCACTTCCAGTGGCTAAGTAGTAAGTAATAGTTCATTAGGAAGTTCCAAAGGGACAGCTGTGTTAGTCTAGATGAGTAAAACAAACAAGGAGTCTTGTGACACTTAAAGACTAACAAATCTATTTATTGCAAGAGCTTTCATGGGAAAAATCTCACATTGTCAGATGCTTCAAAGCATCTGATGAAGTGGGATTTTCTCCCATGAAAGCTCATTCAATAAATAGATTTGTTAGTTTTTAACTGCCACAGGACTCCTTGTTTGTTTATTAGGAGTCCTGTTAACTAGCAATTGCAGGACAGCTTTATTGTAACTGAGATCTGAACTTGAAACCTCAAGTAAGGAATTGTGCTGGGATCAGTCAACACTTTTGTCCAGGTAGCTACTCCTCAAATTTCTGAAATTGGCATGCTTCTCAGAGAAGTTGCAGAGGTTGCCTGAACCATATTGGAGTGGATTCTAACCTGCATGGGTAGATCTAAGCTAATAATTCACAACATGATTAAATACTGCTTTAGACAATCTTTCATCATTTTAAGGGAGCTCCTGGAGGATCTTGTTCAGGCAAGATTATTGTTAAAGAGCCCTAATCATGTCAAGGATGTGAGGTTGTTTCCCCCAGCTGACAGGTGGATTATCTGCTATAAATGAAAATCTGAGACAAACCTCACTAAAATTTACAATGCACCTTAAGTGTCACCTTTTCTTTTTGGAACATCACAGAAGCTGGATCTACATTGAAGAACCAACTCTTCCTTACCCTTTAAGCTAATGGCATAGCTGCTAAAACTTCTATTTTTATAGAGAGATGGGATAGAAAGAAAATTGCTTGGGTTCAAATATTAGGTACCATTAATCTGCTAAAAATATTTTCGAGGTCAAGAGAAGAGGCAGCTCCTTGACTAAAGGAAACATATTAATAAGGTCTTTGATAAATCCAACAACTATTTGATAGTAAAATGTGACACTAAAGCAGAGCCTGATGTGCTAATACCATGACTAAATATCCTTCTATTAAGCATTCAGGTCTATTGATTGGCTATAGGGATGACAGGTAGTCCTGAATAACAAGAATCTGAGAGTCTAAAGGAAGTTGGTGGGGCCACATCTGGAACACTGTGTCCAGTTTTGGACTGCATGCTACAGAAAGGATGTTGACAAATTAGAAAGAGTCCAGCAGAGGGCAATAAAAATGATTAGGGGGTTGGGGCACATGATCTATGAGGAGAGACTAAAGAAACTAGGCTTATTTAGTTTGCAGAAGAGAAGACTGAGGGGGGATTTGATGGCAACCTTCAACTACTTGAAGGGCTGCTCCAAAGAGGAGGAAGCTAGGCTGTTCTCAGTAGTAAGAGGACAGAACAAGGAGCAATGGTTTCAAATTGCAGCTGGGGTGGTCGAGGCTGGATATGAGGAAAAACTGATTCACTAGGAGGTGGTGAAGCATTGGGAATGGGTTACTTAGGGAGGTGGTGGAATCTCCATCTTTGGAAACATTTAAGGCCCTGTTAGACAGAACCCTGGATGGAATGATTCAGTGAGTGGTCCTGCTTTTAGCAGGGGGGTTGGACTAGATGACCTCATGAGGTCCCTTCCAACCCTATGATTCTATGCTGCCCGAACAGAAAAACTCTTCCAATTTACCAGTCCAGAAGAGTCCTTCATGGTACATGCTAGTACATTCAGGAAGTCATCTGACCAGCCCTGTTTCATAGTAGTTAATTAGCCATCACCCACAACATCTGATGCAATAATACTGGGTTCACATGCTGCATTGGACCTTCTATCAGGGAGATCACACCAAGTAAGATTATAAGGTCTGAGCTGACAAATTCATTAGGACTCAATTTCACAACTGCCTGGTCTGTCCTTGCACCTGCATGATCATTACTGTTGAATACATCTGAGCTACTTTTACAGAATACGTTTTTCACCAAAAATGCACCCAAATCTCTGTGAATTTATGTCACTTTCAATTTAACTGAAAAAAATCAAGTCATAGTGATATTGCAATGAAACATGTTTCAACATAATTTGATGTTTTTGTTTTATTTTTACTTCAGGTAATTTGATAAAATGTGAAAGATAAGCAGATTTACAAACCACTGGGAGGCGGCTTGTTAGCCTAAAGGAGAAAGAACTTACTCAAGAGATGGGAAACCAGCTTCAATTCTGTACATCCTGATGTGAAGAAAGGATTTGAAAGTCTGCCTCCCACATTTCAGGACAGTACCTTAACAACTATGCAAAAAGCTATAAGGAAGGCCTGATCCCTGGTCCACCTTTGAGTTTGTCAAAATGAAAATCTTTTTGTGAGCCTATTAAAATTTATTCATTCAATTTCTATACTGCTAAAAATTATTTTAAGGTTTCAGTTTGACCCCAAGGGATTCTTTTCCCCTTAAAAAATTGCCAGTGCACCAAAAAATCCATTATTTGTGCATTTTTGCCACTGAGTTGCGTTTGAGTTTCTTTAGGACTCTTGGTACTAGAGACACTGATTGATAGGCTCACCTGACTCCAGGAGGCCATGAAATGCGGAAACCTGATAGGCACCAGTGGATAAAATAGCATTCCTTTGAATACTTGTGGAGAGTCCTTTCATAGATTTAATAATAAAAGGGCTTCTTAGGGAACCTAGTCCCTTATTTCCATGTGTTACATGTTAGGTAGACACAAAATTTTAGTCTCTCATTCTCACATGGCACATATGTGAAATCTGAAGTGCATCTATCCATATGACCCACAAATCTGAGGTATACTTTTACAGAGTGTTGTGAGTTAGCCTGCAGCTAGCTGATGAGATCTATCATGATTTTGCATCTCTTATAGTAGATAAGCTCTTGCAAATGAGGAATCCAAATGGCTTTTACAAACACTATTCTCTAGGTCAGTAACAGTGATTACTTTTTTTCCTTTGTTGATCACGAGACCCAGTATGGGCAAAAAGTGTTGGATTACTTTAACAGGTTATTCACCAACTGCAGCCATCATGCTCAAAAAGGTCAATCACTGAGGTACAGGTATGCCTGAATCTTGTCTCCTTACATGAGTTGTTATGACTGCTAAATTTCTAGCAATTATACTTGGTGCTGTTGAAAGACCAAAAAGCAGAACTCTAATGGAAAGCTTCCACTTGGAATCTCAAGAATGTTCTGTCTGCTGTGTGCATTGAAACATAAAACTCTTGAAAGTCAAGAATTGCAAAGTGCTCATGTAGATGGTGACCAGGCACATAGAAGCTAGGATAGTATCCTGGATTTTAAATGATGCATTCATTTGTTAAAACATTTCAAACAGAAAAGTAACTCTAGTCCTCCTTATTTGGAATTAGGGGGGAAAAAGTCTACTGCACTGAGAGTTAAAAGAGAAGTCACTTCTTCTTTTAACTGTAGCTCACAAGAGGAGGTCCCTGAAGAGGGGCAGAATACACCACACTGATAATTTCTCAAGACAGTGGTCTGAGATAATTCTATTCCAGGACTCCCAAAGATGAAGACAAAGGAAGTTTTCAAAAGGAAAATGGTGGGGAAAGAAGGATATATATACCCTCCAAACTTCCTGTTTGGTTCTTAAGAACTGTCAACATTGTCACTGTGGGGTCGACGCAGAGTGCATGATACCAGAGGAAGAAACAGGGCTTCCTGTGTTGAAACCTATTCTTCTTCCTTAACAGGTCTTACGATCTTTGGGGGTTGTATTAATACACACTCTTTGACTACCACCATCAACTGTGGCACACCTAAGCTGGGATTTCTAGAATCAATGTAAAATACAGCACTGTATTCAGGAGTTCATCAGTAGATGTACTAGTCTCACTAGCTACTTGCCAAGGTAAATAAGTAAGAAAGCCTGCATTTGACATAACTAGCCCCACCACACTGTGCCAATGTAGATTTGTAGTGATACACAGGATCACTTTTTTTTTTTTGGTTTTTTTTTTTTTTTTTGCTATAATGGAACTGTTGACGCTTTTAAACAGAAAATTTGGAAATGGCAATTTTCAGGTGCTTGGGGGCATCCCTTCTGTTTCAAGTCTTTGAAGAGTTACTTTTTCTCAAGAATCATTTTAATCAGGAATTTAAAGCTACAAAAGTTCCACCTTTCTTTCTTTTTTTTATTTTTTGAAGACACTTAAGGGTATTTTAGCCATGTGTTTATCTACAGCTAACAACCATAATTATTTTAAGTTATGAAATGTCCCAAATACATGAAGAGCAGTTTATAGCTGTTCTGAAGCACAGATTGTGCTGCTACTCTTTTTTTAAAAAAATATTTGCAGAAAACATGATTTGCATCATTTGCAAGTTACATAAACCTTTAGTAATTATGGCCCAAGGTATTATCCAAAAGTTATTTAAGTAATTCCCAAAGATTGTTTCTCAGCACACCAGGCATTAATCATCTGTTGTGTCTCTTATAAATGCAAAAGCAATTAAGCAGATCCGTGGTGAGAATTGGTTATTGCCAAGTTTACACAGAAGTCTTTCATTGGTGTTGTTATCCATGAATAATTAAAAAAAATATACTGGATAATAAAGATATTGCATTATGTCAGAAATTCTTGAGTTTTTAAACAAAAAAAAATAAAAAAGTTATACAGTAATAAGCTTAAAGATTATGATTTTATTTACAACAGCATAAATCCAGAGTGAATCCATAGGTGTCAACAGAACTACTCCACATATACATGGATATAACAGAAGAATCTTGCCTAATGGTTGAAGAATACAGAAACAAATCTACTCTGTATGATATCTTAATAAATTCCTTCAGCTATTGCAATTATAAAATGAATATAATCAATTTCATAAACTCAGCACTATATTTTTCATACATTTGATAGTTGCATAACAAATACTTAATTAGGTGTGCAATTACAGATCAAGCAAGTAATATTCTAAATCTTGCAATCCTTACTTTATCAGTCCATCAAAGTCAAAGGATATTTTACTTAACTGTTAGACAAGCTATCCCATAGTCCTACATAGGATTAAATTAACTCAAACTTGGTACCTTTTAGCTGGTGCTAGCATCATATGCCAAGGGGAGTTACAGCAAGTCCAGAGTTTACAACACAATTTTTCACGCAATGTACAAAAATTTCAGAAGTGAGTCAATTTTTACAAGTGTTTGTTAAGCTAAAGGGCCGTCTATACTCCCTTTGTTACAGATAGTGTAGCACCCACCTAAAATTGGGACTTGCATAACTAGCTGGACCATTTTACTGTTTTTCTCTTTGCTCTCTCTTTTTGTGATCAATCCCAAGCTGAATGTAAATTCATTTGCTGAGACTGTCATTCAAAAACACACACGAATATGTATCAGGAATAGGAAAATTCAAGTACCCCACAATTTCTATAACACACTCAGCATCCAGGTTGAGAGACGATGGAGGGTATTATGGCTAAAGTAGTGGGTCCAATCTCAGCAATTTTGGTCTCGGATCAATTTTTCCAGCTCAGGTCTTAGGCAAATCTCTCTGTCCGTCTTCCAGATTCCCATTTGTGAACATTTCCCTTTTTCCTATCTGTACATCTTGTCCATTTAAACTTGAGCTTTAGGTCAGAGACCATCTCATTCTATACAGATGTCTACACACTAGAGCTGGAGTTACAATTTCTAGCCTAGGTCACAGACCCATGCTATCTTTGGCTAAGCCAGTATGCTAAAAGCAACTGTGTAGCCATGGCACTGTTCCGGGCTGTGCAGGCTAGCTGCCTCAAATATGTATCTAGATTTTTATATGTGATTGCAATCTGGGATGTGCTGCTATTTTTACCAAGCTAGGTCTGTCAGAAATAGAGGCAGTATGTGTAATCTGGAAACTACAGTTCTAGTGTAGAGAGGACCAATACAGATTTATAGGGCCTGTCACAATGGACTCATAGATCTCCATTGAATCTTCCAGGGTACACTACAATAATGTAAACAATCATAAAATTTCCTTCCTTGTATCAAAAAGCTATACAACTATAAATTAACATGAGTTTCTATTACTTTATTTCTATACTGAGCAGCAGTCTTCTTAAAATGAACCAACCTGAACTGAGTCCACTTCATACTTTAATTTTTTATTTAAAGTAAATCGTCCTGCAGATGATTTACAGAGTCTTCTAGCATGGAAGTGCTTGGGCTGGAAGAAACCATTATTGTTCATAGGTACTGAAACTCCCCTGTTAGCAGTAAAAATAATTTTCAATAAGATTTCCTTAAACCCTTCACTAGGCCATGGCCCCACCCACCAAAATACCAGACTGCAAATAGAGCTGCATTTTCAGCAGATGGTTCACAGTGGGCCCCTGCTAAAAGTCATAATGCCTATTCTTAGCTACTTGTGCAGGTATAATCCATCCAGAAAGGCCTGTTTAAAAACAGGAGGAGAGAAGTGCAACATTCAATTTGACTCCAAGAACCATTCCTTGGTACATGTGTGGGGTGAGAACATTTCAAAAGCCATAGATTGAAGAGGATTTTGAAGTCTACTGGCAAGGATCCATTGCTGATTCATATTGGTGCTACCAACACTGAATCACAAGATGCTTCTCAGACAGTAGATGACTTTAGGCAAGTCAGAACCCTGATGAATATCCAAGCAATATCTGTCGTGGGGGATTGATTCCATCAGCACAAATAGACTCTTCTGACCAAAAGCACCTTGAATTCACAGAGTAACTGTTAAGTACTAGAAGACAGTTTTTGTGTACCAATCGAGAGAGCGAAACAGATTGAGAGAGAGAGAGAGGAGAGACATCCTTTGCCAGTTATTTGCTAAACTGCAAAATAATGTTGAAACTCAAGAGAATCATGAATTCAGCTCTAGGTTCTGTAATGAAACATATTCTAGTGGTTATAAATTCCGCTGTCCTAACCCTTCATCCTCCCCACTGGTCTTTTCGCCATCCGGTTCTATCATTCCTAATTCCCCCCTCCCTTCTTAGGCCTCTGTGCTTCAGCACAGAGAGCACTGAAAGCGAAATGACAGTCTTTCTGCTCTCAGCCCTGACACCACTGTGAGCTTCTAGAAGCCAGGTGGAATAGTTGCAGAAATCTGTTGGTCAGTCCTTGCAGCCACAGTCTGAAGTATGGCTAATGCTGATGGAATATTTAGAGTTCTGCTGCCAATTGAACAAACCTCTAGTAAGTATGTGCAAACAACAGCGTGCAGAGGCTCATGATTTTGCCAAAATGTGCTCGATTTTCAGAGGGACAACAAAATGTTCCTGACTGACTCCCATGGGGACTCTTCCTTCTTTCTGCCTTGCCAAATTTCAAGTCATTGCTTCAAAATATGGAAGCCCTAGAGTTTAGCTTGGAAGTCTTGTGTATAGGTAAATTGAAGTGTAAGTAGATGGCGAACAAGAATATGTAGCATAGTTTGTAGAGTTTTTAGGACCCTTAACGACAGCTGCAGTGCAAAATTTGTGTACAGTTCTTCACATGCAGCTCTTAATGGCTGTAATTTTTTTTAATGTTCAAATTTTACACCTTACATCATTTTCAGAAATGGCTCAATGATTTTTACTGAAACTTTTCAAAATAATTCAACATGAGATGCCCACCATAGAAAATTTCACATTGACTAGTTAGAATTTGGTAAAGTTATAACAGAAGAGAGAGTTTTAAAATAAAGCATGTTAAGTAATCATAAGTGAAGGCAGAGCTGACATCTCTTTGCTAAGTACGTTCCTTTCGGTACCAGTCATCTCTGAGATCATATTCCCACTTTTCATTAATAAGCTGTTTTCTGTCTTGAAATCAAGCTAGATATAAACATCTCAGATATTTATTGTACAGTAGAAAGTCTCCAGCAAACAGAAGCTTTGAAAGAGACAAAAGTGTAGAAGTGCAGAGGGGCACGTAGTATATTTTCATTAAAAATGCTTGTCACTAGAAAGTCACTCTTATATTTGATATTGCACATTGTTAAGACAGTATCTAAATTAAGAGACTTAAGCTTTAACAAAAAAAGACACATCTGAGTTTATAGATTTGCACCAAGAAAGTCTGACACAAAATATTACCTGATTCTGCAAACTCATAGTTATGGCAAGTATGGCAACTGCATTGACTTCAGTATGAATACTTGCATGACATAGGTGTCTTGAACAAATAAAAGTTCACAGGGTTTGACCACAATATTCTTCTTAGTGATTTCCATTAACAGATTACTGTTATAACCCAAAACAGATATTGGGGTTCCCATGGTACTAGGGTCCCTATACTAAGGGATTCACAAAATAAAAAGACAAAACAGCCTGGGAGATACAGAGGTAGGGCTATGCAAAGAAAGACAATTATCTTTCAGAGGACTTGAAATATCTTAAGTTTTGTTTTACTTCAGGTAGGATCCTAAAAATTCCAACTGTGATGCAGGCTGCCTGGAGAGGATTCAGATCATTGAGCTGATAAATAACAAGCAGGTTTTGAAATCTGCCCGGTAGTCATTGGAACCCTGCCTGCTTTCCTCTGTAGGTTTGTTGAAATTGAATCATCTCCACAAAATGGTTATATTTTGAGAAAATGGTGACCTGTTCTGTTGTAATTTTACTAACCAGTTTTAGAGAGAGGTGAAGTGACTAGTCCAATGTATCACAGCAGTAGAGCGGCAGAATAGGGACTAAAACCAAGGTTTCCTTGTTCCCAATCCAGTGCTTATCAAAACTCGTTAGAAAAAAGAGAATCTGTGGCAAAGAGATTATGTATCTTTACAATAATCATTAATTGGTATTGGAGTCTTAAAATTGCACTTGCTCCACAGGGTGAATCTATTAAACATCAGGTTCCTGCAATTCACTATCCGCCCTGCAGAAAAGGAAACCCATAATATTTCGGGATTTCTGATTAGTAGAATCATTTTTGCATCAAACTCAAAACAGCTTGTGCAAGGAAAATAAAACCAGGTTTCACTGTAACTGCCTGCAAGTTTAAACATTTTCTTTAGCTCTAATTAACTTTGTTTTGCGGCATCAGTTGCATTCTTTAATATAGCCTTGTTTTTGTATTTTATTTTATTTTGTTGTAATTTTTAGCAATTTAAGTCTATATAATTAGTAATGGTAATACTTTTGTCTAAGATTAGCATTTTACAGCAGGATAGGAGCTGATGTGTATATTATGCTTAATTGCATTCTATAAGTTTAGCTAATTTTGTGGGGAATCATTCCAATTAATTTGCTTTTCTCTGCAGTTATTAAATTTACCAAAAATAATAAAAGGTAAAAAAGAAAGAGGAGAGCTGTGGGAATTTGGAGGCAAAAGATGACAAGCCCTAAGAAGCTTCTAAGAAACTGTTTGCTGGCATAAAAAAATCTACTCAACTTTCATCTCCACTATGGCTTATATAGGAAAAAGCTAACAGTACTTTATTTAAATTCCACTGGCACTATAGAAGTAGTAGGAGAAAAACCTTATATAAAAAAATTATCATTATTCTTCTTCAGTAGTTTGGAAACATTTAAGGATGAAATTAAGGCTGAGCTATTGAAAAAAAAAAACTCACTCATCTTGGCACAGCAGTTCCATAGGCTCTCCCATTCAAAACTAAACTGGAAAGAGTGAGGTCGCTGAAACAGACAAAAATAATAGCACCACACTGCTATTGATAATCACCAACTTGACCATGTTCTGAAGATATCAGTGATGAAAAGGAGAATGGAAAGGAAATGAAAACTTGGGCTAAGAGAAGTCAGGGAAGCAAGATATAGCCACAAAAGTTTCAAACAACAACATTTCAGGTTGGTCATCATTTAACGTAAAGGAAGTATTCTCTTATATGAGAATCTTTTCCATAAGAAAGAGTTATTCTGTTCAAGCTATTCACAAGACTGATGAATTGAGCAATTCAAAAGGTAAGGAAATGACACAGAGTGCCTATAAAGCCATCATAGCCTAGACACTAGAAAATTGTGCCTCCAGTTGCAGGACCTTCATGTCAGTACTGATTCACTTTTCCTTTCCTTTTGCTATTGATTGAGGGGATGCAGTTAGGACAAAAGCCCTATGCTCATCCCTACAATAATTTGTCCTTTTGCGCTACTAAGAACTAGTACTAAAGAACAGTTTAATTTAGAGTAGCCTTCTAGTTGATCTAAGAAGGTACATCAGGACTGGCATAGATCCACCTCATGATAATGGACCACAAGGCTACCTTTTCACCCCACTTTAGCTTCATTTTGTGCTCTCCATTTGAAGCAGAAGCTTGGGGGTTTTGACTCTAGAACAGGAAATGGAGATCAGAAACCGTCATTTCAATTCCAAAAGTATTTGGTCTGAGCATGTTTGGATCCCATGTCATCCTCTATTGAGGAACCAAGACCATGCAGCCACTTTCGCATTAGTTTCAGAAAAAGGTCAGATCAAAGAATGGAGCAGATTTTTCCCTGCAATCAGATGGAGCAGAATGCACTTCTCACTGTAGAAGTGATGGTGTCATATGACATGACATTCAAGGTACAATCTCTGGTTTTCCTCCTTGGATGGTGCAGCTTTGCATTGACCTCTGTCTCAGGCTGGGGTTTAAAAAGTGTAATACAGATTAGGGTGAAGGAAACTTGTAGCTACACTGATATACATGTTAAATACAGCATTGACAAATTCTCTTTTCCTTCCATAAACACATATTTTGTTAACTTAATTGAATTGATATTTAATTATGATTCCCAATGACTAACTCAAGAACCACTGGTTTTCTCTCAGAAACTGAAAGCCCAGAGTTGTGTTCTTTGGTGCATGAGGGTGCAAATGCTTTCTGAAAAAAAAAAGTCTCCCTTTGTAACAGAATTCCAATGGAAAGCAGAATGATTCCTGTGGTCAGGGGTCTCCACTCCTGAAAAGTGAAAGTGACAAATGCTGATGCATTCAATGTCATCCCCAGCTATTCATAGAATCATAGAATCCTAGGGTTGGAAGGGACCTCATAGGTCATCTAGTCCAACCCCCTGCCAGAGGCAGGACCACTCCCACTAAACCATCCCAGTCATGGTTTTATCCAGCCGGGCCTTAAACACCTCCAGAGATGGTGACTCCACCACCTCCCTTGGCAGTAACCTTTACAACCTCAGGATTGGCAACTGTTGCCCAGTAGTTATGCAAAAAGAGAGTTGCTGCACAAAGGGCTGGCTTTCTTAGATTAAAGAGGGTACTAATCTGTAGCATTAGTTTTATTGTACAGATAGTTAATTTCACACAATGTTTATTAAAGTGATATTAAAAGTGTCTTCAGTAAGATAAATTTAAAACATAGGAATCAACACTGAAGGATCTCTATTTAAAATAATTCAGCTGTTTGAGTGCACTACAAGACTACTTTATGTATTTTACGGAACATATAATAACCTAACAGACCAAGGAAAAAGTCAGTTAGACTAGATGGTATTCTCAAATAGAATGGACTTATGTTGATTTTTGCACTTGTGTAATTTAGGTCAAAATTAGACTCTTGTCTCTATGCAGATAGAACAGAAAGGGAAAAACTTATCAGATGTGTTGTTATCTTCTCAACCTGGCTTAGTAAACTATCAGAAGGGGAACACTGACTATTGTTAACTTGGCCAGTAGGCGGCACTGTAAGAATTCAAAAGCTCTCATTCTAAGATTAGATAAAAAAAGAAGCCTCATAAAATCTTTCTCACAGAGAGTGGATTTGCTTACCAGTTCTATGATATCAATAGCTGCTTTTTATTGGTGGTTGTCACAAATCCATCCCTTATTCCTAAATCTATCAGGCTAGTGCTTTCTTTAAAATGTGAGACTTATTAGGATAAGTCCCAACCCTTTTCAAAGATGTCACTTTTTGTTAATACTGCAGGATGAAAAAATTATGCTTCTTGGACACAGACAAAACAAGGTGGGTGAGGTAATTTTATTGACCCAACTTCTCGTGGTGAAAGAAACATGCTTTTGAGCTTCTCTGTTCCAACAACAGAAGCTGGCCCAATAATACCTCATCCACCTTGTATCTTAACTATTCTGGGACCAAGCACAAGCAAAGCTGTAGTAAGATCAGGTCAGCTAACTCAAGATCATGGAAATCAAGATGCAAGTCTGATAAAATTCCTGTGGAGTCATTAGAAATCAGGCAGGAGCCCAACTTCTGGGACCCCACAAGAGGGGAAGGTTCCAAAACCTGGGTTCTGTCCTGTGCCCAAATATGTACCAGCCACTTTTAGCTCCTCACTCCAAACTCTGTGAGTCCAAGATAGCTGACCTGGGCCAATGCCATGCCACAGGTCTTTTATTGCAGTGTAAATGTACATCAAGTAACTTAGGCTGTATGTCCATCAGTAGCTCTAAGTAGTGAAATACACCTGTATGACCATCTATGAATCCCTTACCTCCTTCCTACCCAATGTATCAATTTAGTGGAGACTGACCATATCCAGCTTCAAATCAAATATGGCACATTGGAACAGATTCTATAGCATTAAAACTTTATTTTTTCCTTTTGTAATATTTTTTAGGTTGGTGGTTCCCAATCTTTTTTCTGCTTGGCATACTTACCACCCCCCATTCTGGTGGTTCTAGCTGGGATCCTCTTCTCCTTTGGCAAAATGGAAAGGACAGATATGATTCTGACTTCCTTGAGAACTGTTTGCAACTCTCTCATTGAGATACCATGATTTTTAGGTCTTCTAAAAATGCCTCAGGTTCATTCATGCTGTCTTTGTACCTCTGTGAAGTAGGTTTATTAATTATGTTTTAGTAAATTCTTTAGTTTTTGAACCAATCTTCTCATCAGAAGTGTCCAAGGATAACTCTACCTCATTAAGTTGTACATCCAACAGAACACTGGCTACCTTCTTTTCTTACTTATTTTCAGTGGCAGTTCCAGGAATTCAATATCTCACAGGGCTGAGCCCTAAACACCGGAGGTACAAAATAGTAACTTGTGTTCTGTGAAATCTTACACTGGAACAGGTAACCCTGGATTTGCTGAAATGTTTACTGTCATATGGTAACCAATTGTATTCAGGTCATGCTGAATGGCCCACTACTTGGGGAGGGAGGTGAGTCATCTTCCAAATATTCATGGACAGAAATATTGTAGCTATTTAGTATTCACAATTGTATACCAATCAACTTAGAATATCAGCCAAATTATAAGAACAGAAGGGTAGGGATGAGCAAGCAACTTTGTAACTGTTCCAAACCTTGGTGGTTTTAATTGTTTTCTGATGAATTGACCTCAACTTTTATGCTGGGGATTCATTCATTCTCCAAATCTCACCCACACTTTTGTACTCTCAAAACTTTAGGTTTTGTCTTCACCTTACTGACAACACAAGATTTATATTCAATATACTCCTCTGTAGATTCATGTCATCTTATTTTTGAGTCAGAGGTCTAAGTAATAAGTTCCCAAGTGTGTTAGTCAAACTAGGGGCTTTGCAGATGAACTTTCTAACCTACAGACCTGAAGATGAATTTTGTATATGAAGATTGGGTCAAAAGCCAAAACTACCAAACATGGAATCCAACTGGTGTCCAACAAAAACCATTAGTGGGGTCTTAGTAAGTAGAGAAACATATGCCAAACTGACTGCAGTTTACTAGTTTCATTGATAAGAGGAAAAGTGCAAGAAATACAACAGTAGAAAGATGTGTAATCATCTCTCACCTCCCCATTATGAAGTTTTCATTCTAATTCTTAGGAGAGATTATTTTAAACCCTGAAAAATGAATTTTTTTATTGTGTTTGACCTCTTAGTATTAACTATTCAAATTGTGGATATTCTTATCTACATTCAGTTCCAAACTTTTTAAATATTGTTAAATTTTTGGTATCAACAAAATCCTGCCACAATATGTTCTATTGTCTAATGCACGCTGAGTGGAAAAATATTTTCTGCTATGAGTTTTGAACCAAACATCTTTCAATTTCACTGAGCGTTCCTTTGTTCTCGTGGTATAAGACAGAACAGATACTTCCAGACTCCTTACTCTGCAACATCAATTGTTTCATACAGTACTTTTATTTTTCCTCTTTTCAAAAAGCTAAATTTAAAACATTCCCCATTTTTGTCACAATCTCTTGTTACAAGAGCTGATATTAAACATAGGACCTTATATGGACCTTTGAAGTTATAGTCAGCACTATAAGGAAGAAAACTAAGCAAGTGCTTTGGGCCCCGAATAGCTAATGGTGGCCCCTTATCCACTTTTGACTATTGTAAATTGCCTGCTCTTTTATATTATGTGGGGGGTGGATACCATAAATATTCCCATTTAGGGTCTCCAACGGGGCTTTGCTTGAGGAAAACTAATGTTAATCTGCTGCAATGATAATTATTTGTTCCCAGTCTTTGCTTTGCTATCTCCTAACCAGCTTTTGATCTATGCCTCCACTTTGCCTATCACTATCTAGTGTCTATAAAAACTTCAAAAGGCCTTTTACAGCTCTGAAGCTTTATCCACTAATTTACAGACACATTCAAAGAATGGGCCACCACCAAAGAGGATGAAAAGAAGATGGCCATAACTCAATAGGCAATGGAAAGAAGGATGTATAGAATTTCCCATAGAGATCACATAACAAACCAGGAACTGTGTCAGTGGATGAAAGTGAAAGATGTCATTGAATATATCTAAGAAGCTAAAAAACAATGGGTGGGACATGTCATCTGCATTTACAACTGGTGGACATCTCGACTTACTCATTGGATTCCCTATGATTGTAAATGGCCTCCTGGTCAGCCGCGGATGAGATGGGCAGATCCAATGGTAAAAATTCTCAGACAGAAGTGGAAGCAGATCACTCGTGACAGAGATAAATGGCTTGAGATTGACCTGCGATCATAGTGTTCTTCAAATAAGGACATAGCAAATCGATGACAGGTCTGATACAGGTGATTCAAAGAATTCTAGTAGATTAGAGAGACATGATTTTCCTTTGCAGAAACAGATTTTAGATGCATATCAGACTTTATCATTAAGTACACACCTCTAAAAATTCTTTTCTACCATTTAGAGGTGCATATACAAAAAAGTTAGTGGAAATCAAGACACATGCATGCCTTGCTGAACAATCACATATTATTACACACTTGTTTCATGTTAAATCTAGGCTGTCTATTGATTAAGGAAAGGATTGTGCTTTTGTCTGTCTGTGAAACAGTATGACAGTGATAGTTCACCCTTGGGGCACCCCCTTACATCAGTACAGGATGTTGCTAGTGCCTTTGACTGTCTGCTTCTTGTTCCAAGTTGTCTATGGCTCAACTCTTGGCTGACTCACCTAATTCAACCCTTTCCAGGATACTGAAGAAGTTAAATGAAACTGAATATTTCTTCTTTTGTGTTGGGCCACCAGTGTATTGTCTTCTCTTCCCACAAACCCTATCTCAGAATTTTCTTCAAGGAACCTATGCTGCCCCTGTAGTGTGCTGTCCCCATTGTCTCTGTTTGCACATCCTAACCTTGGTCTTCCATCCAGAGAGACCTGTCTCTTCTGCAGTCTTTTCCTCTGCTGAGCACCTTCACTCTATTTTTATGGTTTAACTCCATCCTTTCTGACCAGAAACCAGTTAGCTACTTACCTCCCTAGGTAAAAAGCATGACTAGCCTTGAATGTACAGGGGTTAAGGCCCATCACAGATGACTAGCATATTTTTGATGTGTAATAATTGCCATTCTATGTAGCTCTGAAACAGATAAGGATTGAAGACAGTGGACAATCAAAGTATAGCAGAGATAGTGCCACATGACATCCTGATGATTATCTTAAAAGAAAAACTGACTTCTGTTGGGAATAGAAAGCTGAAGATTTCAAAGAGGTAGCTGTGTTAGTCTAGTTCAATAAAACAACCAAGGCATTTAAAGACTAACACATTTGTTTATTGCATGAGCTTTTATTGGAGAAAATCCCACTTCAACAGATGCTTAGAAGATGGGAGAACTTACAGAATGATGTTTGGGATTGACTTAAAAAAATATATGGGATAGAATCCAAATCCATTTTCAACACAGAAAGTGGTACTGGCCAGAGGAAGACAAGAATTGTATATGCAGAAAGAAGGATCTGGTTAAGTTGAGAAGAGGAGGGACTTAAAGGAGAGTACAGAAGAGCATGGAAAATAGCAAGTGTGGTATTGTTTCAGACACAAAGCAAATCTGAAGTTTAAGCTTATTCATATAGAACCTCTGAACCTATGATGCTGGGCCACATCATCTACCGCAGCTCTTCCTTCCAGTCTGCCACAAAGACACTGAAAAAACCTATGAGATCTATCCGCAAGCCTGGTATATCCCAGTATCTGCAATAGTCCAAGCTCGTCAACCCACAAACTAAGGTTAGGTGGTGGGGCATGATACAACAGAAGTAAATGAACATCTCTGTGTTCAATGTGTAGATTGTGTCACTTCAGGAGACAATTTGTCCCAAGGTATTATATTTTCCCATAATTTCCTGTTTCCTAAAAGCATCACACACACAAAAGTATCAATCTGTCACAGGAGAAAAGAAACAACACTGTAAATAACATCAGATTTTTTTTCCTTTTTCTTTTTGGGCTGCATCTTCCTGGATGCAATGGGTCATATAGAAAGGAAAACATACAATAAACATGCACATGCACAGTTTAGAAGACAATATGAATTGCATATTAACTCTAGATTAAAACAGAAAACAGAGCAAACAGTTATTTAAAAAATATAATAAATGTTTTCAGAACACATTCCAAAAGAGTTCTGCATATATGTGGAATGACTGAAATTATGCAAACAGTACAGAGTTAATTAAAAAAACCAAATTTTAGTTGTGTATTAGAATGAGAATATACTTGAGCAGTTCTGCTCTCTCCATGACAATTATCCAGAAGTAGAGTTCAGTGGACAGTTTCCATTGAAATATATTTTAAATGAAAAAATAAAGACACAAAACTTTGAGGTTTTGCCCCATTCTTTTCTAACAGTTATCCAAAAGGAATTTTATCTGAACTTGGTACCTTTATTAAATGTTCTGGCTACTGTCCAAAAGCTAAACTAAGCCACTAGACCCAACACATTCACATTACAATTCAGTTTCCTGTGGAATGCCTTTATTTATAAAGTTCAGTCTTAACAAATGGATGTTTAATATGTGTGAGTTTTATGCTTCAGCTTTAGATAGGTTAATTTTCCTTGACTTAAATGAATTTCAATGATTAAGAAAACTAGTGATGTGAGAAAATGAAGTGACCTCACTCTTTTGACCCCACATCTGTCAGAACAAAGGGTCTAAGGTAGGTTGGCACTTTTGACTGTTCCAAAAATAACTGGCCAATTAACCACTCAAATATTGGTCAAAATGACCAAATACTTTGAAGCACTAATTTAATACAACAACAACGTGTAAGACTGTTTCCTGTAGGCTTTGCCTTATATATTTATGCAAAATTACAAAAGAAACCCAAGTAAATTAACTGAGTTATTTTAACTCAGAAAATGTGACAACAAAATAAAGTGTTTTCTTAAAAAAAAAAAAAAAAAGAGGGAGTGGGGGAATGTATCATAATGCAGCCAAAAAATGTAGGGTGTGACTACATTAGGATATTTATGCTAGAATATTTGAAAATATTTTACTGGGGGCAAGTAGGCCATCAATTGACTGCTCAATTGATTGGCTTGCTAAACCCTAATTGGAAGAGCTAATATTGCTGATGTTACTCATTTATGACTGATATTGTGGCATAAGTTGTTCAAATCACTTTCACCTACTGAGTATTCAGAGAATCTAAAGTTGTAACTGAATAGCTAACAGGCAATTTTGTGAATCTGGTTATTTGTCTCCAATCATCAAGCCTTAGGTGCTGGCCAAGAAAACTTCCAGGCAGAGACAAAAATCAAGGTTAAAAAAAGGATAAAACTCAAGCTTGATGGGTGGAAGCATTTCATTTTTAGAGTACATGCTGTCTGAGACATATATTGTACTATCCTATTTGTGCAGAAGATTTTGAGCACTACTGGAATACAAATGCTAATCTTGTAGTTCATTGCGTTTATATGGGGGGTGGGAGCAGAATGGAAGAGAAATCAAGAACTAAAATCTTCTGTTTACTACTCAAAGTTAGTTCTGGCCTTAATTCAACAAGTGTTCAGCTCCATAAAGCAAAGCACCTACACACATTTAATTGAGATGTTAAAACAAGGATCATGTACTGGAGGATTTCACACTAGTAACTGTTATGCCTTGTGGCTAGAGGGGAAGCATTACATGTAGTATATCTAGACCTTAATAAGGCTTTTGATAACATCTCACATCACTTTCTCATTGTACTTCCCTAGTTTGTTAATCTAGATGGAGCTACTATAAAATGAGTGCATAACTGGTTGGATGACCGCTCCCAGAAAGTAGGTGTCAACAATTTACAAGTTATGCTGGAAGGGCATAATAAGCGAAGAACCTCAGGGATCAATTCTGGGTCTAGTTCTGTTCAGTATTTTCATCAATGGTTTAGATGATGTCATGAAGAGTACACATATAAATTTCTCAGATGATTCCAAGCTGGGAAGTGTTGCAAGTGTGTTGAAGGATAGGATAACAATTCAAAATGATTTGGACAAACTGGTGAATTGGTCTGACTTAAACAGAATGAAATTCAATAAAGATAAATGCAAGGTACTCCACGCAGGAAGGAACAATCAATTGCACACATATGAAATGGGCAATGACTGCTTAGGTAGGAGTCCTGCAGAAAGGGATCTGACCCTCAAGTGGATCACAAGCTAAATATGAGTCAAAAGCAAAAAAACAAACACAATTCTGGGATGCATTAACAGGAGCATTGTAAGTAAGACATGAGAAGGAATACTTCTTCTCTACTCTGCAGTAATTAGGCCTCAACTGGAATATTGTGTCTAGTTCTGGGCGTCACATTTCAGGAAATAGGAAAAAGTCCAAAGAAGAGCAACAAGAATAATTAAAGGTCTGGGACACTTTACTTATGAGGGAAGATTGAAATAACTGCTTTGTTTAGTCTGGAAAGAGGAGACAGAGGGGACACAATAACAATTTTCAAGTACCTAAAAGGTTGTTATGAGGAGTAGGGAGAAACATTATTCTCTTTAACTGCTGATTATAGGACAAGAAGCAATGGTCTTAAATTACAGCAAGAGAGGTTTAGACTCAGTACTTGGAAAAAAAATTCATAACTGTCAGGGTTACTAACCACTGGAAAAAGTCGCCTAGGGAGGATGTGGATTGCCATCGGTGGAAATTTTTAAGAGCAGGTTAGACAAATACGTTAGGGATGGTTTAGGATGGTACTTGGTCCTGCCATGAGTGCAGGGAACTCCACTTGATGACCTCTCATGGTTCATTCCACTTTCCATGATTCTATGACCAAAATAGTCAGCTAATGGGGCCAGGTACGCGGCTGTAATCAGAACGTACCCAAACACTTTCTCCGTAGCATGGGGCATGGCTCACCTGCTCACAAAGTCTCTCTATCTTTAAGTCCTTAAATCATGATTTAAGGACTTAAGTAACTGAGCCATACAATAGGTTAGAGGGTTATTGCTGAACTGGGTGGGTGAGGTTTTAGAGGCCTGCATTGTGCATGACGTCAGACTAGATGATCATACTGGTCCCTTCTGACCTTACTGTCCACAACAATATGAGGAAGCTCACTTTCTCCTTTTCATCAAAGCTAAAAGAGGCTAAGCACAATTATCCCTTTACTCCTAAGATAATAACTGCCCCTTCTGGTTGACTGGAAAGCAGCAAGGAAATGTGGGAAGGTGACAGGATTATGGCCATAGCTACTTCTGATCTACCAAGTACTATCAAGCTCACCTGCCCTGGCTTAGGAGGGAAATTTGAAGAACCATCATAGCTCTTATTGAGGACTGCTTCCACTGATTTGAATGATATTATTTTCCTTCATTTCCATAAAACAGGATTATGATCTGAAGACCCAATCTATCATGAACTGAAGTCAATGAGATTCTTTCTTTTGGTACAAATTCAGACTCTAAATGTACAACTGCACTAATATGTGTTCTCCTTTTGACATACTGAAGTCTTGGGGATACTAGCTTGCTGCTGTTTACTACTTGAGCATGGAAGTTTTTGAACTTCTAATTTTACCAGAGACTGAACGTCAGAGGGAAATAATTTTGGAAGAGCAAGTTCTAAATATTTTGCCTATAAAGGAACATTCCTGTGATATTACCAACTGAGTACAAAATACCAATTCTAGGTTACTTAATAAATCTTATTGGTGCCATAATAGTTATTGGAAATGGAGTTATGGCCTCTGCCCTTGAAAATAAGGAATATTACTATTGCATTCAAGAACCAGAATGTATCTTTGCTGCAGTCATGGTCCATTTGAATGTTAAAATCCAAGATGTTCAGAAACTGTTTTATTTTACCAATATTTTGCAGCACTGAGCTTTAACATACAACACAAACTGTCAAATGTACAGCTAGGCTATTACTTGTTTAACAGCTTTAATTACTGAGTGCTTCAAACATTCCTGTACTATGCCATCTGGTGCAAAGGAACCTTAATGAATTTATAAACTTAATGGAATATGTCCTGCATTCAGAATGTCTGAAAATTAGTTGCTAACCACTAGTAAATGACAGATTTATCAACATAAGAAAAAAAAATCACAGTTCTTTCCACTGGGTCATTAAAGAGTCGACCAATTGTTAACTCCTGGTAATTATTGCTTAAATGTGTAGTTTGAGGCATTAAAGTTTATAAATACAATACAATTTATCCTATATTTCCCAGTTCTGAGGATTATTTTTCACATAAGGTCCAACTGTGTTAATGAAAGCCTTTTTGAATGAAAAACTGATGTTAAAATTTATCTTCTGTTTTCAACCTGTATTTATTTTTTATTCCACAAAAGCCTTTGTAATTAGACTCCAGTGACAGGTAAAGATTTCCCATCTAGAATGGAACCAACACGAACCTCTCCAAACATACAAATCAAATCTTTACCAAGGTTTGAGACAGGGCAGCAAGCAAAGAAAAAAACTGGGGGAAAAAAATAAAAAGATAGTTTTGACCAGAGGTATAAATAGCAAAATATCAGTACAACTGATTTCATTATCTGTAAATGTAGCTGTTGTAGACTTCATTTACATCAAGAAATATTATAAAGGCTATGAACATTTCCTCCATTTGTGGTATTTCCAGCTATATTACTGATTCCACTGAAATAAGATTATACAATAAATTTACTCATTGAATTTGTTTCTTCATGCGAGCCAATTTTCTGGGAAAAAACATTAGATGTTTCTTATTCCATTTTATTTTCCAGAATGATATTCACTAAGAATTCTTGGTCTGAAGCTCATTTATGAGCTGCTAATTTTGAGTGTTCCATATTCAAAATTGAAGATGTTTTTGACTGTCCATATAGATAACATGCTGCTTTTTAATAATTGATTTACACTTACTCTCATAGAAGTTTGTCTAAAATTTTAAAATTCACATTCTGCACTGTTGGCTTAAAAACTTGCTGTTTCATGAAGCGTCAGTAAGCTTATTTGAGAAAATATTTATTAAAAATGTAAACCAAAAGAAAAAAATGTAAAACATATTTCAAGACATTATCTTTTAAAAATTATTTCTCCATCTGTATATACAAAATTTCATAGGAACTGTTCCATTAATATTGTAAACTTTGCAGTGACGATCTCTGAGAGAACAATCAAGTTTTCAACCATGATCAGGGAGAGGGTAGGAAAGAGCCTAGCTTTCTGACAAATAAATTAATATCCAACAATGATTCCCTATAACCAACACAAAGAATATCAGTTATAAGAAATGGTTTAGTTAAGTGAAAGCTGAGCCAAAGTGAAGATGAAAGATATAATCAACACTGAGAGACAATGTAGCAGAGACTTCTGTAAAAGGACTATGTATGAACACGCCATAGAATCACAGGGTTGGAAGGGACCGTATGAAGTCATCTAGTCCAACACTCTACTAAAAGCAGAACAACTCCCACTAAATCATCCCAGCCAGGATTTTGTCTAACAGGCTCTTAAACATTCCAAAGATGTTCCACCTCCAAAAGTAACCCATTCCAATACTTCATCACCCTCTTAGGGAGAAAGGTTTTCCTAATATGCAGCCTCAACCACCTGAGCTGTGACTTGAAATCATTGCTCATTGTTCTGTCCTCTGTTACTACTGAGAAAAGCCTAGCTCCCTTCTTTTTGGAGCGCCCCTTCAAGAAGTTGAAGGTTGCTATCAAATCTCCCTGGCTATGTCTACACTGGGAATTTAGTTCAAATTAAGGAAGCTTAATTTAAACTAAATTAGTCCATGTCCACACTGGCTTTCCTTAGTTCAAACTAAGGAATTCCTTAGTTCGAACTTGTAAAACCTGCCTTCAGTTCAAACTAACGATTAGTTCAAACATATTAGTCCCAAGTAACCCAACGGAGCAGTATTAGTTTGAACTAAACACGCTTTGACCTTCTTCCTCCCAGGGTGCATGGCACCAGGAAGGAAGTGTCTGCCTGACCACCGCCCATCCCCACCCTCACAAGCACACCCTGTCGAGGCAACCTGGTGGCAGCATTGCGGGCAGTCATGTCAGAGACTACCACTGTGAGCCAGGGATGGTGAAGGGCTCCTGTGTAGAGCCACAAGGAGGTACTCAGCCTCCTCATTATTTAGGGGAGTGAGAAGATCCTCTCCTGATTCCAGGGCAACCTGGAGATATATGGTGAGATCTCCCAGGCTCTGGCTGCAAAGTGCTACACCTGCACCACGGAACAGGTGTGGGTCAAAATCAAGGCCCTCAGACAAGACTATGCCCAGGTCCATGAGGTGAGGTGGCATGGGGCTTGGGGGGGGACCACATGCCAGCAGCTGCCCCTACTTCATGAAGGTGGATAGCTTCTTGTGCGGGGAGCTCACCAGCCTCCCAGCCAGGAGCATAGACTCCATGGAGTTCCCCTTCATGGCCGACCCCCAGGAGGGGAACTCTGTGGATGAAGATACCCACTTCAGTGTGGTTGACACCAGCTGCTCAGAGAGCACCCCATCACAATCAACCCCAGCAGCCAGCCCAGACCTCTGCCCTGCCCCAGAGGAGGGACCAGCCACTCCAGAGGAGGAGCAGCAGGAGTAGGAGGCCTCGCTGCCAAGGAGAATCATGAAGAGGGGATGTGACAGTGGACCTTGGCAGCACATGTAGGTGAGTGCTACCTCCTTCCTTCTATGTGGGCAGGGCTGGGCCTTCCTGTGTCATTGGCAGTGGAGGAGGCTACGGGACAGGAGGGGCACAGAAGGCCTCCTACAGGGCAGAGGGGCTGGGGACTGTGTGGAGAGCGGACCCAGCTCTGAGTGGGGTAGGGGCCTTTTGTCAGAGGGGGTGGGTGTACCAGGTCGCAGCGTCGAGGGCAGACAGCATGTAGCTCACACTGCTAGCACGTGGCCTCGGGAGACACTCTGGACGCAGGCCAGGGCTGACTCCTGCTCACCACTGTGGGCACCACACCGACTCAGGCAGCATGGCACCTCTGCATGTAGCTTGGGGGCCCTGTTCCACAGGACACGGACTGAGAAGCAGGGGGATAGCTAGGGCACAGCTGCTTGCTGCTGTCAGGCTGCACACAACCCTAGCAAGCTAGCTGATGGGACTAACCCTGTTCTCTGCTTCCCTCAAGCAGCTTGCACAGCCACCCAATGTTTGACTCCTGGGACCCTGCCACCCAGCACCAAGTGGAGGTGGAGGGTCCACTGGATGAGGGATGAGCTCCTCCAGGACCTCATCCATCTAGGCCAGGTGTGCAGACCTGCCACAAGTGGGTGGGTGCCCACCAGAAAGTCAACCTCGCCCTGCTCCAGAGGTCCGTTGATATGAACAAGCACCAGAACATGGCCTTGGAGTGGCAAAGCCACACCCTTCTGGAGCTCAGTTAGGCCATCGAGGACATGGTGGCCAACCACTTTGCACCCCCCCCCCACTGCTGAGGGTGCTGCCTCTACCAGGACCCCACCCTCGCTTACCGCTGATGCCCCCGGATCCAGGGTGGCCACAAGGAAGGCCGTGGCACACCAACCCAGGGGACTGGGATGCCCCCCCCCCAGTCTGACCTTCCCGCCCCACCCTCCAAGTCCACTATTTGCCCCTAAGTCCCAAACCCTCCCCCTGTTGAACCTGTTGAACTTTTATCATTTGTCTGGGTGTTTTTATTGTTTTGGAGACAGGGAGAGGGCAGCTGGGTGTGAGTCTGAGGGTGGGCAGATATGAGTGGGGTGGTAGAGGTGAGGGTTCCTGGTGGCAGGCCCAGCCCTCACTGTTCCTTGCTGAGGAACAGGTCCTTCAGAACCTCCTGGATGGTGAGTGCTTGCTTCAGGCCTTGCTCTGTCTGGGGAACGGCCTCGGGCTGATCAAAGCATCTGGCAAGGTGTTTACTTCAGACTCCCAGTTGTGGGGGACCCTCTCCCCCTGCAGTTCACATACGTTTTGAAGGGCGACACAGGTGCTGATGACCTTGCGGATGGTGCACTCAGCGAGGTGGAGGCATGTCAGGAGGGACCTCCAGCAGGCTTTGAGCCATCCAAAGGTGCATTCCACAACCTGGTGGCACCTGTTAAGCCTCCTATTGAAGAGCTCTCTGCTGGCATCCAGGTGGCCCATGTATGGTTTCATGATTCAGGGAGCAAGGGATAGGTGGCACCTCTGGCGATGAGGATGGGCACCTGCACAACCCAAGGATGATGCTGTGTAGAGGAAAGAAGGTGCCTGCCTGCATGCGCATGTACAGGGCAGAGTTCCTGAGTACACAGGCATTGTGTGCCCTCCCCAGCCAGCTGACACAGATATTGAAGAAGAGCCCTCAGTGGTCCACAAGGGTCTGCAGGACTAGGGAGCAGTAGCTCTTCCGGTTCCTGTACTCCATGGCCTGGTGTTCTGGGGCTTGGACAGGGATGTGTATGGCATCCAAGATGCCCATATAGTTGGAGAAGCTGAGTGCACCAAGGCTGTCAATGGTGTCCTTCAAGTTGCCTGGGGTGATGAGGTGGGTTAGCAGGACTGGGTTGATGGCTCTGCTGACCTGGTTGAAGATAGTTCCCACGGTGGCATTTCCAATGCTGAAGTGGTGGGTGACATAGTGGTAGGACCCTGAGGTGGCCATCTTCCAGACCGTGATGGCCACTCTCTTGTCTACAGGAAGGATCGGTCTGACTCAGGTGTCTGTGCACTGCAGGGCCAGGGTGAGCTCGTGGACCAGCTCTAGGAAGGTCTGCTTGCTCACACAGAAGTTCTGCAGCCTCTGTTCATTGACCCAGGTGATGAAGATTATGCATTCCCACCAGTTGCTTCTGTTTTTGTGCCTCCAGAAGTGATGGGGCATGGAGGACTGCATAGTGAGTGCAGCAGTTGGCAGGGCCAGCATGTTGCTGGTATCTGCCTCCTTGCTGTCTGGGTCCATAAAGAGTGTGCTGCAGGCAACATAAGCACTTGTCAGGGTAGCTCAGGTGCTGGGCACCTCTTGGGCAAGCTGTAGGAACTGAGTGAGGTCCATGGCCTCCTTGCTTTGCTTCTTGCCAGCCACAGTGGGCAGAGGGCTGAAGTTGCTTCCTCTTTTTAATGGGATTGGCTGGGGGAATGGCCTGTCTCAGGGACCATGTTACCATACATCCCATGGTGCCTCCCTCCTAAGCCGAACTAGCAAGCCCTGTGCATGGACATGCTGGTTCGATTTTGGTTTCTGGTGGGGAAATGCTCATTCAAACTAACTTAGTTTGAATTAACCAATATTAGTTCAAATTAATTAATTTCAACTAAGTTAGTACAAACTAGCTTTTTTAAGTGTAGACTTAGCCTCTCTGTCTTCTCTTCTGCAGACTAAATAAGCCTCATTCCTTCAGTCTCTCCTCACAAGTCATATGTCCCAACCCCCTAATAATTTTCATTGCCCTCCTCTGTACTCTTTTCTAATTTGTCAATATTCTTTCTGTAGTGCAGAGCCCAAAACTGGACAAAATATGCCAGATGTGGCCTCATCAGCGCCAAGTAGAGGGGAATAATCACATCCCTCAATCCGCTGGCAACATTCCTACTGATGCAGCCCAATAAGCTATTGACCTTGTTGGCAACAAGAGCACATTGCTGACTCATATCCAGCTTCCCATCCACCATAACCCCCAGTTCCTTTTGTACAGTGCTGCTACTTAGCTGATTGGTGCCCAGCCTGTAGGAGTACAGGGGATTCTTCCATCTTAAGTGCAGGACTTTGCATTTGTCATCATTAAACCTCATCAGATTTTGTTTGGCCCAATGCTCCAACTCCTCTAGGTATCCCTGAATCCTATCCCTGCCCTCCATCATGTTTACCATTTTCCCCAGCTTGGCATTATCTGTGAATTTACTGAGCATGCAATCTATTCCATCATCTAGATCATTAATGAAGAGGTTGAACAGAACCAGCCCCAGGACCAGCCCCTGGGCCACTCCACTAGTTACTGGTTACCAACTAGACATTGAGCCATTGATCCCTACCTGCTGAGCCCAATGACCTAGCCAGCTTTTTATCCACATTGCGATCTGTTCATCCAAACCATACTTCCTTAACTTGATGACAAGGATGCTGTGGGAAACCGTATCAAAATCTTTTCTAAAGTCAAGGTATACCACATCAATGGCTATTCCCACATCCACATATCCAGTCATCTCATCATAGTAGGCAATCAGGTTGGTGAGATATGACTTGCCCTTGGTGAATCCATGCTGACTGTTCCTGATCACTTTATTTTCTTCCAAGTGTTTCAGAATGGATTCTATGAAGACCTGTGTCCTGCAGGGCCAAAGAAAAAAACTGAGGGTGAACCTATGAGGAAGCAGGAGCTGGTTCTTCAGGTCAAGGATCTATACTAAAAACAGTTATCTCAGTGTCTTTTTCAATAGTGCTGAATGCGGAAACGTTTTCTATTGTGTATAGGGCTTTTACTGGAGTAAAATGTTAAGTAAGTTTGTTTCTGATCATATTCTGGCTAGGTAAACAATCCTAAGAATTCATGCACATCTGCAAGATATACCCTTGAGAAGACAGAAGGAGAGTCTTTCAAGAGGAGGAAAGCCTCCCCCCATGCAGAAAATAGTCAAATACAGAAGTTATAGGTATAAAATGACAGTCATGGTTGTAAGAATTGTGTGCATGTGAGGAGAACATGGGTAAAGTGGGTCCTGACTGGTGAATAATTGAAACAAAGAAGCAAAGCATGAGGCTGGTGACAGCAAGTCTGGAAATCCCAATCAGGGGAGCAATGACTGGTCTAGAACTGAAAGGGAGGATTGAATGAAGAAGGATGTCCCCCAAGATGCCCCGCCTTGATCGATTCATCCATAAAAGAAGCTCAGCTCAGTCATTACAGGGAGGAAGATTAACATCAATGCAATGGGGTCAGTGCACACCACAACTTTCTTTCCCTCTTCAAGCCATGGACCTGGACTAACTTTGATCTGGCCAGTCTTAAGGGAGTCCTGCACTTTGTAAGTATGAATGTGGAATGTAAGCAAATATGTGTTGGAGGAATTTCTTAGGCTGCATCCTCTGCTTTTTCTGCTGGGGTTGCTTAGGCTTGTGAATTAGATGTGTGAGGGTCTGTTGGCTTTGCACTGATGTTATATATATGGATATTTATGTAAACTTATCTATATACATATAGATATTGCATTGATCCTTGGCCACATTCCTGTGATCTATTGCCTTTTGCATATTATTCTGATTGACTGTCCTTTCTTACCATTATCTTAACCTTTCCTAAAACCTGTATTTATGCCTGCTAAATAAAAGTTACATAACAATTGGTTAGACACCAAAGTAGTGTACGGAGTTTCAATTTCTCTTCCCCTTTTTCGATCCTGCATAAGACCTGCTCCATGATTTTTCCAGGGACAGAAGTGGGGATGATTGGTCTGTGGTTCCCCGAGTACTCCATTTTCCCTTTCTTGAAGATAGTTATAATATTTGTCTTTTTCCAACCATCCGGGACCTCCCCATTCACCATGACTTTTCAAAGATAATGGCAAGTAGCTCTGCAATCACATCAGCCAACTCTTTTAGCATGCTTGGATGCAGTTCATTCGGCCCCATAGACTTGTACACATCCAACTTCTCTAAGCAGTCCCTAACCTGACCTTCCATCTCTAAGGGCCGGTCTCCTTCTCTCCATTTTGTGTTACCCAGTGTAGTAGCCTGGGAGGTGACCCTGCCTGTGAAGACTGAGTTAAAAAAAGCATTGAGTACTTCAGCCTTTTCTGCTTCATCCACCACACGGATACCTGCCCCATTCAGGACGGACCTACACTATACCTGATCCTCTTCTTGTTACTGACATACTTGTAGAATGTGTTTCTGTTATCCTTCACATCTCTTCCTAGCTGCAACTCCAGCTGCCCTTTAGCTTTTCTGATTTTATCCCTGCAAGCCTGAGCAATGTCTTTGTAAGCCTCCCTAGTAATCTGTTCAAGCTTCCACTTCTTGTAAACTTCCCTCTTGTATTTCAGTTCACTGTAGATTTTTTTGCTAAGCCATGCTGGGTGCCTTCCATATTTGTTGTTCTTTCTGCATATTGAAATGGTATCCATCATCATATGGAGCAAAGGCCAAAAGACAAGATAACAAAATATCCTTCAAAACATATTTCTTAGATGCCTGCCATAACAGAGAAACCAAAACAAGAGTATGGACAGGCTAATACTACACAGAATAAGCAAATTATGGAAACCAGAATCTAAGGGAGGAAAGGAGAGCTCTTAAATAACATATTATGCCCTCAAACATGCTTCCCTTTAAACTCAACAGGAAATTTACACTCATATCAATAGCACAACTTGGTAGGTACTGTATTAGTTAAGATGAAAAACAGCATAACTAGATTTACAAGAAGGGATAGGAAGATCCTGAAACTGTCAAAACAGAAAGTACAAACAAATCTGAGCAAAGCAAACATGAAGTCTACCATCCAAAAGACAAATTAATGTAGGACTGTGGACACACACACACTCTCTCTCTCTCTCTCTCTCTCTCTCTCTCTCTCTCGCTCTCCAAGGATTGTGGAAGTTAAAAATCAAAATCTATTTATGCCTAATAAGATTGAGGAAGCAATATGGGAGTTTTCTCACTGAAAACCACTTAAACAAAGGCCAGACCATCTGATTTAACTACACTGATTTCAGTGGTGCTACACTGGTTTGCACTAACTGAAATATTGTCCCATTTGTCTATCATGCCAGAAGAACAGTGAATTAATGAGTGCAGTCTCATAAATCAACAAGATAAGATAATAGAGAGTCTCCAGCAGAAAACCATTTTACCTGCCATAAAAATACTAAGGATTTTGATTTTGCGTACTTTTCTCCACATCCCCCTTCACACAGCTATCGGACTGTATCTTTAGCTTCTCCCTTTGATTCTTACTGAAAGGCGTTGGCAATTAAAACATTAGATCAATTAGTACTTGAAGTTAGTGTGTGGCCTAACTTTCAAACTTTTGGCCATACTAAATTAATTATTTATCCATGCATATTAGGTATGTGTATACCTAGGTGAAATGCTCTTGAAAGGATGTGAGCATTTACGTAACTTTAAAAATCTGGCTCTTAATCCACCATATGAAGCAGAAAGGAAAGTATACTCATTAACTCACAAAGATAGCATTTAGCTTCTGATTCCACAGAAGCTCCAGAGAATGTGTGTAAGGCTCAGCCCATATTTTACTGACTCCTTTTAACCCATATGATCTTGTAAGGTTTCTGCTGCTTGACCTTCTGTTCACCCGAATACAGATTATTCATCCTAATAAAACAAGCATTATAGTCTTGCATTCTTTCCCTAATGGTTTTATGACTAGTGCATGACTATCTTGTGTATGGAGTCAGAAAGGAATTAGAAACAGGACTCAATTTGTTTTGCCAAAGAAATGCAGTCTGTATTTAATAATCAAAGTAATCAGATAAGTGCCTTTATTTTACCCCATCCTGTAGGCATCATGGGAAAGATTTTTTTAATAAGTAATGCAGTGATTTAATTTAAATACAGCTAGTCCTCACTTAGTGACCTACTCGTTTAGTGACCCCTCAGAGTTATGACCGGCTCTCTGATGAGTTGGTATTACGGCGATGTACGAGAACTCGCATCAACTCTCTCAGATTACCTATATTTACAGTACACTATGCAAACTAAGTTCAGTACATTAGAGCTTAAAACATTTAAAATATATATGAAAAATGTTATAAATGATGCAAAGGTGACATTAAAACTATCTACCGATGGTTGAAAAACCCACTACCAGTAAAGTACATTATGCCTGAAATACCAGTAAGGGCTGCTCCTCGTTTAGTGACCAATTCGTTTATCAACCGGGTTTCAGGAACGGAACCCGGTCACTAAGTGAGGACTACCTGTATAGCAAAAAATATTTAAAATTTCTTGCAATATAAATCAGTGACAACTAATATTAAGCTGTTCAAAAATACTATGAAGTCTACATTTCAGAGTTGTATAAGTAAGTATCTATATATTAAAATAAAAATTTGAGCATTTTATGCTACCCCATCTTTTCAGAAGGTATAGGAAACACTCTCAAAATATGCTGGTAGAGGCAAGAATATTTCCTGAATGTAATCCTGAGAAATTGGGATCATGGAGTATTTGTGGTATTCAGGCATGAATGATAGCTCATGGAAAAAATTATATTTATACCAGAATGAATTATTGCTTTGGCTTAAGGTAAAATATCCAGCTGCTAGTTTTTCCATGTTTCTGTCTTAAGTCTAACAAATTTAAAAAGTCAACAGCACAGAACTCAAATTAATAAAAGATAGTCCATTGGTAGTATCAGAGAATTGCTCATGCTCCCAATGGTGTTATGCTTAAACTGTCATCCTGTATTGTCTCCCAGAACTTTCTTTGGTCTCTGAGATCAAAATACTTTCATTAAAAGAGCATTGCGGCTAGGTGGTGCCAACTATCTTTCATAAATATCTATCTTCTTTTAATTACAGCCTAATGTCTTGGATTTGGAAAAATAAGACCTTGTTATCAACCACAGCAACAGTTGCTAGGAACAATAAATGCATATATTAGCAATTGAACTATATACTACAATGCGCTAGCAACAAGGGGAAAAGGAAGGGATAACAGATTCAGTAGTTTGAAAAACACCTTTTCTATTTTATTGGTGGCAAGATGGTCACTACAATTTCTTTTCTGTCAATAAGCCTCCTATTTTGAGCATATAATTTTTCCTTTCAGTGCTTCCTAATGGTTCTATATTTATGCATTAAAAGAAGAATTAGGTCAGCTTACACTCTGATACAGGCCCAGCCTTCAAGTTTCAAAAACATAAAGCTGATTTTTCCCATCTAATATTCACAGCAATCTCTACATCCCAACAAAGTAGCACAGCAAGTATAAACTGCCTTACTACACTTTTTGGTAAGAAGAACCACCACCACCACCAAAACTAACCTTAGTTCCATTGCCAATGTGGAGGTAATTACTGATAACACATATGTTATGTCCACACACAAGCCCTTGTTTCGAAACAAGACGTTTTGAAACAAGACATTTTGAAATAATGCCTTATTTCGAAACGTCTTATTTCAAAATAACAAAAGCTATTTTGAAATAAGAAAAAAAGCAGGAATTGAAATAGCATGTCCACACAGTGGACATGCTATTTCGAGATAGGGAGAGGAGGGGCGGGGAGGCTTGTACAGACTGGGGCTGCCCCACCCCCAGAATTCCCCAGCACCCCCTGCCGCTTCTGCTGGGGTGGGGGGGGGCTTCACTGCCCCCCCACTGCTTCTGCTGGCGGGGGGGCTACCCTGGGCCCTCCGCTGCTTCTGCTATGGGCAGGACCAGGGCCGCCTCCCACCTGGGGTTCCCCAGCGCCCCCCCACCCGCTCCTATTGGCAGGAGCAGGTGGAGGACGTGCTGGGGAATCCTGGGCGCAAGGCGGCCCCAGCCCTGCCCACGGCAGAAGCGGCGGGAGGGCCGGGGAACCCTGGGGGCAGAGTGGCCCCGGTCCCACCCCTGGCAGGAGCGGGTAGGTGCCAGGGAACCCTGGGGGGTGGCACCCTGGGCTTGGGGGCAGCCCCAGCGGCAGGGTGAGCCGCTCCTGGAGTGGCCACCCCGCGGGGGCTGCAGTCCCCCTGACCGGGCTGTGGGGCTGGCAGCTCCTGGGCGGGGGGCAGAGCCCTGGGGGTGCCCCAGCTGGCTTCCCCCTGCTTCCCTTTGTGGGGAGTAGGGGTGGCAAAGGGGGCTGAGGCACTCATCCCCCCCCTGCTCCCAGCAAGGGGAAGCAGGGGGAAGCTGGCTGGGGCACCCGCCAACCCCTGCACTCCACTCAGCACCCTGGCCAGGGTGCTGATCCCTGGCCAGGGTGCTGAGGGGGGGTGGGACCTTCCCCCCAGGGTGCAAGGTCTTTGTTATTTCAAAACAATCCTTGTTTCGACATAACATGTCCAAACGGCATTATTTCAAAACAACTGGTTTTGAAATAACCCTCCTTTTGAAAGCAAAGTGGTTTAAGCTGTTTTGAAAGGAGGGCTCTTGTTTCAAAACGAGGAGCTCCCTCCTTTCAAAACAAGGAAATGCCTTGTGGACGTAGGGACTTTTATTTCAAAACAACCAGTGTTGTTTCAGAATAAAAGCCCTGTGTGGACATACCCATAGAGTTATCCTCCTGCTTGTATAAGCAGCCCAGCCTCATCTCCTGATTTGAGGAGCAAGAGGATTTAGAATACACATTTTGGATTTATTTGCATTTTCAAAGACTATTACATACCCATGTTATATTTAAAGTACTCCAAAAGAAGCCTAACTAAAAAAGAAACTAAATTCAATCCTACCTCAGAATCTGTTGCCAGTGTTCTTTTAGCTCAAATCAGATATCAGAAAACTGTGTGGCTCACCTGTCACGCTCTTCAATTCTACTGAAAAAATTGAACCAAGAAAAACAAGGAACTACAAGAAAACATTGGGGAAAAAACAGTGGTTCACCAAATGATACAAGAAGAGGTCTATATGAGTTGTGTGTTAAAGAAAGCAAGACAAATGTTTCTGTGGTTTTTTTTATCATAATGGTGTCAGTTCAAACTGAGAAAGAAAGAAAACAAACAATTCTTTGAACTTTCAAGGCAATCGTAACCAGCAGCATGTGTACCAGCTGTGCCCTGTGATCTTCTAATAATGGCAAATATTTCCTTGATAACCAACAGGCGGATGAATAAACAGGGTTTTTTTCTCACTAAAATGTTGGCATATTTCTCCACACTAAATGGATGACCTCTCCACTTAGGGTGAAAGAAAAGAAAACCATGTCTTTTCAAGCTTAGGAACTGCCCAGAAAGTTTATGTTTGTAATTACATCAGTTGTACTGGCAATACTTTAAAAACAATGTATGGTAGTAACTTTGTTTTATAGGGTCCACCCTTTATGCACACACATTAACTAGACCATTATTTTAAAGAAAGTATGTTGTAACTTCTCATTTCTATTTCTTCTGATTGTCTCTGAAGAATATAATGCAGTTTTCCTTCACAGCTAGTTTATATTACTCTTGTGGTACATGGGATTGAGAATAGTCTAGAAACCATAACTTTCTTTATAAACTTGAAAGCTCTTCTAGCACCCAACTACTGGAAACAGAACTGCTTAGTAACATACTCAACAGTGGGTTTTTTTTTCTGTAGGCAGCACAATCAATCTTTGTGCCTCAAAACAAAAATGTGATGAACTAGACTGTCAAAGGATGGTTTCCAGTTTTGCAGGAGGTGTGCTGTGAGTTCAGATAATTGTGTCACAGTTTACTGACAGCATAAAGAACTTACCTTTCAAGAATTATTCTTTAGTTTTCCATGAGTTCCTCCTCAGTTTTCTAGCTTCAGACAGTGTTCTCGTTGCAGTTTGCCTCAGTTTCCTTCTTTTGTGAAATATGGTTGGATCTTCCAAAGTATAATTTTCTCCCACTTCAGGGTAAATCAGAAAACTCCAAACTCCAAAGCAATCTTTTACATCATCTCAAGCTCACAAACCCTTCAGCTCTTTCAGCCTTTCTTCCCTGTTGAAGCAGATTTGCTTATTAGATAGTCATGATTTAGTCCCCTTTGGCTAAACAATTTCTTTCTTCACTCTCCTTGGATCACAGGGTTGGTGCAGTCATTTACCACCCCCAGACTAAACCATTTCATCCCTTTCTCCAGACTTACAATCTTGAACCTCATCGATGAAGGGCTTCAACAGTCAATTCAGCTTACATACATTTAAACAGTCTTTTAGTAAATAGCTCAGTATTACATAGCCTTCCCACGGTTAACCTTTTCTGTTGCTCATTTTAAGAAAGCAAAGAGATTTTCTGCCTCTATCTCTAGAAACACTAGATTTGGGCCCTTAATTAAGGACAGGTGCCTAAACATGAGACCTAAATATTACAGCATTACTTTAATTTTCTAACCATTTTTCTCTTTTTTCTTCTATTTGTTATAAGCCTTTTTCTTCATTATTTGGTATCCCTCAGATTTGCTATATGTAGGCTTTGTCAAAGGCCTTTTTCCCCCAGCTCTTTGCTGAGACCCTGGATATTTTATGTTCTCTGGATTTTTTGAGGGTCAGATAGATCTTTTGCAATGTTACGCTCACATGATACTTGCACTCCAACAGTCCCTGTACAGGTACTATCTTTATTTAGAGATGAAAAAGAAGTGGGCCATATCTGACTCTTTACCTTCTGTAAAGGGCAAGTGCACCCTCAGTTATAAGGCAAAAATGATAGTATTCCAGTTCTTATTGTATCCTCTAAACAGCTCTATTGGCAACCCCAATAACTCAAAAATCAAAATTTAGACCACAACAGAACATGCCTGGCTCCAGAAGGGTGAGGAACCCCAGTGGGCACCCATCTACTCCCCACTTGTTCCACAGCCCACTGGGGATATTAGTTGGCAGCCCATTCATGGAGCCAAGAGCATGTGGGTGTACCTGCCATGGTTCACCCCCTCCCTTTTGAACAACTGCCCCTTTTGTGGCATGATGAAGACCCTGGCACATATGTACCTTGAGTACACCAAAGTGCAACCTGTTTTCTAGTTCCCACAGAATCTTCTCCTAAAGTTCTGGCTGCATTTCCCCCCATACCTTCTCATTTATACACACTTCATTCATGGCTCCATGAAGTAATGAGACTGCCTCATCAACCTCCTCCTGGCACTGGCCAAGGTAGCCATCTAAAATACCAGAAGAAGCAACCTAGACAGGGAGATGAATGTTGATTGTGGGGCCTATTGCTGTTTCTCTCTTGGTTCACATATCCAGGCAGGGTTCCTCTGGGCCATCTGTTGTCTCCCTAGACATCTTTGAGGAGCAGTGAGTGCTGTCTTGGCTTCTCTGCTTTGTGTCCCTTTCTGGATCAGTGAATTTAGCCTGTAGCCCTCACACACATCCCTGGTTTTACATCAGTTGTTCCCTAGAATTGCTGAACCCTGGACACTAGCATTTTGCATTACACTGAGGGAGGGGCCCCATCCACTTTCCCCAGACCTCAGTAGGTACTTCCTAATATTCCTTGACACCTACATTTCTGCCAGTGAACATGTGCACAGCTGCTTCAGTCTAGATGCCTAGCTCACACTTAAATCTTAGTAGAATCACCAAACTATGTGTGTTCCTACCTACCTTGTCTGGAGAGTTCACACAAAATGAAGAACTCTCTTATAACCATTTTCCTATTGACTAGGAAACTCACAGGAGAGTTAGGTGTCCCAGGTTTAATTCCTCTATGTTTGATTTAGAGAAGGGTTGTGAACTGGATCTTTACCTCATAGGTACATGTGCTAGCCACCGCACTTCAAGCTAGTCAAGTGTAAGCCTCTCTCAGTCTCTTCTATTAAAGATGTTCATTTTTTCCTAATAAATTAAATATGTATTAGGCTAGAATAAGACTGTGAGAATGACTTTATAATCCTGTGGCTAGATTGCTTATCTAACCAGTGAACAAACACAACTTTAAAACCTTTCTTTGAATCAAGAAGGGGAGCAGATGCGAGTCTACTACATCCTAGATGAATGTCCTAACCACTTGGCCGAAAGATTATTAGAAAGTCCTCCTCATCAATGCTTCTGGTAAAAAATGGCATAGGTGTCTATCTCCAGAAAAAAAGTTTACAGCTGTGGATCACAAGCAAATTGCAAATGTTTAAATCTTTAAGAGGGATGGGGTTTAAGTCTCTCCTCTGCATTCCCTAGTGGTTAATTCAAACAGCTTCCCACTCAAAAACATCCTGACTTTTGTAGATCCCAATTGTTAAGTGACTATCTCTTCCATGTATTGCACAAGGAGCCAGGGAGTCTAAATCTGAGCAGTGGATTCCATTGCATGGCAAGATCCCCCAAAGTTAGTTCAGTGTTGCAATACCCTATGTCAGGGGTTCTTAACTCCTTCATTCTCATGAAACAGTTGGGAGGGCTCCCAGCTGTATGCCACACTCTTCTGCAACCACCACTCCACCAGCTGCCAAAGTTCCTTCCCAACACCCGTACTTTTGGCAGTGGGTCGAGCTGCAGTGTGCCCTGCCACTGAAAAATTTTTCCTTGGGAAATAATTTCAACAGCAGGAGGCTTTATCAAAAGCCCACACTGCTGCGAAACAGAGTGGAGTCATGCAGCTCTTGCAGAGAGTTGCCATCACTGGAGATCTTAAAGGGCCAGCAGCAAAAAAATCAACCTGTTGTCACAGCTCTCCTCAGGCTTTTGGTGGCAAGCTGATTTCACATGTGCCACATTCGGTCACTGTGTTGCAACAGACTTTTTTGTTGTGAAACAGTGGTTGAGACCTGCTGCTCTATGTGTTGTACCTATGTTTCTACTGCAGCAAAAGGGCAGCTGAAAGTCAGCACCAGAGAAACAAGCTGCATTTCCTATCTTTGCTATTCTTTTCTCTCTCTTTTTGTGTTTGTTTGTCTTGTTTGGTCCTTAAAGAAACAGAACTGGACTTTAAGAATAGAAGCTCCAGACTTTATCAACTAGCTTCCGCTTCCATTTTCCCCCAGAAAGAACATTTATTACCATATTTAAGAGACTGTCAAACAGGGGGTTGAAAGAATCATAGACCCATAGGGTTAGAAGGGACCACAGGGACCTAGTCTAACCACTGCCAAGATGCAGGAGTTATGTTTAAACTATCCAGAACAGCTGGCTATATAGCCTTTTTTTGAAATCTCTAGTGAATGTGCTTCCAGCACATCCCTACGCACTTTATTCCATTGTCTTACTGTTCTTAAAGTTCGGAAGTTTTTCCTGACATTTAATCTAAATGTGCTGTGCTGTAGCCTGAACCCATGGTATCTCGTCCTGTCCTCTGGGACAGGAGAGATCAATTTTCTCTATCTTCTTTATGGCAGGCTTCCAACTATTTGAAATTCACTGTAACTTACCCATCCCCTTGCCCTGGTCTCCTTCTTCCAAACTAAATATTCCCAGTTCCTTCAGCCTTTGCTCATACAGCTTGTATTCCATCCCTTTGATCATCTACATTGCTTGCATTTGGAGCCTTTCCAGTTTCTCTACAGTGTTTCTGCAGATTGATGGCCATAGCTGGACACAGGACTCCAGCTACGCCTGACCAGCGGTGAGCAGAGTTGTACTTTCACCTCTTGTGAATTGCATGATATGCCTCTATTTAATGCAATCACAAATTGCCATTGCTTTTTCTGCAATAGCATCATGTCGTTAACTCATGTTGAGATTGTAATACATAGTAGCTTCCAGATCCTTCTCAATACTCCTGTCAAGCCAGTTATTTGTACATTTGTTTTTTGGGTTTTTTTAATTCCTTAAGTGCAGGACCTTATATTTGTCTTTGTTGAACTTCATTTTGTTCTCAATAGTCCAGTTCTCTACTTTATTAAGATACCTCTGAATTACAGTTCTTTCCTCCAAAGAGTTTGCAACCCTTCCAGTTTTGTGTCATCTGCAAATTTGATCAAAATGCTCTCTATTCCAACATCCAGGCAATTAATAAAGATGGTAAATAACACCAGACCCAGAACAGATTCTTGTAGACCACTTGAGACCACTATCCAATTTGGCACAATTCCACTAATAAAACAAACAAGGAGTCCTGTGGCACTTTTAAAGACTAATGTGGTATAATCCAACTTAATCAGATGCACGAAAGGGAAACTATAGTGTGTTAAGTGAACATATATATACAAAAAAGGGTAAAGCACAAGGTCAGTTAATTTTTTTTCAGCAAACCAAAGTTGTTTTGACTCAAACAGTGTGGAATCAGAGATGAGAAGGTGAGAACGTTAGCAGAGATGAAAATTTCGTTTGGTAATGTTAGCCATTTCAAGTCCATTTTCAAACCTAATCTGATGGTATTAAATTTGCATATGAATTCCAGCTGTGCAGTTTCAAGTTGAAGTCTATTTTTAATTTTTTTTTATTATTATTTTTACTTATTTATTTGTTGCTGAAGCACTGCGATTGTCATGTTTTTTAAGAGAATGTCCAGGGAATTTGAAGTGTTCTGCTACTGGTTTTTCAATGTTACCATTCTTGATGTCTGATTTTTGTCCATTTATTTTTTGTGCAGAGACACTCCAATCTGTCTAATGTTTAAGGCAGAGGGGCATTGTTGGCACATAGAATCACAGAAACTGGAAGGGACCATGAGAAGTCATTAAGTCCAGTCCCCCCGCACTCATGGAAGGACAAAGTACCCTCTTAAATTATCCCTGACTGGTGCTTGTCTAACCTACTCTTAAAAACTTCCAGTGATGAAGATTCGATAAACTTCCTAGGCAACTTATTCCAGTGGTTAATCACCCTGACAGTTAGGAATTTATTCCTAATGTCCAACCTAAACGTCCCTTGCTGTAATTTCAGCCCATTGTTTCTTGTCCTATCATCGGTACTTAAGGAGAACATTTTTTCTCCCTCCTCCTCATGACAACCTCTTAGATACTTGAAAGCTGTAATCCTGTCCCCTCTTAGTCTACCCTTTTCCAGACTAAACAAACCCAGCTCTTTCAATCTTCCCTCATAAGCCAAGTGTTCCAGACCTTCATCCTTTCCTGTTGCTCTTCTCTGGGCTTTCTCTAATTTGTGCCAGGGGTGTTGCTGGCGCTGGGCACCCTGGGGCACGTGTCCTGAATCTCCCCCATGGAGCCCCGAGTCTGTTTTGGACCCCCAGTTCTGGCGCTGGGAGCTGGGACCCCGGCAGAGCTCTGTGACTGGGAGCTGCAACTTCCCCTCCCCCGCCCCGGTGCTGCAGCCAGGTGAGTGACCAGCTGGGGGAGGGGAGGGGCCGAGGGAGGAAGGGAGCCACTTTCAAACAAGCAGCTTCTCTGGCAGGGGCTTCTCTCTGCAGGACAGAGGAGGTAGGAGTTGGGGGCGGGGGGGCTGGAGGCAGGGCCGTCCTTAAAGGGGGGCAGGAGGGGCAACCACCCTGGGCCCTGCACTTTGGGGGGCCTCACACTTTTGGGGGATCCCACACAGCCAGCTGGAGTAAGGAAGCAGGGAGCTTTTTCAAGCTGTGGGACGAGGGAGCAGCTCTGGCTGGTCAGGGAAGGGGGAAGGGAATTCAGACAGGCAGCGTTTGGTTACAGGAACTCTTAACTAGCCACCTTCTCACAACTGCTCCCTGAGGGGAAGAGAAAGGGTAGGTGTTGAGATAAAACTTATGGAGCCAGCCTCAGTCAAGCAAACGGGGACAAAGCCAGGAGAATGTAACATCCCCAACCTTTACAAAACAGGACCTTCTCTTTGAATCAGCATCTCCAGAAAGTGTTCTCAGATATTAAAGAACTTTTTTTCCTTCTACATTTAACAAGACTTTTCAGTCTTCAGGAATGTCTTTTTGAGCAAAATTCTCTGTGCAGATAATGATCTATTATACATGAGAGAGAAGACCCCAGGCTAGCGCTCATATGGAAATACTGGGTTTTTAGGGTTAATGGCCATCAATCAACACATTAAAGAAGTTTTTTGTCCTTCCTTCTGCACTGTAAATAAGCCCCATTGTCATTGATTGCAGTCAGACCACCAGTCCCAAAGCATGGCAAAGAGGAAAGCAACTGTGGCCATGCAGATCTAGTTTAGGGAAACAAACAAGGAATCCTGTGGCACTTTTAAAGACTAACAAATTTATTTATTTGTTAGCTTTTAAAAGTGCCACAAAATTCCTTCTTTGATTTACATCAGGGTATGTGACAGGAGGCCAAAGGTCCCTTGTTTGTTCCTCTCATCCTCAAACAGTACCTGAGTTTCATTACTTAGATCACCTGCAAAGCAACGAGGAATGTATGAACACAAATATTAAAATAAGATGGAAAAGAAAGAGTCAGGCAGCATAAAGGAAATAACATACATTAGACAATTGGAATCCAGTGCCTTAAGGTGAGAGAGGACCTGAATTTATTTCTTATCATCCAAAAATAGCTTCCCTCTCTCTGAATTTTCAATTTAACAAAAACTTGATCTAAGAAAAATTATTAAACTTGTAAAATTGTTTGCCCATCTTGAACAGAAAGTCAGAACCACAAAGAAGAGTACCTCCAGATGCTCCTGTCCACTTGGCTGTGAGGTTGATGAAACATCACCATGACACATTCAGTATTGCCTACCCTAAACATCAAAAATAGTCACAAGTCAGGCTTAAATATATCATTAAAACTCACTTATAAATCAAGAGATGTTTAAAGAAATAATAAATGGAGGGAGCTATTATCTCTGACTTCTGGGTTTTGAGCCTTGAGGATAAAGTCAGGTCATGGTTTTCTGCTTCTCTCTGCAACTTTTTAGCCTGAGAGCTAGAAATTTATGATTTTATTAAAGAAAAATTATGACACTGCCCAGTGTTCCCTCTAAGCTGATGATGCAGCTGAACAAGTTATGGGTGCACAAGTTATTGGGGAGCCAGTGGGCAGCAGGGAAGAAGCCTATTGGGGCCTGGAGAACCAGCAGTGAACTTGCTCAGCTGCATCATCAGCTTAGAACAGTGGTTCCCAACCTTTCTCAGGCTGGGGACCCCTTTGTAACAAAAAAAAAAAAAAAAAAATTTTGGGAGCCCCCCCCCCCCAGCTGATTATGTAATCTGGCCTTCATGGGCAGACTCTGACCCGCATCAGTGGGACAGCTGGTGAGCAGCACTGCCACCACCATTGCCCGCACCACTAGGGAGCTGAGTCCTAGCAGCTGTAGTCCCCTGCCCTTGCCCCTGCTGGGGAGCTGCTGTGGCTCCATCCCCCTGCCAGGAGACAGCCACAGATGGGGAGAGGCAGCCCTGGCAGGGAGCATCAGGGCTGTAGCTGGACTCCAGCCCCAGGTAGGGAGAGGCTCCGCAGACCCCCTGAAAAGTGTCCATGGAGCTCTGGGGGTTCCCTGGACCACAGGTTGGGAACCAACTGGCTTAGAGGGAACATTGTGCTGCAAAGTTTAAAATGGGGGGGAGCACACAAACTGATTTGCCCTGGGCCCTGCTCCCCCCTAGGCATGACCCTGGCTGGAGGCCCTGGTCAGACAAGGGGGGGAAGAGGAGGGGCTGCCTGGGGCCAAGGGGGGCTTCCCTGTATGGGCTTCAGCCCCTGGGTGGAAGCAGGGAATTAGTCCCTGGCCTCTGGGTCCCAGGTGGGGTGGGGCCAGGGGATTCTCCCAGGCCTTTGGGCCCTCGGTGGGGCTGTAGGGGTGCCAATAGGCATCCAGACCCCGGGTGGGATGGGCAGGGGTGCCCTGAAATCTCTGGGGCCCATGTGGGACTGGTGGGGATGTCCCCAGGCCTCTGGGGCCCAGGTGGGACTCAGGGGGCTACCCCTAGGCTTCTGGGCCCTGGGTGGGACCGGGGGGTGCCCATAAACCTCTCAGGCCCAGCTGGGATTGGCAGGGGTACCCCTGGGCTGGAGACATTTCCCCCATGGCCTCTAGGTCCCAGCTGGGTCCATGAGCATTTCCCCAGTGCCTGCAGGGGGGACCCCCCCATGGCCTAGGGGCCTCAGGGGGGGTGGCCTGGAAATGGAGCTCCTCACCTGAGCACCAGGTGGCCTAAGGGATGTTCCTAAGCCTCTGTCCAGGCCAGGGTCAGGCCAGCAGAAGGCTGGTGAGCCAGGGACCGTCCCTCAGCCGTGGGTCGCTGGGGATCAGGTTGGTGGTCAGGCTGCTGTGGTGCAGCCCTGACCAGGCAGCCCCCCAGAGCTCAGGGGGTGAGGCTCGGGTGCCAACCCAGAGTCTCCTGCCCTCAGCCCATGCCCATGCCCATGCCCATGTGTCAGGGCTGACCTGGCCTGGGGTCCCCAGCCCTCACCACATGCCCAGGTGGTGGAGCTGCCTGGTCTGACCACTGGGTCTCACATGGCAGTGGGGCTGGCCTGGAACAACCGTGGGGTCTCCTGCCCCTTGCCTTGTTGCCTCAGTTGTGAGGCTGGGGCAGCAGGTGGTCTGGGAAGGTAACCTCATCAACAGTGCTATTATTTGTAAAGGTGAACTCTGCTGAACACCACCATATGCTGTGCCTAGTATTTATCCTGTGCTTGAAATTGTTCTCTTGTGTGAGACATTGTTCTACATTAAGCAGGAAGTGACTGGAGGTGTGGGTCAGGGACAGATAATATGGAGGGTCAGAGATAATTAATTGTGTTTACCTTTAAAGTACATGTTAATTAATGTAGGATATATGTCCTTTAGTGTCATAAGTGAAATAATTCTGTAACCCTGAGACAAGACTCCATATTGCCAGTTTGGAATTCCTGCTTAAACACTACTCCATTTTGCATACTTGGTGAAACCTGGTTTAGGCATATGCTGTGTATGTTCATTTAAATGTGTGAATGGGCCAGTCTCAATTGCCAGCCTGTCTTGATTGACTGACCACAATTACCATCTAACTAGCTGAATGATGCAGACATCTCTGATTAAAGGAGCCACCCCTACATTGTAGCCAGAGGTGGCCTTAGGCAATTGGGAGCCCTAATCCAAGACCCCTTGTGGGGCCCACTATTGACCCCCACTGCTACCTTCCCTGTGGTTCCAGTCCCTCCTGCACCCTTAACTGCCCCATATCACCCCCCAGGATTTGTTGTTTGTTTTGCTGAACCAAACTAATATGATTATCCCTCTGGAACTTGTAAATTATTCTTGGCTATGGTATTTTTAAAGATCTTCCCATCGTGAAGCTTGTAAGTTGATCATCATTCACTTAACATAAAGCAGCTAATGCTGAACTACAAAGTTGAAGTGAACATTTTAATTTTTTTTTAAAAAGTGTGAGCATTAATTAATAAATAAGAAGTGGCTCAAAAATAACTAAAATACCACATTTAAAATTTTGGCGGTCATATCTTACACATTTTTCATATGGGCTTGGGTTTATGTGCACTAGAGATATTTAATACAAATAATAATAATAAATAAAAATAAGTGAAATGAAAAACACCAAATTTCAATGAAATTCTCTGATGTACTCAAGTTTATAAGACTCTGGCCCCCTCAAAATATTAAATAGTTAAGTACAAAGGAAGCTAAAGAATTACTTATCAAAAGAAAGACATACTGCTCAGACATCACACACAGATGTAATGATTGCCAAAGGAAAGCACTGTATTTAGATGTAGCAGCCTATATGGACCTACCTGGTAACCTGAGCTAAAAAATGTCAAAGTAAAAATTTCCACAAAGTCAAAGGAAAATGCAAAAATACAGGTAAAAAAGAAAAGAAAAGGGCAGTATTTCACAAAATTAAAAGAATGGCAAAATAAATGGCCACACTGAGGAATTAAAAGCTGAGGCCACTGTAAAAGTTCCTGTCATTGTGCTGTCTATTGCTTGCTCCTGCTTTTTTAGCATGTCAATGTGAAGGTGATGAGCAGAGAATGGTGAAATCTTCATTTCAGATGAAGCACAGATCCTAATGATAGCTTGCCTTGATGAACCAAGAGTGAAAAGTGCTGAGGCTTCCTGTCCTACTAGCTCTGCTATATGGGAAAAATTTCTATATTTTTTTTATGTTTTCATTTCTGTCTACGAGATTGAAGATGGGGCCCCTTATTGTTTGGGGCCTTAGGTAGCCACCTGCTTTGCCTACCCCAAAAGCCACCACTGATTGTGGCTACAGAAGACTGAACAAATATTAGCAGACTGGGCCTGGGGAAAAAATTCCTGAGATTTGAGAGTTCTGCTGGGAGATCATGAGTGAGGCTTGACCTACCAATAATGTCGCTACTTAATATCACTATTCATTCTGCTCTTCAGTTTTGCCCTCCTATGACTGCACAACATAAGTACACATCAGGCAGCATGCCACAAAGTTAACTATCCTTTTACTGAAAAGTTCCGGGGGGGGGGTAGCCATGTTGGTCTAATCCAGTAAAAATAGAAAAGAATTCTGTGGTACTTTTCAAGAGTAACACATTTATTTATCACACAAGCAAAATCCTATTTGGAAACCATTTTCAAGTGTCTCACAAAGTGGGATTTCACCCACAAAAGCTCTAGCAATAAATAAACTTGTTACTCTTTGAATGTGCCTTTCTTGTTTTACAATTGTTGTATTTCATTGTGAATTCCTGTAATGTTGTCTGTCTTGCATTGGATAGTGTGATCCCAGTAATGCTGTATTTTTGGTTTGGACTCGCTCTTTCCTGTAAGAGTGGGCTTTCTTAGTTTTTGCTGCTAAATCCTCTCTGCTTTGCTTCCCCAGAAGGGGGATTGGGAGTCTGGCAGGAGCTAAGGGCAGGGTGGGAGAAATACTGCAGGAGGTTTCTCTGCTTTCTTCTCAGTTCACTTTGTTGTCCTCTCTTTGGCTATTTGCTGGGGAGGCAGAAGGCAGGCAGCCTGGCTGCCTGGCTGGGTCAGCCAGTTTGGTGTGACCCTGCTTATAGCACTGCACTGGCAGCCCCAGCCAGCCTGCCTGCTTGCCTCATGAGCTCCCCAACTTCCCCTACCTGGGTTGCATACACCTAGAAGCTGGGAGGGTCAGAGCCTGTTTAAATTTCCTGCCATGTGTTATAAGCAGCCCAGCATGGCAAATTGCAGCTGCTGTGCTACCATCCTTCCCCTCCCCTGCTCCACAATCTCATGCTGTCACTCAAAGTGGAGTGCAAGCATTACAGCAAAGTTCAGAAGAGGCATGGGCTCTATTTTAAAAGCTTGAGAACTGCAGTGGTAGGTGTCTTCAGCGTGGGTCAGCAGGGTGTCATCTCTCATCTGGGCTCCTAGATGCCATCCACTTCTCAAGTAGGCTGGAGACCCTAAACAAGTTGACTGGAAGTCCCAGGATTGGTCTCATCCACCACCCTCCCTCCCAATCCTATTTTCTGATCTCCATGATGCCTGATGTTTAGCAACAGAAACCTATAGGAGATAGGGAAAGATATGCCTTGTCAGAGGAGGAGAATCTTTATGGGCACGTCTACACAGCACTTTTATTTCGAAATAACACTCGTTATTTCGAAATAAAAGAAATTAGGTCTACATGACGTTTTCTTATTTCGAAAGGACGGACCTCGTCCTTTCGAAATATGAATCGTCATTTCGAAAAAGTAAAACCTGCCCCCCCCTCGAAATGGCTGTTATTTCGGAAGGGATATTTCGAAATAAAGCTGTTCTTTCGAAACGACACTGTGTAGACCTGTTGTTTCGAAAGAGCTGTTTCGAAAGAACAGGTCCAAACGGCTTTATTTCGAAATATCCCTTCTGAAATAACAGCTATTGGGATTGCAGGCTTTCCCTTAATTCGAATTAACATTTTGTTAATTCGAATTAACTTATTTCGAAATAAGGATTTTATTTTGAAATAACTCATTTCGAAATCCTTATTTCGAAATAACAATGCATGTGTAGACATAGCCTATATGTCCTCCTCACATGGTCAGTGAGCTTTTAAGAGGATACTGCCAGCACCTTGATTCATTTGTAGGGAACACTGGAGGAGAATGATTGCATTAAAACTAAAATGAGCAGAGGGGTATGAAGGAGGAGTTGTATCACAGCATGGCATGGGGCCTCTGTGTGGTGGGAGAGTGCTACAGAGGCTAAACACTCTGGACCAGGATAATCCATGGACATCGACATGGTCAGACTGCATTGGTGCCTAGACAGCTGCTGGCTAGAAGTTGACGGCTTCAATTTTAGTCATCAGCTGGCATGGCCCTAGGGACTATATTTCCTTTCAGAAACATCACATCTCCATGTTTCCAAAATTTCTATTTCATGTGGAACTTCCCCACTTTAAAATATTTCATGTGAATTCCAGTTTCAAGTGGGGCCCAGGATAGGGATAGGGCCTGTTGGGTAATGGGGGGGGGAAGAGGGTGTCTGTTGTGGGTGTGGCCTATTGGGGGTGGACCCATGACAGGGGTAGGGTCTAGCACAAGTGGAGCCTGTGGGCCTGTGCCCCGGGTCTTTTTGCTATCCAGCAACGCCCCTGATTTGTGCACATCTTTCCTGAAATAAGGCACCCAGAACTGGACACAATACTCCAGTTGAGGCCTAATCAGGGTGGAAATGAGTGGAAGAATTACTGCTCGTGTCTTATTTACAGTACTCCTGTTAATGCATCCCAGAATGGTGTTTGCTTTTTTTGAAATAGTGTTAAAATGTTGACTCATATTTAGCTTGTGATCTACTATGACATCCAGATCCCTTTCTGTAGTACTCCTTCCTAGGCAATCATTGCCCATTTTATACGTGTGCAATTGATTGTTCCTTCCTATGTGGAGTACTTTGCATTTGTCTTTATAGAATTTCATTCTGTTTAAGTCAGACCAATTCTGAAGTTTATTCAAATCATTTTGAAGTGTGATCCTATCCTGCAAAGCACTTGCAACCATTTCCAGCTTGATATCATTGGAAAGCTTTATATGTGTACTCCCTATGCCATCATCTAAAAAATTGATGGAAATATTGAACAAAACTGGACCCAGAACTGATCCCTGTGGTATCCTCCTTGTTATGCCCTTCCGGCATAACTGTGTACCATTGATAACCACTCTCTGGCAGGGGTTATCCAACAACATTTTCACCCATCTTATAGGAGGTCCATCCAGGCTGTACTTCCTTAATTTGTTAATGAGAAGGTGATATGATACCATATCAAAAGCCTTACTATAGTCTAGATATACCAAATGTACTGCTTCCCCTCTATCCACAAGGCTTGTTGACCCATCAGAGAAAGCTATTAAGTTAGTCTGACATGATTTGTTCTTGACAGATCCATGCTGACTATCACTTAGCTTCTTATTTTCTTCTAGATGCTTGCTAATGAATTCTTTAGTTATTTGCTTGATTGTTTTTCCTGGTACATGATGGCATATATCACATTGGTAGATGTGCAGGTGAATGAGTCCCTGATGGAGTGACTGATTTGGTTAGGCCTGGGATGGGCATCCCCAGGAGAGTGTCACTTGAGTAGATATGCAAGCAAGGTACAATCATATTCCATTAATAGTAATTCATTTTTTTCTGTTTTTTTTTCTTTTTTTTTTTTTTTACCAATTTTTTATTAACTAAATGGTAGTTCCATCACACCTACATTTCTCCAGCTTACTTATGAGAATTTCATATGGGACTGTGTCAACGGTCCTCTAAAGTCAAAGTATATTTTTTCAACCATATTCCCCCTATGCGCCAAACCAGTTATTTATCAAAGAAGGTAATCCAACTGACTTTGCATTATTTTTTTCTTAGTAACGCCATACAGGAAGCTAATGATCATGTCTTGGTCCTCTAGGTATTTGCAAATTGAATATTTTATACATTGCTCTAATAGCATCACTGGTATTGAGGTCATACTGACTTGTATATACTTCTCTGGCTCCTACTTTTTCCTGGTTTCAAAGATGAATACTACCATAGCCCTTCTCCAATCTTCCAAAACCAATCCCACCATCCAGGACTTCATAAGTATTATGACAGTGGCTCCAAGATTTCTCTAGCTAATTCCTTCAACATCCTCGATTGAATAGCATCAGATCCTACCTTCTTATTTCCATTTAAATTAGTCAAGAGATCTGATGAGTTCTTATTCTGATTTGTATCTTTCTTGAGAAAAGCCTTCTGCACCTAAAAAGAAAGAGAATAAGGTATATGTTTAAAATAAACACTTTTATAAATATTTTCCATTGCAAGTGCTTGAACTATTTTTGTTTTGTTTTTATAACTTTAATAACAGATTTTTAATAGTGGTTGTGACAATGGGAATAATCCAGTGTAACTTGACCTGAAATCCAAGTTAACACTTAACTGTTTATTGCTATACCAGTGGACAATTGTTTTATTAATATCATATATCTTGTTGGGCCTGACAAAGTCTTTTTAATACAACCATTCCCCATCCTCCCTGTCCAGGTCTGAGGAAATGCAGCTAGGTAGGAGCTTCTTCTCCTTTCTCCCAGGCCTGGGATGGGCATCACTAGGAATTCTTCACTCTCTGCTCTTTTCAGGGATGGTGTTGCTGGGTACAGTGTGTGATGGGTGGGTGGGGGGGATGAAAAAGGAGATGCCAATCTGTTTTTCATAAAGAGGGAACACAGCCACCATGAGCTGCTGAACTCTTTATGCTCCCTCCTGCTTCATCTCACCTTGAGAAAACAGTATTTGCTAATCCATCTCCTACACCCCAAACCTTCTTTTGACTCCTATTTGGGGCAGCAGGTTGAAGCTTTTTGTATCGTGACAGGACTGGCTACAGTAGAGGCCAAAAGTATGTTAATCACAATGAATCATAACAGTTAGCAACACTGAAACAAGTAGCTGGATATTAAGTGGTGTGACTTATACCCATAAAAAGTTTTCTTGACAATTGATGACTTGTGTGAAGGATGTTGATGTATGTACTTTTGTGACTACAGTGTCATCTGGGAAGAAGGTGCAAAGTTTCTAAACGAACTGGAGAGGGAAGGAGGTATTTTCCACTATAGCCATCACCTGGGTTCCTAGGCTGACTGAAGAGGACACTGTGATAAACTCCTTTGTCAAACAGGAGGAGGATGCATTTTCAAGGGAAAGCAATAGCCAGCTAGCTTCCCAAAATATTTCTCATCACTTGCCTCGGTTGCTCAGATTATGAACTGGCTGTTCATTTAATTAATCTCTGACAGTCATGAGTCTATTTTTGTGATGGCAGAGGAGAAAAAGGATCTCTTTACTTCCTTAAATATAGTGTTGGTCTGAAGGAAGCTTCTGTGATGGATATATATTTGCTTCTGCATCAGAATCATTTGGACTGTCTACCTATTCACTTCATCTCTTGTTGCTCATCTGTGAAACATAATAATCGTGCTGGCAGGAGAGGGAGAGGAGGTAGTTTTCCACAAAAACATCAGTGATTGTGCTCATGAGGTAGTTCTACTGATTTCTTATCACCTTGGCTTTGCAGTTGGATGGTTCAAAATCCTGTGAGTGTTAAATGATTTATGGATGAAACAGCTTTGGCAGTTTGTTTGCCTAGTGGGATAGAGGCTAGGCTAAGTACTGACTACTGTGTATTTTACAGTTGGATAGATGAATGAAAGTTGTGGAATAGTGTTCCTCTGGACTCTGCTGCTGTTCCCACCCTTTACTTCATGTTTCTATTATGTCAGCAACCTTAATTTGCATATCCTGAAGAAATCAGAGAGCTGAAACTAATCCCAGGGTGATTACAGGTGCTTTTTTCACAATGGAAACTTTAATTCATATCTCATCTCAATGGCTACCCACGAGTAAATTCTTAAATGATCTGCTGTTGCTAGGACACTGCTACTTTAAGTTGGAAAATCTTTGTTCACACTGGATATCTTCTGATAAACTGGACTTTTACATCTGGCAAAAGTAGAAAGAGTAATCATTAAAACTAAGCAGTTCTAACAATTTCAAAAGGTATCTGGTGTCTTCTATAATCGTAAACTACTCTAGCTTTATTATTTATTACTGTACAATACAAGAGTGTACAAAACATACTAGGCCCTTTTCAGATACAGGAAAAAAATCACAATTTTTGTCACAGTTAATATAGATGCATAGATTCAAAGATTCTGAGGCCAGAATGAGTCCTTGTGATCATCTAATCTGACCTCCTGTAGCACAAAGCCCATTGAACTTCCCTAAAATAATCCCTAGAATATCTTTAAGAAAGCCATCCAAATTGGATTTAAAAATTGTCAGTAATGGAGAATCCCCCATCCCCTTGGTAAACGTACCAATGGTTAATTACTTTAACTGTTAAAAAGTCATACCCTTCTTCCAGCATGAATTTCTCTAACTTCAGTTTCTAGCCATTGATTTGTGTTCTCTCTCCCTCTGCTAGATTGCCCATTATTAACTATTTCTACCCCATGTAAATGTGTCTACACTATAAATGTCACCCCTTAACTTTCTTTTTTGTTAAGCTAAATAGGTGGAGTTCCTGGGTCTATGATTATAAGACGTCCTTTAATCATTCTTGTGGCTCTTCTCTGAACCATCTCCAATTTTTCCAACATCCTTCTCAAGTTATGAGCACCAGAATTAGACACAATATTCAAACAGTGGTTGCATCAGTGCCAAATGCAGAGGTAAAAAATAATTTCTCTGCTCCTACTTGCGATTCCTCTGTTTAGGCAACCAAGGATTGCATTAACTCTTTTGATCTCAATAGTACGCTTGGCGCTCAGGTTTGGCTGGTTGTTCACCATGATCTGCAATTATTTTTCACAGTCACTGCTTACTAGGATATATATTGTTTGTTTGTGCCCTGTATAACAAGCAATCAAAATTACTTTGTATCAGTGACCTGTCATCTTCATTATTTATCACTCAGCTAACAGAAACACAACCCCTCGATGACAATTTCCTGTTTGCAATTAAATTTTGAGATTTATCAGCTATCAAGCTTTTAATTCATTTAATGGGTGCTGTGTGATAGCTGTCATTCTAGGTTTTTAATCAAAATGTTATGAGGTACCAAGTCAATCAAAGTCAAATATACAATCAAAAAGACAAAGATAAGTATATTTCCTACTTTGCAGGAGTGTTGTGGGTATAAGAGATTATGAAGTTCTCAGCTACCATGGTAATAGAGTCCATGTAAATACCTAAGATAATAGATAGTGGCTGAGGGAGAAGATCTATCGTAGGAATAAAGTGATGAGGCTGATGAAAACAACACATTTTATTAGCTATAAATGTATTTGTTTCATTTTGTTTAAGCTAAAACACTCAAATTCTCTTTCCTCGTCCTCCCCACAATTCAGTCCTTTCACCATTCCACTATTCCAATTTCCAGATTTCAAAGGTTTTCCTACATATACATGAGCTGTTCACTCACAAGATAAATAAAACAGACAAAAATAAAAACTCACTTTGTTGTAAAAAAAACAACAAGGAGTTGTGTGGCACTTTAAAACCACCAGATTTATTTTTTGCATTTTAGTCTTAAAGTGCCACACAACTCCTTGTTGTTTATTTACTGGACTAGACTAACACGGCTATCCCTTTTGAAATTCACTTTGTTGTGTCACTAATAAATACATGGAATATAATGACAACCAAATGGACAATAAAAAAAAAGACAGTATCATCTCTTGGGAATAATTCTTCCAGATTTCTGAGCCAAGAGAACCAAAAAACCTCTTCTCTTCCTGAGAAAGTCATTCTTCAAATTTAAATTGAGTGCAGCACGTATGGCGACAAGACTTTAAGAGTGTAGTTCAAGCTGGTTAAGCTGCATATCTATTGCAGGTGCTATTAATATACTGTAAAATTATATACCATGTTATTAAGTCTCAGCACAAAATTTAAGGAGCAACTGGCAACTAGGGTCTCGGATTACAGTGAATACGATTTATTGTGTCTTGAGCCATATCAGTTGTGAGATGAACCAAATAATAGAAAGAACAGAATTCTAAAGAGAAACTTATTGACTCTATAGGTCAAATAAGGTCAGTTTGATGAAAATTCACACGCTCAAAGGCATTTTAACCACAGTCCTGTTTCACAGTACAAGATAAAGGGAAACTAGGTTGTGAGATATTAGTTATAGATATCTCCAGGGGGAACAGCACAAAACAGATGTAAAGCCCAGAGAATCACAGTGTTAGTATCATCCACAAATATAATTTATTTGGTGTTTACTCCTTTTTTTAGACAATTAATGATAAATAAGACTTGATTACTGTAGAACAGCTAAATACTTTCTCCTCTTATTTATTTATTTATTTATTTATTTATTTATTTATTTTTAAAATAGGCCTGTAGCCAGTGCTCAATTCAGGATGAAGTGTTTATTTTCAAATTGAGTTGAATTAATTTTTAAAGTAAGGTTTTCTGTGGTATTCTCAAATACCGTATCTGATACAGTACATCTACTAAGTTTCTTTCTAGAGAAGTTTGGAAATTTTTCAGTGGAACATTATTGTATTGTCCCCTCTGCCTTACATGGGCCAAAGTGCACTGTCTCTATGCAAAGCAATAAATGGATGAAAATCAGACACCAACATCAAAAATGGTTACATTCAAAAACCATTAGGCAAACACTTCAACCTCTCTGGACGTTTTGTAACAGACATGACAGTTATAGTACCTTAACAAAAACAACAACAAGAACAACAACAACTTCAAAAAACAGACTTCAATGTGAAACTGCAAAACTGGATTTATATGCAAATTTGATATCATCAGATTAGGTCAGAATAGGGACTTGGAATGGCTAAGTCACTACGAAAGATAATGATCCCTCTTTTAACATTCTCACCTTCTCATCTATTGTTCTTTAAAACCAGCATTTACACTGAATAAAAAAACTTGTTTGGTTTGCTGAAATAGACTAACAGACTGTCCCCTGGAACTATTTGAACTGACCTCTCCCTGCAAGTATATACGCACCTAACGTACTACAGTTTTCATTTCATGTAGCTATTGAAATGGGATTATACACACAAAATCCCATGAGATAAATAAATTTGTTAGTCTTTAGAAGTACCACAGGACTTGTTTTTTTTGTTTTGCTGAAATAGACTAAGATTGCTGTTCCACCAGAACAAATATCTTGAAAGTCACAATCAAATGGCAACAGCTGGCAATAGTCAGCTGAAACTAAATAAAAGCTGAGAAATGGAGTTGAAGATTTGATCCTTGATGCCATCCCAATCTTTTTTGTGTCTGTTCTGACCACAAGTGAATTAATCCTTGTTATTATATATCTGCTGCTTGTTTTTTATTAGCTGTGTTTTGAATGATAAAATCCTTAATTTGATTAACTTGTTGTAATGGTTTGTGTATTATCAAGATTTGTTGCAAAATCATTTTATTTTTATGTAATATGTATCCTTGTCCCAGCCAGAAAGTCCTGCTCTTCCTACTTTTCAGGGTTAAAATATGAGTTGTTTTGGATAAAGATAAACTGAAAGGGGTCGCATGGGCATTTTGAATGGTCATCTCAGACTCAGCCTTTTCAGACTGGATGGACTTAGTTCAGGAAGCAGCTTATAAAAGTCTTGTGACTGAAGCTAATTCTGCACAATTATGTGAAGACAGTTTACCATTAGTAGATGGTGACTTCGGGTCAGGGAACAACCTGAAAGAAGTTCTTCAAAGTAGCCACAAAGGGCTAACAGACCAAAGAACATTTTTTTCTCCCCTTTCTCGATTGACAGAAAGTGCGAAATTTCTTCTGTGATGCTCCTCCCAAGGGGTATCTAAGGTTGTGAGACACCTCACCACTACCTGCTCTTAGTGAAAAGTAACTTTGTAGTCTACTGTGGATCTGCTCCCTGGACCCAACAGCCTCTTTCAATACAAGCGCTGCTTTCCAAGCCTCCACAGATCTAGTTCTCTCTGTAAAGGTAACAGCTTGCACACACCGACTCCCAAATACTCAGTGTTCTCTGAAGCATCCGCCCCTTTATCTACCAAAGGCTCACAGATTTACCTGGCCTACTGTCCTCAAAGAAATAGTTCACAGCACCTTGTAAGAGTCAACTCCGGACCAGCACTTCACCTAACATTACAGCTCTGAGGGATATTGATAGAGAAAACAAGAACAAGACTTCATGGAAGAACGGAGATTCAAATGACAATAAGAATGTTGGAAAGAAACTGTTATAGGTAAAATAAAATCATAACACTTTGTCTAGAGCAGTGGTTCTCAAACATCTAAATGGAGCCTGCCCCTCCCCCTTTAGCCTTTGATGTAACAACTGTGCCTCCCCTTGAGGCTCCCCCCTTTCAGAAAAAAGCAAGTCCTACAGTGCAGAAAGTGTCCCCTAACAATTGTGCCCCCCCTTCCCTCATATCTCCTCTTTCAGAAAAGAACAGGGCCAACAGCAGAGGAAGAGGAGGATGTAGCAGCACAGGGCAGGGAACATGCCCAGCAATGGCAGAGGGTGTGTGATGGTTGTAGCTGCTTTTGCCTCTGGGGAGTATGGAGGTAGACTAGTTCTCTTCCCTGCTCCACCAGCAGTGCTGGGCCCATCATCTGCAGTAAACACTTGCTAGTGGTCCCTGACCTCCAACATCTGCCCATGGCTGTTCATGTGAGATGCTGGGATCCTCACTGTTGCTCAGGCCCACTCTCAGCCCAGTGCTCCTTGGCACCCCCATGATCCATCCCATGGTCCCCCTGGGAGTGTGGTCCTGTGGAGCAGGAAGGCACGGCCCCCCCCCCAGAGATAGCTCAGAAGGAACTGCCTGACTGCAGGGAGGCAGAGCCAGGAGTGGCCTGTGAGCCAGGCCAGAAGCAGAGGGGTGGGACAAGAAGTATGAGAAGGGAGGCGGGCAGCTCAGTCAAGCTCAAGCCATGGAAGGGAAAGGATGTATCTCTGCTCCCTCCTGACCCTGGGCCACCCTACAGGAAAGCAGAGCTATGGCCTATAGACCCAGGCCCAGGCCTCTGGCAGGGGCTGCCCGCAGCCAGAGACTGGGAGATAATGCCCGAACCCTGGGCCACCACAAGCTGTGAGGAGGAGCCACTAGCAGGGAGGCCCACTGGGGCCCTTGAGTCACCACCTGCCGGAAACCCTGAGCCCCTGCCCACTCCTTACAACTTGGAGGAACTACTACCCCTGACTGGTGAGGACCCCCTGACCACCAAAAGGTGTGACCTAGAGGAGTTGCCATCCACCAGCGAACCTGACATGCTACCAGACCTGCCACCACCTGACAAGACAGAGGGGTTCTACAACCTACCCCTGGGCGACTACCCCAAGGAGCCAGAAGACAAGGCTTCAGCTCAGGTTCTGCCAGGACAGGGGCCCTGGGTTGACCCAGGGGAATGAGGGTATCAACCCTTTGCTACAGGCTCCACCTCAGGGTCAGTGTGTTGTGGCTGCCGGGACCTGGGCTGGGACACAGTGAAGCTCTGTGACCCTACACCAAACGCCCCCTTCATGGATCACAAACCCAAGAATTGAGTCTGCCATTTTCCCCTAACCCTAGAGACTCAGCCCATGAGTTTGCTCTACCAAGGGGCTAGAGACTTGGCAGGTCTACCCTACAACAGACCGGCGACCCTGGTTAGCCACCCCTCCTCACTCAGGAGGGTGGACAACCATGTTACAGACCCCCACACTGAGAACCACAGGTCTAGAGACTAAATAAACAAGTTAACCTCTTGTCTAAAAGTTTTCTCACCTAAAGCCCCCTTTCAATATTTACAAGCAAGTCTGCAGAACACCCCTTTTTTTGGTGAAGCGAAAGCATTGTCCCTTTTCTTCCTCAATAAAGGGCACTTGAGCTATCCTTTGGCTCCCGAATACGGTGGCACAAACCTTTGATGTATACCTGTTGTACTAATGTAGTTGGAATATCTGACAAAAGGTGTTAACATAATCCAGTCAGTGGCCAGCATTAAACAGAGTTAAACAAGGTTTGGTGTATAGAGATCTCAGCTAGTGATGTAAAATTTTGCTTAATTAACAACATGTTTAAACTTTTAAAAATAGAACATTTAAATAGTTGAACTGTTTATCTCTGCTGGTGGTGGCTCAGTGCCTCCCCGAGAACAAGCAAGAGCTGCTCAGTTGCAGCTTGGCATGCGTGGCAGGGGGCAGCGCATGGTGAGAAACAGCTGGGCAGCTCCCACTCATAGGGTAGATGCCAAGCAAGTGTGGTTCCGCTTCCTCACCCCTCCACATGTGCAGAGCTGGAGGTGGACAGCTTTCACTTGGCAGGCTTGGGGCTTCCCCACTCCCCTGAGGGCAACATTTAAAGTAAATTGTAAAGGGTAATACCATTGCTCATCATTTCAACATTTAATCTCAGTGTGTTTAGTACCATGGCAAACATACCATTAAACACTTTTATTACAGACGAAGAAAAGGGAGAAAAGTTGAAACATTTGAAACATAATGTATTAAATAAGGTTTCCATATCAGCAAGATCCCTAGTACCCCTTCAAGTAACATCAAGGAAGAAGAAATGAGGACTCATTGGTGGAGTAGCTTGTAAGCCTTCTTGGTGATTAAAAAGCACACGGACACCTCCAGGACATCTTCCCCAATCAGATAGAAGGGCAGGGCCTCCTTCATGCTCCCTGTGTCAGTATTTCCTAACACTTGGTTTCTTCTCTCAGCTGATAGTTAAGCACTTCATTAGCTCGTCAGACTCATTACAGGTGCAAGGTATCCTCTCTGACCCCTCAAACCCAATCTGATGACCTTAATTCCTCCTACTAAAACTACACCAAATGCATGTTCTATGTGACCAGAATGCTCTGTTTATAGCAGTTAACAGCACACTGTCATAGGGGGTCTCTATATTTTTACATAGTTCATACTATAAGCAAACAAACCCCTAAGAAGCATAGATCAACAGTCCCCAAATGCAGCAATCTTCTATGCTGTGGTCTGTAATCCACAGGAAGGTGCACACTGAAACCCATAGTGTGAAAAAAATAATGTTTTTACTTTTTCATGATTTCAATATAGGCAGATAATATTGGATGGGGGTTATTTAACATATGTTTTGAAGTTACTCCTTCCACTGTTTTTGCCTTTTTTTCTGGTCAGCTTCCTTTCCCTTTCAAATTCCAACAGGTGAGGTCCCCACTTGTGGCCAGCAGATGTAAGTTCAAGTCCTCTTAATGAGCCATAAACGGCCATACTTGATCAAATTAATGGTCCATCCAGTCTAGGATTCTGTTTCTGATGCAGCTCAGTAGCAGAGTTTCAAAGGAATGTATAGAATAGGGCAGCTGGAGTGATCCATCCTTGTTTTCCCTTTCTGATTTCTTTCCAAAGGGGCAGCTGTGCTAGTCTAGTTCAGTAAAACAAAGGAATCCTGTGGCACTTAAAGGAGTCCTGTGGCAATAAATTTATTTATTGCATGAACTTTCATGGGAGAAATTCCCACTTCATCAGATGCTTTGAGATGAGACTTAGGGTCTCCCCAAACATGGATTTCTATCCTTGACCATCTTGGCTAATATTGTTAGTAATTTTATTGAAGAAAAATGGTAACAAATAATCAAAAAATTATTTAAATTTGATCTAATGATCTCAGCTAGCTAACCTAAACCATGATGTTTATTTTAGCTAAACAGATTTAAAAGTATTACCGTTACAAATACTTACGAAAGCTAATTTACTCCCATATGAAAAAGATGTATACTCTCCCTATCATCTGCTGCCTGTGACTCACTGGATTGCATTCAGGGTTGCAGCCACTGAGTCTCTGTTAAAGGCATATTTAATTACACTGCTGTATAATTCCTTCCTAATGTGCAATGGTTGCATATTAAATATTAGTTACCAGAACTATTTTTAAATATCTCTTTTAAAATAAACACACACATCTGTCACTTAAAGATTGAGTTAATGTGAACCTTAATATCTTGTTGTATAGTTCCTTTTTACATCTTGGATCTTTTGGAAGATGTCTCTCTCTCGTGGGAATTCATGAATAAACATCCCTCTTATTACTAAGGTGGCTGATATCTCATCTTTCATAAATACAATAATAAACTCATAATTTATAGATGAAATACAATTTATATCAGATGGCCACCTATGGACATATGACACTAGCATTGGATTCATACAGTCTTTCTGTAGTGAGTACCTCTGAAAGGTAACTACTCTGTATCTTCTACTACCTGGTGTAGTCCTCCTGAATTTCTCTGCTTCCTTGGTTCTCTGTATTTTATCAAATGTAATCTCAAAACAGACCTTTTCTTCCTCCCATTACCTGTTTCCTCCCATTTCCTACGTTTGTTGTTTAATATCTTAACTTCATATTGCTGTAATTTACTTTCGAGGTCTCTTGTTATACAGGTCATAAGAAAAAGATGTGCAATAAATCAATGGGTTAGATGGTGTTGTTTTCCTTATTACAAATCTAAATTGAGCACATTACCATTCACAGGTAAAGCCAGATGTTTACCAGATCAAAAAAGAGGTGTCTGAGTGTTATGATGCTTGAGCTCTCACTGTTATGATTATCACCAGTACAGCTTTCTTTATATTTGGTGTGTAATTACTTGCACTCAGTCATCGTACAGTTGATCATGTGACTAAGCACAGTTCAAATGGTCCACAAAGGATAAGAAATTAAGATTTTGCTTCACTTTTGAATCAAAATATGAATAGTCTGCATGAATCTGAATTTTTTAGGACTCGTGGAAATGCATTTTAGAGCAGCTTTGTATCTGTAACAATATGAACTGAATACAATTTTGTTCCAAAACCACTATCTGCCAAGTCAAAAAGATGATGTGATATGTCTCAGATGCTCAAAAATATGTATGAGATGGAAAGGAAGGAGTTCTTTGTTTGAGTTATCATGACCTCTTTAAAACTAGGAATGTTCCTCCTTTCAGTGTGTTTTCTGTATAGCACTGGCCTTACTGATTTTAAGAACAAGTATAAAGTCAAGCTTTTTGTAAAGTACAACACACAGATCACTAAAGGAGCTACAGAGCAGCTGAGCAAAGAAAATCAAAAGCAAGCACATAGGTAAAAGACAACCCTTTCACATGTCAGTATATGTATGTTGTAGCTATTTAGGTTCTAGAGTTAGTAGTAACCTCTCAATGGATTTAGAAATAAATGTTCACATTGAAAAGACTGCCACCAAGATCAGTACACTAAGTAAGAGAGCATGGAAGGTCTCAAAGCTTACTATCAAAACCAAAATGCTAGTGTATCAAGCTTGCATCCTCAGAACTCTCATATACTGTGAGGAAACATTACAACTTACATTCATCACGAGAAAAGGTTAAATAGTTTGCACTTATGCTGCTTATTTTATATAGTCAACATCAAACAACAAGATAAATTTATCAGTGCAGAAGCTGTTCAAAGGACAAATATACTAGGTGTAATAGTCTTGCTCAAGCAAAGATGACTGCAGTGGAGGGACTAATTGCAAGATGTATGCATGACTAGGTACGTACCAGGTGAGGTACTATTGGAGGAAATAAGAACAACACGTCATCCCAAGTTTCACTATAAAGATATATGCAAGCTAGGTATTAAGGAATTTGGAATTGATCCTGACCGATATGAAACCTTGACAAGTGATCACAACAAGTGGCACCATCATCTCCATCAAGACATCAAAATCCATGACAGGAGCTGGATGCAAAACCCGAAAGGAGCTTGCAGGCAGCATGCAGCTTCCAACCAAGACACACAGATTTGCAATCAATGCTAAAGATTATGCAGATTGGGGATTGGGCTACTTAGTCACATAAAACACTGCAAACCTGCTACATCAAAGCCTGCAATTTCCACTGTCTCTCATAGACAAAGAATGACAGCCACTTTCTTCTTTGCCCTTCAACTTTGAAATGAGCCTTTGTCCCTTGTTACTGTCCAGGTCTTAAGCATGCCTTCACTGGCATATGGAGTCAAATACACAATGAGAGATTACTTACCTGAGAAGGGGGTTGTGAAGAGATTTTTTTCTTCTACCTTTCCCCCAATTCATGATCAATTGTTTACCCTGGTTGATCCAGCATATATTCAAGTTCCTGTCCAAAATTTTGGAACAAACCGTATGCTCTGGCAAAGTCAGACTGGAGGGTTTCTGGAGAGCTCCAGAAAGCCAAGATATTAGTCTCGGGCTCAGCAAGTTCTTGTTCCCCTTGGTTAGTGCAGGTTAATGAGCACACCTGTAGATAATTAAGGGCCCGCCCAGGACTTGTTAACAAGCCTTCCCTCCAGAGAAAGGGCTTAGCTGGAGTGTGAGAGTGAAGAGAAGAACGGGAGTGTGTGAGGGGAGGCAAGGTGCAGTGGGAAGGAAGACAGATCTGGAGAAGGAGCAGAATGCTGAGCAAAAAAGCCCCATAAGTAAAAAGACTGGAGGAAGGAAAAAACAGTGACTGGAGCTGGGGCGGGGGGTTACCCTTTCCCATACCTGGTGGCCTGAGGGCAACAGACCTAGAGCTAGCTTAACCAGCCTAGGGGCCCTGGTCTGCCCCCCTCTGTGGGACCGCTCTGGCTGTGGACCCCAACTACAGTCCCCAGCCTGGTCCACACAGGCCAGTCCCCTTGTTGCTGTGGGGGAGGTCCTGGTGCCAGAGGCTGCTCCTGCTCCTACCCCACTCTGGCCAATTTGGCCTTGGGAGGCACTAGAGCCAGCTGGCATTTATTGGGCCCTAGAAGACTGCAGCGGAGGCCTTGCCATATGGCAGGCAGTCCTGCTCCTCCATGGAGCAAACAGGTGCTGGCCTGCCCTACCTCATCCCTGGAGGCAGACCAGCTGGCCCAGAGGTGGGGTGAAGCACAGAGCTATGCAGTGTCCCATGAAGCCAGCAGGGAACGCTACTGCCCTGCTGATGCTGAGCTGGGCTGGGGGGGGCTGAAGGGACCCAAGCAGCAGAGAGAAGCTGTGGACCCACTGACACAGTAGAGGAACTTTGCCACAAAGCAAACATCAGTCTTTAGGACAAATGTTTCCTCTAGCATCATATTTAGTTTTCCTAACTGCAAGAGGGTTCAAAAGCAAAGTAAGGATTTAGTAAACATAAATGGATTTCACTCCAATAATTGTTACTCAGTTAATGTGCAAACTGGAAACCATATAGAGATTTCTTTGCAAGTCCATCATTGCTTTCTTCTGGTTCCTTAACTTCATCTCCAAGAAAAGAAATGTAGATACACTATTAACTTCTAGTAATTCTATTATTAATAAACAGGCAGTGCTGGCCAGTCAGCTGTAATCTTTAAGGAACGGCGCTGAATCCTATAGCAATAACTGTATTGAATAAGCCATCACACAATATCTTTTTGTTTCTAAGAGACCGCATTTCATCTTCAAATTAATCAGAATTATGTACTGAAGATCTTCTTGTCCAAACCAATTTCCTTTTGTAGTTTTCTTTTTGGTTCAAATCCCTAGCCAGCAGTCATGCAGAGATAAAACTCCTGAAGCTGCTCTGCTTTTTAAATCCAGTGACACAGGCAGCACTTCATGGACAGCTTTGAAAGCACATAAAGTCAGTCACTGATTGGATTGACATATCCCATCCTTTAAATCATCACAAAGCATTAGTGATCATCTGTGAATTCATCTGTCTATAGGAAAACATAGCTTTATTAGGATTCGTGTAAACACTAAGAACACTACATAGTGTGAGCAAATTTAATAGCTTTTTTTTTAAAGTCTTGCTGCAATACCTGTAACCTGGTTTTTGCTTGCACAATTTCTGCCAAATTCACTTTAGCTCTCATATACAGTTCTGAAATGTACTCTCATAAACCAATTCCAGAGACATATATTACTTTTCTGTGCTACAGTGGGGGTCATGTCAATGTATGATTGGCCTGAGGTAGGACTAACGTTTCCAATTCTGCATGATGTAATGTTTGCATGCTCGTATAAAATGATACATTGGTTTTGCTATAATCTCTATTATAAGGTAGGGAGGATACTAAAAAAATAAGATTGATCCATTCAGTGGAGGTTATGTTGTGTATTTAGCTCAATATTTTTATAATTTGTGCTCCTTAGGAGCCATGTCACAGGCTATATCTTCACTGTGCTAGGTGCTGCAGAAAAAGAAACCAAAAAAAAAAAAAAGCACCAAAGAGACAGCAGATGGATGCAATGAAATGGGAAAGTAAAATAAACAGTGAGACAGAATTGATGGAAATGAATGGCTATGGCCTCAGCTTGCCAGCAGCTTAACCATAGTCAAGTTTGAACATTTACCTCTAAAATTCATTGTTACAAAACATTACACACTGTGTTTTTGCTGAGATTCATTGCCATACAGCTTTGGATGCTTCATTTGCCATATAACACTGTCTACTTTTCTGTAATCATGGGCGATAATTTTGTGTCACTTACTCTCACTTCTCATTTTGGAACTTGATTAATAATATCTAAGTTTAATTCTGACAACCCTTGTTTGTTAACCCATCATTGTTATAATTACGAAATAAAAATTTCCACTGGCTTCAGTGTGAGGATTCCAGTACTGGTGGAATGGATAACTATGATGTTTACCAGATTAGAAGGCGTGCGAGGATCCCTATATGAAGATGACAAATTATACATCAAAACCTCATAAAATATTTATTAAACTTACCATTTCCTGATGAGAAAATATAATTCTCTGTATTATGGGGAAGTAAGGAAATTTTATAGAACACATGGCCTACAGCAAGGTGTAAATCTCCAAGATACATATGGGGAATAGCAGGCTTGTCTATAGCTTAGACCCGTGCATCAGTCATTAACCAGGGATGCATACAAAATGCAAGTCTGAGTAGAAAAGTAGATGATGATTTTCTTAAAATCAAAGAAAATTATATCATTTGGGGTTGGTACTGCTTTGAACAGGGGTTTAGACAAGATGACTTCCTGAGGTCCCTTCCAACCCTAATCTTCTATTATTCTGTGATTTCTTCTGGTTAATTTGTGACACTGACTCTCTTGAAAAAGCCTTAGTCAGTGATATGGTGAGATATTACAGAGGTGTTCAGAAGCATGCTAGACTGATGAAAGCCTTGTAAGTACCAAGATAAATAGATATATAACTAGATAGGAATAACATAATCATGTCTGTGTTCATTGTATGATACCAATAACCTGAAAGGTCATTTCTGACACAAGTAATTTTTTTCTCAAATTAGGCTGATAGCTCTGGTTTTTGAAGTTGAATGGAGTCATTCTGAATTGTCAAAACAATTCATGGTGCTGAACAGTTCTGGTGAAGCATAATTCAGAAGCTGCTAGAGTGGAAGTAAGACGATTTCCTGATTTCTTCAACAACTGTAGTGTAGGCTTCAAGAATTCTTTACACCTCCTTGCATTTGCCCATACTTGCTGCTAGCAGTAACACTTGAGTTTTGTTCATTTGTGCTGCTTCTATCACATCATCCAAGAAACATGCCAATTCATGGAGGCAATCAGAAGGGGGTGGATACTTCAGTTGAAAATAAGAATGGCTCAAGCCATTGAGCTGTCAGCAAAACTTTATGTGCCCTGTTATGTGGCTTTGGGGGAGGTGAAGTTACCTATAGGTAAATTCTGGAATTCGTCTGAGTTTGTGAGCTCGTGACTGTTATCTAATGTCTAGAGGAAGGGGTGGTCTTTCCATGTGAAGGGTTTGGTTTTTTTCTAATTATTCCCTGTATCAGTGCCTAAGTTGAAAATCAGTCCTCTCTAGGCTGCAGCTACCTAAGCACAGGCCCAGAGGTTATCTGTGAGAAAACTTGGATTTGGGGGTCATTGAATCAGAAGTCTTGTCAGCATGGGTGATGGAGGTCAGTAGGTTAGCCGGATGCCCATATTGTCTTTAGAGTCACACAGTAAGTGGATTATCTCAAGTAGTGTTGTTTTGAAGTGGTCTCTTCTGCATTTGATGAGGCTGGAATGCAGTAGATGTTCCTTCACATTCTTGTCTTGTATCTACATCTGATGTTGTGAGTGACCAGGTAGGATGGGCTAAGCTCTCACTGGGCCTGCAATATCTTCAGCCAGGTTTCTATTATACAGGCCAAGTTCAAGATTTTTTTGGTGATGATAAAGAGCATATGACCTGAAGGTTCTCCCACTGCTCAACTGGAGACTGAGATCCTGATCTTTGGCTTCTTTTGTTATAAGTTTTTGTGAAGTGGCTATTACATTTCCTGTGACTGTTTCTTCCAGATGAGACTTGAATTAGGAGGGAGAAGGACTTGGGTTGGGGTTCTTGGTGTTTGAGATTGAGGGATATTTCAAAATGCTTTTGATACTGCATGAGCACTTGACAGCTCTGAGCACTGTTCTTGGAAGTAGGAAAACATGGCAAAGCTGTGACCCAAAGCAGAAGAGAGAGAGAGTGAAAATGAGAGGCATTTCAGAAGGAAAACTGGGCACAGGGACTGCAATGTTTACAGATCTAATCTGTGGCCTTTGTGTTGGTACTTGGCAGTTACGGAGAGGCCCCCATGCTGTTTCCTATTGAGACAGTATAGGAGGAGACGATGAAAAGCAGTTTTCTGTGTCAGGACCTCAAAGATTCTAGAGCTAGCAAGTGCAGCTGTTGAGCTAGTTCCTGTCTGGGTGGTAAGGGGGCCCTGCTCTGCTTCCTGCCCAGTGGAGTACTGTACTGCTTTATTGTTCTCTTCCCTGCCTTCTAACTCAGAAGACATCAATCAATCCATGAGGATTACTTTGCTGGTACAAACTGTGCTATTATATGTTAATGCACTAATGGTACTGAATCATCTTTTCATGTTCTTAGGCAACACTGGGGAGTTAGAGCTGCACAAAAATAAATTAGAAGTGAAACTTAGAGGCCAAGCTAAGCAAAAGGCAGAAGAGTCCAGGCAGAAAACAAATGAGGCCAGCCAAGAAGGGTAGTCCCAAAAGGAAAAGAGAGTGATAGCACAGTATAAGAACCGCAACAGAATGGACTTTTACAGTCCCCTCCCCCCCAGCAGCACATCACAATTTTAACATATGACATAGGAACACTAGAAAAAAGTGATAAAACTTCTGAGGCGTCACTGTGACGCTTTCCCCCATCTGCATTGCAGACAGCAAGGAGGGGCACTTCCCCAACGAAATTTAAAGGAGACACTGTGGCTATGGTAGGCCCAGTGCTTCCTATATCTGGATGGGCTGCAAGAGGAACATGATGGCTGTGCCCCACTAGAGAAGGCACAGTGTCAAAAACTATCTGCATTCATCCCTCTCTTTTTGGTGATGTTAGCTGCAGTAGCAGCCTGAGGTCCTTGTGCTCTGATTACACTGTGTTCAGTCCTTGGGTTATGGGCACAATGCACAGAACCTTGTGAGCTCTCCCTCCTTTGCATTGTTGGGATAGGTGCACTTGCATCCCTGACAGTTTATGTCAACTTGTTGATTAAGAGTATGTCAGGGATGTGCAGTAATATACTTAGCCTGCTACCAAAACCTAGGCCATTAAAGCCACAGAATGTATGAGATAACTACATTTACAGAATTATTAGTGTCCTGTACTTTCATTCTATTCCTGTAAAGGTCTAAAATTTGTGTCTCTCCTCTAATGTCATTAGGTTGGTGCTAGCCATAAAGTAGAGTGAGTATGAGTACAGAGTTCAAAATTATGCCTTTCCTCAAGTGGTATTGTCCATGGTGCTTGAGGAAACCAGGGAGTGTTCTTACAGCATGACTGTGCATTGTCAGTCACCAGTCAGAGGATATCTAAGACTTTCACCTTGAAAAAGCATTGTTCAAAATGGTGATCCAACTGGATGGTGTATACCCAGCCACTGGAATTTAGATGCCCTCTGAAGTATAGAAAACTCTGTAAAGAAACAGCACATGGATATCTCAAGCAGCCACGAAGTCCTCTCTGCAAGTTCACTCATGGTATATTTTTATAACTCTATAGGAAAGTCAGTAGATAGTGAATGCAGCCGTACTCAAATCAGCTCTCATATCAGGCAAAGGGTAGGCACTCTCAGAAGAGGTTCAGAACATAGCATGTATGCTTACTTGTATCAGCTTGATGAAGAATGACAGAACAAGATCAGATTTCCCAAGCAGATCAGAGGAGCTGGTTGAAATTTATTCTTAAATATGTGATGCTTCATAACCATTCGGTCATGCTATATTTAGGCTAAGATGATACAACTTGCTGGCTCATGACTGACAAAAGCCCTTCTCACAACAGTGTGTGTAAGTGAACAGAAAATGTCTATACCTAACTGAGCAAGCCCATAATAACCTACATGATGTCATATTAGATCTCCTAGGCAAAAGAACATAATAGTCAGCATGAGAAAAACTGAAGATCCTGTTCTGGTAACTTCTTGAAATGAAGTTGGATTTTTAACTTGCTTTCTCTGTTTTCAATTCCTTCACTTTACCACAAAATCAGCAATGAAATATAATTCCAACCCCAAATTTTCAGTTTTGAGTCTCTTAAGAATAAATTTTGTGATGTGAAGACATATGTGATCAGTGATCTGAAATGGGACAGCTCCTACATAAATGGTATAATATTCAATAATATTGATACCTATTTGCCTCCATGGAAACAGATAATATTTTGTAAGACTCTTCATGCACATCTTTCATGAACTCTTATCTTCTGTAGTAATAAGCAAAGGTATGTACATGGAAACCATGATGAGGAAGTCATAAAATGACAAAGCGAGCAACACCTTTAATAAGCAGAGGTAAACACAGGTAATCCTTCCTTAGCTTTTGAATCTGCTCATGAAAGACCAAGCAATGTATGGAATTTACATTAAACAATGGAATCATACAAAATGAATGCTGAATTCAATCATAAAAATTATATTTATTTTGTGAAAAGTATGCATTGTATCCAGATGCCATTTTAATTACTTAATGGTGCTCAGGGGTTAAAGTAAGTCATGATGCACCAGAATGGCATTCCAAGGCCCACTATTTTTAGGGGCTCAACATTCCAGGCCCCCTAAAAATATAAAATGGAGACAGAATGCTGCATTCTAGGGCCCACCTTTTAAAAATAATGGGCACCGGAACGCAGCCTTCCAGCTCTATTTTCTATTTTTAGGGGCCCGACAAATGCTAAATCCCTAAAAATAGCATGCCCCAGAACACCATTTCAGTGCATTCCAGCAGGCAGGGAGCTGCCTGGGGCCAGAAGATTTTAAATCTCCCACCCTGAGCTGGTTCTCACTGACCATACTCAGTGAGAGCCGGCTCAGGGCCAGAGCCTCAGTCCAGATCAGGGTTGGGGCTGGGGCTGCTCAGTGCCATGGCCAAGTAAGAGGGCCCTGGGCAGGGGTTGGGGTCAGGCAGGCCAGCCTGCTAGGGAAATGGCACGGGGGAGGGGGTCAGCCTGGGGCAGTGGGGGAAGGTGGAGCAGCATGGTGGGGAGTTGGGAAAGGGTTGGGGGACCAGCAGCCAGACGGGGACTAGGGGCAGTAGCTGGGGTAGGGGGTTGTTGTTTGGGGTTTAGGGGCTGCGCTGGGGAGAAGGCAGGTGGAAGCAGAGGCTGGGGGGTAGGCATTTCATAGAATCATAGAATCCTAGGGTTGGAAGGGACCTCATAGGTCATCTAGTCCAACCCCCTGCCAGAGGCAGGACCACTCCCACTAAACCATCCCAGTCATGGTTTTGTCCAGCCGGGCCTTAAACACCTCCAAAGATGGAGATTCCACCACCTCCCTTGGCAGCTCATTCCAAGGCTTCACCACTCGCCTAGTAAAAAAGTTTTTTTCTAATATCCAGCCTCGACCTCCCTAACTGCAACTTGAGACCATTGCTCCTTGTTCTGTCCTCTGTTACCACCGAGAACAGTCGAGCTCCATCTTCCATAGAGCATCCCTTCAAGTAGTTGAAGGTTGCTATCAAATCCCCCCTCAATCTTCTCTTCTGCAGACTAAATAAGCCTAATGCTTTCAGTCTTTCTTCATAGGGCGTGTGCTCCACCCCTTTAATCATTTTGGTTGCCCTCCTCTGAACTCTCTCTAGCATGTCCCTGTCCTTTTTGTAGCGGGGAGCCCAAAACTGAACACAGTATTCTAGATGTGGCCTCACCAGTGCAGAATAGAGGGGAATGATCACCTCCCTTGATCTGCTGGTAATACTTCTTTTGATGCAGCCCAGTATGTCACTAGTCTTTTTGGCAGCAAGAGCACACTGCTGACTCATATCTAGCTTCCCATCCACCATGACCCCCAGGTCCTGTTCTACACTGCTGCTACTTAGCTGAATGTTCCCCAGCCTGTAGCAGTGCATGGGGTTTTTCCATCCCACATGCAGGATTTTACACTTGTCCTTATTGAACTTCATAATATTTTTATTGGCCCACTGTTCCAATTTATCTAGGTCTCCCTGAATCCTGTCCTTGCCCTCCAATGTGTCTACTGGTCCCCCCAGCTTGGTGTCATCCGCAAACTTACTGAGAGTGCAGTCTATTCCATCATCCAGATCATTGATGAAAATGTTGAACAGAACTGGCCCCAGGACCGACCCCTGGGGCACACCACTCGTGACTGGTTGCCAGCTAGACATGGAACCATTGATTCCTACATGCTGAAACCGTTGATCTAGCCAGTTTTCTATCCACCTTATAGTCCACCTATCCAACCCATACTTCCTTAATTTGCCAATGAGAATGCTGTGGGAAACTGTATCAAAAGCCTTGCTAAAATCAAGGGATATCACATCAACGGTTCTTCCTGCATCCAGAAAACCAGTCATCTGCTGATAGAAGGAAATTAGATTGGTCAGACATGATTTACCCTTGGTAAATCCATGCTGACTGTTCCTGATCACTTTATTTTCTTCTAAGTATTTGAGGATGGATTCTTTAAGAATCTGCTCCATAATTTTGCCAGGGATTGAGGTGAGTCTGACTGTTCTATAATTCCCCGGATCCTCCTTTTTCCCTTTCTTGAAAATAGGCACTACATTTGCTTTTTTCCAATCCTCTGGCACCTCCCCTGTTCTCCATGAGTTTTTGGGGGGCAGGAGCTGGGGTGGGGGCTTGGCATTTGGGGAGCAGTTGCTGGGGTGTATGAGGGGGGCCCAGACCTGCGTGAAGGGGGCCTGGAAATTTAGGAGGGTTCTGGGGTCAGCCAAATTATACCTTAACCCCTGATGGTACTGAATTTCCCCCTTGTACTAGATTAGCAGTCCAGTTGCAGAGAAAGCATGCATAACTCCTCAGTGGGCTCTGAACCTACTTGCTGAATGAAACTTTGAGCCTGAACAAAATGAAATTAAATGCAATATGGTGCAGTGGTTGGTTAACAAACAATTTTCTTCCCTTCACAATACAGGAGAAATCTCAAATCAGGAAAAAACTGATTTTGACACAGTCCTCCCCTCACCCCCACCCCTGGTCACCTTGCTACTTTTGATTTCTGTAGAATTATATCAGCTCCTGGCAGTTGTGAAATTGGCCCTATAGAACAGTACTTCCTAAGAAAAGATTAGTACATTAAAGGGAATAGGTATGATTCTGTTCTGAATGATTTCTCCAATAATATATATGTATGCATTTCAGCAAAATTATGCTTGTGAGTTTGAGATCAATATCAGGAGCAACAAAATGTGTACTGCAGACACTGAAAATTTTCTAAATTAAAAATCTGGGTTCAGTGTCTTAATACCAAACTTTCACATGACTCAGATCAAATGTGAACTTACGAGATGCGACTCCATCCCCTGATCTATATTCTTGCATAGGTATGTACAGTGAAATCCTTTAAAATGAAAGCTGATGAAGAATTGCACTCATTAAAATCATATAAATCTAGCATGCCTCTACCTAGTGAAATTTAATGACAAGTGGCCTGTTGAATTAGCCTATTCAGCAAATAAATCTGAAATGCACCAATTATGCAGAGGTAATATATATATGGAACTTTTTAAAAAAGAAGTATCTGCAGAGATTATTATTTCTAATATGCAAGGATGAAATAGATCTGAAGTTTTTCACCTATTTATAGGTTAAGAGGCTGCTAAACTATTATTACTTTTGATTACATCTATATAAACATCTAATCATATAAACAGTGTCTATGACAATGTTGGAAAGGGATATCATGAAAAACAATGCATTTTGGTTATGAACAATATGGACAAGACCCTCAAATGGTATAAATTGGCACAGCTCCATCAACTTCACTGAAATCAATGGAGCTACACTGATTAACGTCAGGTGACAATTTGCCCACAAAGTACAAGAGTTATTTCCCCTTGTGTAAAATTAATAAATGTTCTCAGCATTCATTCATATTTGGTCTTCATCCTAGCTATAGAATTATACATGAGTATATTTCTAGCTAATACAGCTTGCACTTCCATCTATCTAGCTGCCTATATTTCTCTTGGGAAAAAATAGAGAGTGGGCCAAGTTCTTCTCTTAGGTGCACTGGTGAAAACCCATTGACTTCACTAGTGTGCTATGACATAAAATGGAAATAAAGCTCCACATTTTTTGTGGGAGTTCCATTGTTTTGCCCATCTATAAAAATAAAAGAACTAGCTTATGACACAAATATTTAGAAGTCAGAGCTTTCCAAAAGCAAACAAGGTCACTTCAGACATGTGAACTGATGGGCATGTCAGCACAAAGGATGGTAAAATGTATTACCTGTATATTTTTCCATTTATGACTGAAAACCTTACACACATGAAGAGACATTTTTTGCAGTTCTCACTTCAGTGAGTTCAGTTACTTATTCAAGTTCCTGTCCTTCTATCACTGGCAAACTCCCTCCTTGCATTCCACTTCAGTGGGTGCATTTTCTCATGGTCATTAAGTGTTAAGAATAATGAAAACTCAGACTTCTAATATCAAGGCATTTTAGAATAAGCTTACTGACTCAGCATATACATATAATTTTCTAAGTGTAACACTCATGATGAAAGTAGCTGCTGTGTGTATGTTAATTGCACAGACATGTAAATATCTTAAATACAGAGCCTGATTCTTCATTAAACTGTTTATTGTGTAATTATTTACATCAGTGCAAAGAATCAAGTCACAATGGTATCAATTTACATCTATTTTGTATGCATTTTGCATGGTATAGATGATCATTAAAAATGCCAGGAAACAGAGGATAAGATCCCAGGATGAATAGGAGTAAATTCTCCCTACCTAGGGGAGATTTTCAAAACATCAGAAACCATGGCTGTATTAGACTGCAAAGACCCTGAAAACTATAGTTCCATTTAAACTCCAAAGAGGAAGGATATTCCAGTGGTTAAGCTGCCATCCAAGCACTTAGAAAACACAGGTTTAACTCCTTGCTGGTCCCATATCTCTGGTGTGACTAAAGTCTCTCTGTGCCTCACTTCCCTTTGGATAATATAACTGAAAAGCTTTCACACATTAAAATAAATGTTTATTAAGAGGCATTTCATTAAGAGAAATAGTACTATTTCCCTAGAACAGGTGTGTTATGAAAATAAGTATATTGATGATTATGAGGTTCTCGCATCTTACAGTAAGGGGGACTGTAACAGGGCTCCACTCTTTCATCCTCAGCACATACAGACCACTTAGCAACTCTGCTTGCAAACATCATGTGTAGTTTGTTTACAGTGTCTCCACCATCACCTTTGCAGCATTGTCCAGCACCTTGTTTGCAACAGCCTCATTCCCTAAGTCAAGGATAGGAAATGTAAGAACTCTCTCCTTGAGATATTTCTCTTGCAACTACATACAAGATCCTAAAATCTCTCACGCTTTTCCCCACTGGCATTTCCCTTCTGTGCCTTTTCTAATTTCTGAGCTAATGGGTTAATTTGCCTTAACTCCTTCAAAACTAGCTCCAATCTGTCACTTAAGCACAGCTGTCATCACCAGGTTTACTCCCACGCAACTAAGTGGAGATGCAGTGACCAGAGTATTGATTCAACAGCTGTTGCCTAGCTCTCTGTCAGGGGGCCACACAGGTGTCCCTCATAGATTATGTTGTACTACTACTGTAAACTTGCAACATTTCTGTTGATTACTTTTATGGCAATTGACTCTTGAATCTTCCTAAAATGTCAACACTAAATTAAATAAATGATGATCTATTTTTAGGAACACAATATGTGCAGCATTCATTTAAAAGACAACTTGTTCTTACTGCTAGACACAGAGATTTTCTAAATAGCATGAGGCAAATATTGCACAGCTAAACACTCCTATTAATGAGTCTAGGGGACAGATGAATTATCCATTGTCTGTACTACTGCTAATGCTAACCTGCTGGGCATAAGGCACATTTGCGATTTCTTTTGAAAAACTAACTCTGGAAATGATTTTCCAGTTTCAACGATCTTCTTGTAAATAAAGCTAAATTAAAAGTTTGAATTTTCCAAATTTCCATAAAGATTTTTGCTTTGAAAAAAAAATCGTGGTATTATTTTTATTTATTTTTCTGCCAGGTTACTGAGTTTTTGTAAAATTTCAACAACAACAAAAAAATGGCTTGATTAGTTCTAATGTAAAGCTGGCAACACAGTTCCCACAAAAGCACCAATTTCTGGAGCTCGTGTTTCAAGGGACACAGCAGTTGGTTTGGGACACTTCTATTGTTGTTGTTGTTATTATTATTATTATTATTCAATGAGGAGGGAAAACAATAACAGAAAATGTGGAAATGGTAGAGCAGCTCAATGATTTCTTTGTTTTGGTCTTTACTGAGAAGATTGGTGGTGATAGGATGCCTGAAGTAGGGGAGGGCAGTAAAAATGGGACAGGAGCAAAAATAAAAATAGGGAAAGAAAAAGTTAAAAATCACTTGGACAAGTTAAGTGTCTTCAGGTTACCAGGGTCTGATGATATTCACCCTAGAATGCTCAAAGAGCTCACTCAGGAGATATCAGAGTCATTGGCTATTATCTTTAAAAAATCATAGAAGACTGGACAGATCCAGAGGACTAGAAAAGAGCAAATATAGAGCCCATCTATAAAAAGGGAAATAAGTGCAACCCAGGGAATTAGAGACCAGTCAGTTTAACCTCCATATGAGGAAAAATAATGGGTCAAATAATTAAGGAATTCTTTAGCAAACATCTAGAAGAGAGTAATGTATGAAGTAATAGTCAGCATGGATTTGTCAAGAACAAATTGTGTCAAACCAACCTAATAGCTTTCTAGGACAGAGTAACAAGCTTTGTGGATAGAAGGGAAGCAGTAGATGTGGTATATCTAGACTTAGTAAGGCTTTTATTATTGTCTCAAATCATCTTCTCATTTATAAACTTGGGAAGAATAACCTGGATGGGGCTACTTCAAGATGGGTACAAAACTGGTTGGATAACCTCTCCCAGAGAGTAGTTATTGATGGTTCACAGTTATGCTGGAAGGGCATGAGTTGGGTACGACAGGGATCAGTTCTGTTAAATATTTTCATCAGTGATTTAGATGACAGCATAACAAGTACACTTACAAAGTTTGCAGATGATACCAAGCTCAGAGGGTTAGCAAGTGCTTTGGAGGATAGGATCACAATTCAAAATAATTTGGACAAACTTGTGAAACGGTCTGACATAAACAGAATGAGATTCAACACAGACTAGTGCAAAGTTCTCCACTTTGGAAAGAACAATCCATTGCAAACTTACAAAATAGGCAATGACTGCCTAGGAAAGAGTACCACAGAAAGGAATCTAAGCATCATAGTGGACCAGAAGCTAAATATGAGTCAACAGTGTAGCACTGTTGCAAAAAAAAAAGCAACATTCTGGGATGTGTTAACAGGAGTATTGTAAGTATGAAGAGAGGTAATTCTTCCACTCTATTCCATGTTGATTAGGCCTCAACTGAAATATTGTGTCCCGTTCTGGATGTCTCATTTCAGGAACATATGGACAAACTGGAGGAAGTCCAGGGAAGAGCAACAAGAACACACCACACGATCCATTGTCTACAGCCAATCCCTAAGATATAACCACATTTGCTCTGATCCCTCAGATAGAGACAGACATCTTCAGGATCTTTATCAAGCTTTCTTAAAACTACAGTACCCACCTGGAGAAGTAAAGAAACAGATTGACAGAGCGAAACGGGTACCCTGCAGTCAACTACTACAGGAAAGGCCCAAAAAAGAAAACAATAGAACACTACTGGTTACCATATACAACTCCCAAGTCAGATCTCTACAACAGATCATTAAGGACCTGCAGCCTATTTTAAAAGATGACCCCTCACTCTCTATAGACTTGGGAGATGGACCTCTCCACACCTACATACAATCCCCAAACCTTAAACAGATACTGACCAGCAACTACAGACCTAACAACAGAAACATTAAAACAAGTGCATATTCCTGCAAGAAACCACACTGCCAACTTTGTCCACACATCTGCACAAAAGGACTTAATCAAGCCAGCTACTCCATTAAAGGGTCCTTCACCTGCTCATCCACTAATGTGATTTATGCCATCATGTGCTGGAAATGCCCCCACACCTTACACATTGGACAAATAGGACAGTCCCTATGCAGAAGAATACATGAGCACAAAACTGACATCAGAAATCACAACACACACAAAACAAAACAGTTGCTGATCTTCCTAATCATCTTCCTAATCACTCCATTAATGATTTGGTAATGATAGTCCTCAAGAAAATCAATGGGACATCAAAACTTCAAAGAGAAACAGCCAACATCGAACTAATATGCAAGTTAGATTGTGTGAAAGCAGGACTTAATTGTGACTATGGATTCTTTTCACATTTTAACTGGTAATTTGACTTCACCCTCCCCTATGTGCTGTTTCCTCAAGTTTGAATCCTTACAAATGCTCTGATTTGCTGTTGCATTATGACCTGATCCCATGTCTTACATTCCCTTGCATTTATTTTCATCCCATTCTGTAAGTTTCCCTCTTCAGAGCATCTGACAAAGTGGGAAAGCTGATGCGATAAATAAATCCGTTAGTCTTTAAGTGCCACAAGATTCCTTGCTTTTTTTGCTTTACTAGACTAACATGGTTGCCCCTTTGGAACTTGGCAAGAATGGTTAAAGGTCTGGAGCATTTGAGCTATGAGGGAAGATTGAAAGAGCTGAATTTGTTGTCTGGAAAAGAGGAGACTAAGAAGGGACAGGATAACCACATTCAAGTACCCAAGGGTATGTCTACACTTATGAATTAATTTGAATTGATAAGAATCAATTTGAATTAAATGAGTGAATGACCGCAATGACTCTCCTGAATTCAAACTGAGGAACTCCTTAGTTTGAACTGACAAAAGCTGACTTCAAAGTGATAAAACCTTGTTGAACTTCAAAGTGACAGTCAATTCAAACTCAGTAGTTCGAATTAACCCAATGTAGCCATGTTAATTCAAACTGTTAGTCCAAATTAGCCATGGCTGGATTTTCCCTATGCAATAGCACCCCCTCTATCTAATTCGAACTAGCAAGTTCTATGCATGGTTTCTAGTGTGGCCATGTTAATTCAATAGTTTCATAGAAAGTTAAGATAGCTATGGTGGCAAAAGAAAAAAAATCCCTTTTTGACAAATCAAAAGAGACTAGAACTTCCACACCTTAAATAGGCCCCTGTGTTTTTTTCTTGCCCTTAGAAGGAAGGGTAGGTGTGTTTGTTTAATCCTCACAGGTACAAAACTTGGACCATTGTTTCACTACTGATCCAGGCATAAAAGATTTTTCATCTCTAAAAAACATGTCCTATTTTAGAGTGGAATAGGACACAGGAACTTGGATAGGGAAGTACTGTAACATGACATAACTAAGAGAGACAGGTAGAGGTCAGACAGTATGTCGAACTCAAAGAAACTTCTCTAACACTTGTCAGCACAGGTGCGAGGAGTTTGATGTGTTCATTTATATCACATTAACATCTGTTGCCACAGTCCTTGGACAAAAATAAAATCAGCATATGAAGCTGTGTGATTGTATGTGACAACTTAGAAAACATTTGTCAACTTTAGTCATTGTCCTATAGAGAGCATGAAATTTACAGAGCAGGAGTTAATGCATCAAATTGCTGCTGATTTCACTGTGTGTATTCACTGCAGCAAACAGTGAAACAAAGCATTTGGCCAACAGGACAGCACGCAAAGAAAAAAATGAGAGTCAAAGGGAATTTCATTCAAATAGAGTCCTGGGCATTTTTTTTAAATGACACTGTTCACTTTTTGGTGTACATGCTAGTTATTTTCAGAGTCAAAAAGTTCTCTTTCTTGTCTCCTTACTTACATTTTTTAAGCTGTGAGGTTTACATTTTATGTCTGAGGGCTTGCTGTGCCCTGGACATGATTCACTTGTTTGCTATTCTTAGAACAAGTCTAGATAAAATATCCATTAAAAGACAAAGTTATAGATAACAGGCACATTCACCATCAGTGGAATTGAAAGCCATTTAAGAGCTGGAATAGATGCCTGTTTTATTCCAACAAGACAGGGTGGGGCCTTCTCTTCTGGTTTCTGAGCCTTTGCCTGATAGACCTTACCAGTGAATGATGATAAAAGAGAAGGGGGGAAAGTGAAGTAAGACAGAACAAACTGACCATGTCTGAACTGAACATGTAGGCTTGAAAGATCTCTGAACATTGTTCAGAACACTTTACTCTTCCTCAGTCTTGCTGTCCTTACAAAACTCTTTGTGTAAAATTGGTAGTCATTCTTTTACAAACATTTCCAGACATTGACTCAGAACTACTGGTATTAAATCTGTCTAAACAAATGAGTGGTTGTGAGACATGCAAGAGGCCAATTGTTTTCTTATGCTCTAGGATACTTTGTGACATGATTAGGCATTCTTTTTGTAACAAGCCAAACTGTTATGTAGGTAGGAGGATTTCACACACCAGCAGTGTTCAGAGAACTGTCTTCAGCATTCCAGGAAATTAACTGATACAACAAGGCTTTTTCTCACTGTTCACTCTCTGCCCCCTTCCACCCTCATCTGTATACTTCTAATGGAATTTACCAGTGAATTAAGCATAAGATGTGATTTATTCTACCAACCTAATATTTCATGTTAGTCAGTAGGAAGACTGCTTTTATTGCTCAGCTTTATAATGCCATTATAGTCGAACACAGTCCTGCCTCAGCAGTATGCTTAAGGGGGTCTCCCTTTGATATACACATCTCCCTTTGATATACACATTCCTATTAACATTGGGGGTCAAATTAAGCATTTGCACAAACCCATTGTAGTCAGCGGAGTTATACTTGGGCTGCCTGATTCTAATGCTTAAGCTTTTACCATCAGACCTTTACAGGTACCATGTGTCTGTGGCATGTTTGCTCATATAACTGTAGACTAAGCCTTAGCGTATACTGACAGTTGCAAAATTGCCGCTGTCAGCCCGCTCTTGCAGGTTTGATTGAGCAATCTGTGTAGATGTGCTCTGTTGCTGCAGAGTTCACCCTAGTAGCTCCAGCCCCAGAAGTGGTGTATCACTAAGGTGACCCGACAGCATTGTGTAAGGGCTAGTTTGTAAGTCATCGGGAGATACACAAGGTATTTTATGGACCTTGTGAATCTCCCAATGACTGCCGCTGAAAAGTGTGGCAAGTATAAACTAGGGCCAATTCTGAGAGGTGTTGAACAACCACCATTGATTTCAATCGGAGTTAGAGGTGGTTAGCACCACTTGGGATGAAGATGTCTGATTTTTGGGTGCAGATTTGCCTACTGCACCATTGATTGCCAGCTGAATTCCATGGCACTATAGGAGTGAAACCAAGAAACAAATCTGGCTCTGTGTAATGGATTTTGTACAGGGTGAATATAATGAAGTTTATGAATAATAAGGGAAGACATACGGCACTATAGCCTGCTGTCATCTGGGAGAAGACAAAGACATTTTGTATTATAGAAAACTTTAAAAAATTGGAGTCCCCCATCATCTCCCAGCCCGAAGGAGAAGAACTTGATTTTTATAATTTTCCCTTTAGCTACTATTTACAAATCTGCCCAAACATCTCTCCACTACTACCTCTGCCTATATATAGACAGCCTGCATCTTTTTTTCTAATCTCTCATGCACCATGACATTTTACTTTGTTTGATAAAGGTAATAAATTTTGTAGATTACTAGAATATTGAGGTTGTGAACATGACTTCAGTGCACAGTTGATATTCAAGAAGGATGGAATGTTTCTGCACAAACCATGCTCTAGTCATTTTTTTAATCATTACTGCAGCCCTATCTCCCTTTGTGTAGGCTATGGTTTATTTTGTAAAAGCTATCTATATACAGGAAAATGGGATGAAAAATAACAGTGGGATGGTTATGAATTTCCCATGGATCTGAACTATCTAGAAACAGTTTGGAATACCAATTTTAAGAGGATACTTTGAGGTCATATCTTAAAGGACACATTACACTAAAGCACCTACCTATAAAGTATAGTATTACATTCATAAGGTCAATTTATACAATCATATAGCCCAACATAAGCAAATGACTGTGACCTAGAAACTGAACATGAGAAGTCAGGTTTTCAAAGGAACTTGGCTCCCATTTAGGCACCTCAATGAAGAGGTCAGATTTTCAAAACAGTTCAGCTGCCAGCAGCTCTCACAGAATATACTAGGAGATTCCAGGCACCAAGCAGTTTTGAAAATCCAGTCACTCTTTTAGCTGTTTTAGTGGCAGCAAGTTAGAACAGAACCCAACTTTCAGATCCCTGACTTAGTCAGCAGGGCAGGCCATCAAAAAAACAAAAACAGAAACAAAAACCTTTCTAGTTGCAAAATGAGCAAATACAAAAGAGAAGATGAGCGAGACAACAAATCTGAAACTCTACAACTGCTTTTCATAGCATCATTTAATACTTTAGAAACAGCTTCTTGTTATGACGTTGTGCAAAAAAGCCACACCACAGGGAGGAAAAATGTAGCTGCAAACATGCTGATAGAGAAAGGAAGGATGAAAGAAAAAGGTATGAGGGAGAGAACAGTAAGAGGGAACTGACAGCTAAAAAGAGTAAGAAAACTGTGAAAAGGCACTAGAAAACATATGTAAAAAGAGTTAAAACAGGAGGAGAGGGGAATGGAAGAAAAGGAGAGAAAAATAAAGGAGAATGCACAAAGTAAACAAAAGAAGGAGGGGGGGAGGATTAAGAGAATGGGACCAATAAAAACAAAAACAGAAGAAAAAATAATGAAAGTAACAGCAGTGGGCAAGACCTTCCTACACGATTTCTGCCTCCCTGGCTATGTCTACACTTACAAGGTTAGTTTGAATTAACTTAATCCATACTAATTAATGCAAACTAATAATGATTAGTTCAAATTAAGTTAATTCAAATTAATATGGCCACACTAGAAACCCTAATTCGAACTAGCACGTCCATGCACAGGACTTTCTAGTTCGAATTAGGTAGGAGGCACTATTGCATAGGGAAAATCAAGCTGTGGCTAATTTGAACTAATAGTTCAAATTAACACAGCTAAATTTGGGTTAATTCAAACTAATGAGTTCAAATTAACCATCACTTTGAAGTTAAACTAGGTTTTATAACTTCGAAGATAGCTTTCATCAGTTCGAACTAAGGCATTCCTTAGTTTGAATTAATAAAGCCAGTGTGGCCATGCATTTATCTAATTCAAATTAATCCTTATTAATTTGAATTAAATAGTAAGTGTAGACATACCCCCATGTGGGTTTTCTATTTTGCAGTTTACAGCACAGGAGGGACAGTGATTCTCTAGAGTTGCTATGTCTGGTTCCGCATAACAGGCAGGAAGTGGGTGTGCAGGGAGCTTTACACCTGCGAATACTCAGTACCTCTCAAACTGGCAAGCATGGCTGAACCAGTATGAAGAAGGAAGTAATCTCTGACAGGTAAAAGAGGAAATAAGTGGGGATGCAGTGTATGAGCTGGGATTCAGGGTCCCTGGTCTTCTCCTTAGAAATCAGCTGACAGGATCACTGTGCCTAATTCTTATATAATGAAAGTATAACAAATATCAATTTCAGCCTTATTTTAAGTTTATTTGTAAATTTAGAACAATCCGGAGAAAATAGAGGTGGGCAATAATGTTAATGATTCAGCCACTTCATATGAAGAATTTTAAAAATTTAATGTAGTTGATAACTACTTATGAGCTTTACTTTCTGAATTTTTCTAGCTGTGGACAATGAAAATTTCAGTTACACAACTAATTCCAGGAGCATTTGCTGCCCTGGGGGAAGACCTTGGGCACAGCCATGGGCCCTGCCCCCTGGCTGCGGGTGCTGGCACCTGTAGCCCCAATTCTCCACCACGGGCCTGATCTGGCCTCGGGCTCCTACTGCTGCCAGCCTGGCCCCAGATCCCTGGCCAGGGATGGAGACAGGAGACGTAGGCACCACTGCAGGGGCCTGGCCTGACTTCCTGGTTGGGAAGTGGGCTGGGAGTGACAGGCGCTGCTGCAGGTGGCGTGTCCTAGGATGGGGATGGGAGAGGCAGCCTCCACTTATGGTAGCCCGGCCCCGGATCTCCAGCCAGGGACTGGGATGGGAAAGGCAGGGGCTGCCCCGGACATTCGGGGCACAGGCGCTGGGACTCGGGACACTTGCCAGCGACTTCTCTGACTAATTTATTTCACTTTAAGTGTCTAGTGAGTGCTCCAAATGTTAGGGATTCCAACACAGTACGAGAATATTGGTCTAGGATAAACATATTGGTCAGATAGATAAATATTGGTCAGATAGATAAACAGCATTTTAAAAAGGTTTTAGAATTCTCTTTAAGATTAGAGTTTTACTATTTTTTTAAAAATAAGTCAGATACTAGAACTAAGGGTGCCGGGAGTTCACCCTTGAAATGGTTTCTATCTTATACAGGGCCAGAACAGTGTTTACATGATCTCCAGATTATTCTTGGGCATGGTATTTTGGGGTAGCTTTCCAATCCATCATGATGATATTTTCTGATTACAAGTTGATCTCCACTAACATAAATGAGCTGACTCTGCATTACAGGATTAAGATGAGCATTTAAAAGGTTGTCAAGGGAAGAAAGTAATATTAGAGCAGGGGCCTCAAACTCAAATCATCACAAGGGCCACACAAGGACTAGCATGTCAACCTGTGGGCTGGACCACTGAAACCTTTTCATGCAATGATATTGCAAATATCAAAAACAATAGTGTCATTGCGGGCCACAGCAAATAACTTTAGGGGCCACATGTATTAGAAAGTATGTGCATTAATTAATGAATGAAGGATATGATGAAATTAATGGTGTGGCTCAAAAGTAGCTGACATACTGAAGTTTTAAAAAGAGTTAAAAAACACTTTTAAAAATCATTATCAAGAGTTTAATTAAATGATGGATATTAATGGCAGGAATCCATAATGAACAAATTTGGGCAACCAAATCTTACAAATTGTTCTGATTGATCTGGGTTTATGTGCAGTAAAAGCGTTATAAGACAGTTATGATAAAGACACAGTATTAAGTTGAAAGGAGGTTTCCAGTATGTTGTTATAAGAGTTTAAGAAACAAAACAATATTTCAGGGAAATTCACAGAGGTACTTAAGTTTGAGAGACTCTTCCCACATAAACATTAAAAAGTACAAGAGGAGCTAAGATTACTTACCAGGTAGAAAATAAGGACACATAGCACAGCAGACACACAACTACAAAACAGCTGTCTGAAGATAGTAGTTGCTTGTATCTGCACGTGCAAAGGACCAGCAACTTCTCAAAAGGTATTCTGGGAAAAATATGCTCCAGAAAAGCCCTATGGAAATCTGGTAAGATCAAGGCATTCACAGCATTTGTGTGTAACGGCCCACGTGAATTCACCTGGTTACCTGCACCAGAGTGGAAGGATTCTCAGACAAAGGGAATTAAATGGGAAAATAAATAGCTACACTGTGGTGTTGTCATTCACTGAAAAATTAGGAGTTGGGGGGAAAAATGGAAAGGTTTTAAGTGTAATTTAAATGATATTTGTGGTGTGACAGCACATGCTTGTTTCTTCATAGCAGGGAAAGATTCCATGTGGTCATTCTTCAGTGCTATACTTGCAGGCTTAAACTTCCAAAGCTCGGCTGTCTGAGGATAATTATCCCCTGAACCTGCCTGGGCAAAGCTCTCCACCTCCTGAAAAGCTCTGTCCCTACTGATGTCACAAGGAGTTTGATCTTTCAGTTTTAACATGTCAACCTGTGAAGGTGAGGGCACTTCATGACAAAATCCTCAGACCTAAGCCCAGCTCTTGCGAGCTTCCCTCCTTCCACCAGCTGAGAGTATTTGTTTTAGGAATGAAAAAGTTCTGCACAGTCTCTCAGCATCAATTCAAAGACCATCAATTCAAATTCAATGAAGTGCATGACCACACTCACTTTCCCCAGTTCGAACTGAGGAACTCCTCAGCTGAATTGAGGAAAGCTGACTTTGAATTGGTCAAACCTCATTTGACTTCAAAGTTGTGGTCAATTCGAACCGAGTAGTTCGAATTGAGGAAGTGTGGCCATGTCAATTCAAACTCACTGTGAGTTCAAATTGACATGGGTTGACCTTCCTCCCAGGGTGCATGGTACCCTGGAAGGAAGACCATCCATTCAGCACCTGTGGCCAACAGCCCCAAAGCTCCTCCAGCACCCCCCAGCCAGATTGGGCTGGGGGACAGTGGGGTTCCTGTCCCCTGGCTGCGGACAGGGATCCAGTGCAGGGCTGGAGCAGCGATTCCTGTGCTTGGGGACGGGATCCCCAGGCATGGGGAGAAGGAACCCCCGCATGCGGCTAGGCTCCAGCTGACCATGCACGGGGAAGGAACTCCACCCCTCCGTGTGGCTGGGCTCCCACTGGCCGCGTGCTGGGGAAGGAACCCCAGTGCGTGGATGGAGCCCCACTGGCCATATACAGGGGGTCCCTCCCGCCCACACGGCCAGTGGGGTTCCCTCCCCACTTGCAGCCAGCAGGGGCCTGGCCACGCACGTGGGCTTGGTCCCTGCACGTGGCCAGCAGGAGCCCAGCCATGTGCGAGGGTTCCTTCTCCCGTGGCCCGCTGCACTGTCAGCACGGGCAGGGGGAATTCCCCTTCCTGGGCACTGACAGTGCAGCAGGGTCAGGGGAGAAGGGATTCCCCCAGCCCTGCGCTGACAGTGCAGCGGGTGTGGGGGGAAGGATTCCCCTGACATGCTAGTTTGAAGTGGAGTTTCTAGTGTGACCATGTCAATTCAAATTGACTGAATTCCAACTAACAATTATTAGTTCGACTTGACTAGTTTGAATTCAGTCAATTCGAATTAACACTCTAAGTGTAGACATAGCCTGAGAGATACAACTCTGCATTGACATTTCTGAGTAAAGAGTAGTGAGGGGAGGGAGAATGGGAGGAAACTGCATCACTCCCAACTGTTACAGAAACTTGCAGGGGGGGGAGGGAGTTCTGTCTCCACCCTTAGAGAATGGCACCTCTGAGCAGTACCACTGTGCACTGCACCTTATTCAGTACTAACAATAACTTCACCATCTAGTCATACAGAAATAAATAAGGAGTACAGAAAGAATGGAACATGGGAAAGTAAATTATATATATATATATATAGACCAAAAACAGCAAGAAAAAAATCAGGAACTCTAATTTGTGTTTACAAAAATGCATCTGAAACTGAAAATGTGAAAGAACTCAGCTGGGGGGAGGGCAACTTCTTCTGTTTTCCTTTTAAAAGAGATACATTTAAGAATTTATGCTCCTCATAGGTGCTGAACTGACAGCCTTGAAAAAATTGCATCTTCTCTTCCCCCCCCATTTTCTGTATTAGAAAAAAAAAATAAAATTGCTGATTTCAGAGGCCATATGACATTATGCTGTGCAGTATTTTATTTATACACGGACAGAGGCAAAATACTATGTTGCCATTTTCTCAGACTTGTCTCATTTCTTACTATATCAGATCTTAACAAGAGTGTTAAACACACACAGATCACCCAAGCTTGGCATATCTGTCAAAATATCTCCATTCCCTTCACTTCCCTAGAGTACATTGGTCTTAAAGAAGTAATTTAATCCTTCAGTTGTATTATAAATTGCTTTACATCCATCTGACTAATCAATATCTTTTGGATTTGGCTTTCAGCACAGGAGTCACCCAGCCTAGCTTCCACCCCCACAAGAGATTTTGCCATGAGCTCTAAGTGCCACTTGGTTGTTTTAGAATCATATTCTCACAGTGTCTCTGCCACTGTGCCCATGCAAGCATTTCTTTCCTGTGATCCCTCAGAATAGTTTAATTTTATTAAAGCATATCTTGTCTAAAATCAGAAACTTTATATGGAAACTTATTCTTGTTGTAATGAAATGAATTCTAGTGACATTTTAACTGGAAGAGAGTTTGACTTAAAGAGGTTTGTATTATAATCAACAAAAAATATCAGCTCCCCAAATTAGCTTTGTCCTATGAATTCTAGTATTACCTGACTGTGGCATTTGAGTAGACACATACAGTCAAGATTAATACAGCTATATTTTCATAACCAAAGAGCTATGTAGATTCAGATTATTATTTATTTTGGAAATATTAGCACTGAGGGACATAGAGCAGAGGAGAGCATTGTGCTGGATGATTTACAAAGGTGATTTTTAAAGGAGTCTAATGAAATTAACTGCCTCACTCCCATTGGATTTCAATGGGAGATGGCTGTGTATCTACTTCCTTTGGACACCTTTGAGATAGTGCTGTGCAAATAAAGGATATTAGTTGTGTGAGAAATCCACCCCTAAAGACCAAAGCCAGTTACAGTCAAAGCAAAAACTATGTTTTAAAAAATGGAATAGTTCACTCTGAAAACAAAGCATTTTTTTGTGAAAAAATTAAGAACATTAAACTGTATTTTGAACAAAAATAATGGTATTTTATGGCCAAAACATTAATGTTAAATATTGTGGGGATGTTTGTTTATTTTGTTATTTTAGCAGTTTTCACATCCCCACCCAAAGTTAGCAAAGTTCAACAAATCATTTCAGAATCGCTGTCTAGGCCTGCTGGTCTTTCGCACACTTGAGTAGGTGTTCTGGCAAGCCTGTCTCAGTTTCCTCTGTTCAGCTAATCACCATTTACCCCCAAGTTTGGTAGCTCCTCACTCGGGCTATGTTCACACACGAGCAATAAAATCAATTTAACCGAAATCGATTTAAGTTAAATCGATAGAACAATAATGAAATCAATACAACTTAACTCAGTTTAACGTGTCTGCACCGAAAACCTGAAATCAAACTAGCATGTTCAGGGACAGAACTTGCTAGTTTGATTCAGGAGAGGGGAAGTCTGGGAGGTGTGGCAACATGACCCCCTGGCAGGGCTATGTTGCCACCCAATCTCCTGCCTGGCTCTCTGCGGGAAAGCCAGTGACAGGGGAAAAAAAGCCCCCACTGGCTTTCCTGCGGAGAAGCTCTGGGCTCCTGGCACCCAGTGGGGGAGCAGACATCTCCCCAGACTGACTGAAGCCTTATGGCTCAGCCAGGCACGGGGAAGATAGGATGGGGTGCTCCAGACTTCCCGCCACTGGAGCCAGTCAGCAGTGAAGGGATCCCCGCCTGCCTGGCTTCCCCCTGCTGTAACTGGGGGCGGAGGCGAAGTAGTCACCATACGCCCAGCATCCTTGAGAGCTGGATGGGCAACATGGAAGGGATCCCCATGTGCCCAGCTTCTACCGCACTGGGGGGAGGTTTCCTGGAGAAGGCACCCTGCACACCCACCTCCCAGCAAGGAAGCTGGGTGGCAGGGAATGGACCCCACGCACCCAGTGCTCCCACCGCTAGCCAGGTGGTGGGGAGAAGAGCCCCCTGAGCCTGGCTGCAGTGTGCTTGCTGGTGATAGGGAAAGATACCTCCACTCCAGCTAGACCCGTGCTAGCCGGGCTGCAGGGAATGTTCCCCCAGCTCCCAGTGGGCTGGCTTGGCTGTGGAGCAGATGGGACCCCTGCACCATCTTTTTTAGCATTGGCCAGGCTATGGGGGAAATGGGACCCCCATACCAGATTTTTCAGCACTGGCTGGGCTGCGGGGGAGAGGGAAACCCCATGCCTGGCTTTTCAGCACTTGCCTGGCAGCAGGGGAGATGGGACACCCTCACTGGGCTTTAGCCTAGAGCCGGCAAGGAGACTCCATCTCCCATGCTGCCAGGCCAGTGCTGAAAAAGCCAGGCTTGGGGGTTCCCTCTCCCCTGCAGCCTGGCCAGTGCTGAAAAAGCCAGGTGCAGGAGTTTCCACTCCCCCATAACCCGGACAGCGTGCCTGGAGCCAGGAGCGTTCCCCGCAGCCCGGCTAGCCTGGCTCTAGCTGGCATGAGGGTGCCTTTCCCCAGCACCAGCAAGCGCGCTGCCATCGGGCTGGGGGCACTCTTCTCCCCACTGCCTGGCTAGTGGTAGGAGCAATGGGGGTGCAGGGTCCCCTCCTCAGTGTGTGGCCACTGTGGGGGAGCCGGGCGTGCGGAAATCTCTTGCTAACTGCCCAGCCAGTGTGGGGGAAGCCAGACTTGCAGGGTCTCTTCCCCTCCCCCACTTGGCTGGATCCCTTCCCCACCCTCCCCCTCCCCCCATGGTCCTTTCCTCCTCTCTGTCCAGGGTGCTGGAGGAAGTCTTCCTTCCAGGGTGCTATGCACCCTGGGAGCAAGAAGGTCAAACAGGGTTGAATCGAGACAATGGTTATTTTGAAACAATGCATCCGAATAGCATTGTTTCAAAAGGACCATTTCAATTCAATGGTCATTTTGATTCCTTATCAGGTCTTACTGTCGTTCTCTAACTTTTGTTGTTTCGACATGATGGAGCTTGTTATATCGAAACAACAGAATGTCATGGGGACCTAATTTTTTTTAAAGTAAAACAACCAGCATTGTTTCACTTTAAAACCTACCTGTGGACATACCCTAGGATTCCAGCTCCTCCAAAGTTAACAGGCTCTCTCTTCTGAGTGTGGAGAACAGTTTAGTGAGGCAGATAGCTCACAACCATACTCAAGGTCCACAGTTTCTAGCATCTTGGGATTCAAACCTCTGTGCTCCCAAAAATTGAATAATCCCTCTCTTTGAGTGAGAGACCCACGTTTCTCAGCTAAAATCAACAGACCTTGCATGCAGCTAGATTCCTCTAACACTTGACTGCTTCCTACCACACTGTTCTGATAAACTGTCTCCAAGACTCATGCTCTTTTCCTCTGGAAATCTAGCTGCCTGGCCAACTTTCCATCCTGATATTAGTTGTTCCTCACTCTCTGTAGCAGCCACCACCTCTCCCTCCTGACTTTTTTATTCCCCCCTCCCCAAAACACACACAGGAGTTGCAAAGCCACCAATGAGCCCTGGATGAGGAGGTAGCTAATCTCCCTCATAACCCTTTAGCAGCTGGGGGCAGCATGGAGTGTGTATACTTCACGATAGTGACTGAATCTGCATTTTTCACTGGAAAAATATCACCCAGCTTGACTTTGAAAATTGTTGCTCAGTAAAATGTCTGTCTCTAGTCCAAATAGCTTTTGTTCTATGTCCCTGACTTAGGAAGCACTTATCTACATGCTTACCCACCAATGCTTTCCTGAATCAGGAACTAAATCACAAAACAAAGCAAATAAGCAGGCATAGATCACAAAATAAAGCAAATAAGCAGACATAGAATATAAGGTTTGGGGAAACAAAAATAACAGGCTTGCTACAAACGAGACAGACAGGAACAGTAAGACAACATGACACCTCTCTAGCCATTATGAGACAGTAGTTTTGTTTTTGCAATGTGGCAGAGGTAAGTTTACGTGCATAAACATCATATAAAGGAAAAGCTTTGTATACACAGAATACATGTTTAGATGGATTTTTAAAAGTAGAATACTTTTAATGCTCTTTTTTGTGTACCCTTTTAAACTGAAAATAAAAATGACTTGCAAACTCACTAGAGAGTATGTCAGTCTCCTGGGGTGTATCTACATGATGAATGGCAGTGAATCTCAGAGTCCAGGTCTCAGATAGCTGAAAATAGCTCCACAGACAGTCAGGCTCAGAATGGCCCTTGGGCTCTGAAGCTGAGGAAGGAGGCATCAAAGCCCAAGTTCCCAACCAAGCCACAATGTCTACACAACTGTTTTAAGTGCCGCAGCATGAGTTTCACAATCCTGAGTCTGTGAATCTGAGCTCAGAGAGACACAGTTGCTTGCTATGTAGGATGTACTCTGTGTCTTGGAGACACTGACATGCTTCATTTTGTATACCGTCTCACATGATATTCATACTAAGGGAAAAAATAAAGGAGGATGTGAAATATTCCTCTGGTTGTTCCTGACTGAAATATAATACTCTGATCCCCTGTATTCAGATATTTTCTTTTATGTTGCCTAATCTCTGATTCTTTATCTCCACAAGCTCTGGGGTCCACAGTTTTCCTGTGACTCCACTGCAGTATCGGGTGTCTGTTCCCATGATCATTTGTTAGTTAGCACTAACAGCTGGTTAGTGTTCCAGCTGTTGGACATGGACCATTCCTCCAGCCTAAATGAACCTGTACAGCTGGCCTGCTTTCTGAGCCAACCTCCAAGCCTTGGATTCAACTTGTGTTAGAACCTGCTCCTTCTAGCAATAACAGCAGCAACATGAGCCCCTGTGCCTAAGCTGTGTAATTTTTTCCCAGCAACTCTTCTGCTCAAGCCAAAAAAACCCAGCCCTCACCACATGGCCTACCGCCAATCCTCTCTGCCCAGTTTGAGTAGTACTCACCTTCTCCAGTGGAAGGTAGGCCTGCTGCAGGAACTCAGGGACACAACTTCCTTCTACTTCTCTAGCCAACAAGAACTCTAGAACTAAAAGGGTCAGATTCCCTTTCTGCCCACCAGTTGCTAATCAGTCCAAGGCTCATTGGAGCTAGGGATGTAACATGCAACAGGGGTTCTTCATTTGGAGTATGCAGGAAACACACTTGCACCTACAGGCAAGCAAATGTGCTCTAACGTAACCACAAATCTTGGCTTTCTGCAAGAATCACTGTGAAATTTGGAGGCTAAATTAAATAATCATACAACCCCCAAGTCAGATGCCTACAACAGATCAATAAGGACCTACAACATATTCTACAAGATGATCTCTCACTCTCTGAAGCCTTGGGAGACACACCTCACTTCACCTGGAGACAACCCCCTAACCTTACATGGATACTCACTAGCAACTACAGACCTAACAACAGAAACTAACATTAAAGCAGGCACATACCACTGCAACAAACCATGCTGCCAACTTTCCCCACGTATCGGCACAAAAGACAACATCATAGGACCTAATCAAGCCAGCTATTCCATCAAAGGCTCATTCACCTGCTCACCCACTAATGTGATTTATGCTATTATGTGCCAGAAATGCCCCAACACTTTATATATTGGACAAACAGGACAATCCCTGCACAAAAGAATAAATGGGCACAAAACTGACATCAGAAATCACAACATTCATAAACCAGTTGCTGACCATTTTAATCTTCCTAATCACTCTATTTTATTGCTGTTGATACAGTCCCAGTGCCCCCCAAGTTCCATCCCATCCCCCAGATCCCCCACATTGTTACTTACCTGTGGGCTTTGGTCTCCTTCCCATGTTGAACCTAGTTTAAAGCCCTCCTCACTAGGTCAGCCAGTCTGTGCCCAAAGTGAGGAGGGCTTTAAACTAGGTTCAACAGGGGAAGGAGACCAAAGCCCATACGTAAGTAACAATGTGGGTGATATGGGGAATGGGATGGAACTTGGGGGGTGCTGGGACTGTATCAACAGCAATAAAAAAGAAGGTAGTTGGAACATGGGGGGAATCAAATAAATGTCTTAAGTGCTCTACTGAAGCCCCAATATGTGAGGAGAGTGGGGGAGGAGAACTCCAAGAAAAAATGCAAGGAGGTTTATGTAATAGAATTGGAAATCAACATGACAAAGTAGGGCAATCGACCGGGTATCTTAGGTGACTGTACACTAATGCGAGGAGCCTGGGAAATAAGCAAGAAGAATTGGTAATACTAGCACTGACAATGAACTAAGATATTATAGGAATAATGGAGATGTGGTGGGATAGTCTGCATGACTGGAGCTCTGCCATGGATGAGTATAAACTGTTCAGGAAAGACAGGCAGGGAAGAAGAGGGGGAGGAGTAGCGTTATATGTAAAAGAGCTCTATGACTGCTCAGAGCTCCATTATGGAAGTGGAAGCGTGCCAATAGAAAGTCTGTGGGTTACATTGAGAGGGGAAAGGAACAAGGGGGATGTTGTGGTGGGTGTCTGCTACAGACCACCAGACCAGAAGCAGGAGGTGGATGAGGTGTTTTATGGACAACTAGAGGAAGCATCTAGATCACAGGCCCTGGTGCTGATGGGGGACTTCAATTACCCTGACATTTTCTGGGAGGTCAATACAGCAGTGCATGGGCAATCCAGGAAATTTTTAGAGAGTGTTGGGGACAACTTTCTAGTACAAATACTAGAGGAACCAACTAGGGACCTTGCACCGCTTGACCTGCTGCTCACAAACAGGGAAGAATTGATCAGGGATGTAGACGTAAATGGCAAGCTAGGCAGTAGTGACCATGACATGGTTGAGTTCAGGATCCTGATTAAAGGAAGGAAGGAAAGAAGCAAAACAAAAACCCTGGACTTCAAAAAAGCAGATTTTGGCTCCCTCAGGGAACTGATGGGCAGGATCCCTTGGGACGCTAATCTGAAGGGAAAAGGAGTCCAAGAGAGTTAGTTATATTTTCAAGAAACCCTGCTAAGGGCACAGGAAGTTGCCATTCCAATTAAGAGAAAGATCAAACATGTGAGGCAGCCAAAATGGCTTAGCTGAGAACTCTGCTCCGAGCTTAAACATAAAAAGGAAGCTTATAGGAAGTGGAAGCTTGGTCAGATGACCAAGGAGGCATATAAAGATATTGCTCGGGACTGCAGAGATAAAATCAGAAAGTCCAAAGGACAAATGGAGTTGCGGCTAGCGAGGGATGTAACGGATAACAAGAAGAGGATCTACAAGTATGTTAATAACAAGAAGAGGATCAGGGATGGTGTAGGCCCCTTGCTGAATAGGGCAGGCATCCTTGTGACAGAGGATGAGGAAAAAGCTGAAGTGCTCAATACATTTTTTGCTTCAGTTTTCACAGGCAGGGTCAGCTCCCAGCCTACTACCATGGGTGTGGCGATGGGAGAGAAGAAGACAGGCCCTTGGTGATGGAAGGTCAGGTTAGGGACTGCTTAAAGAAGCTGGGTGTGCACAAGTCCATGGGGCCGGACGAACTGCATCCAAGAGTGCTAAGGGAATTGGCCGATGAGATAGCAGTACCACTGGCCGTTCTTTTTCAAAACTCATGGAGAACGGGGGATGTGCCAGAGGATTGGAAAAAAGCAAAGGTAGTGCCTATTTTCAAGAAAGGGAAAAAGGAGGATCCAGGGAATTAGAGACCAGTTAGCCTCACCTCAATCCCTGGAAAAATTATGGTGCAGATTCTCAAAGAATCCATCCTCAAACACTTAGAGGAAAATAAAGTGATCAGAAACAGTCAGCATGTATTTACCAAGGGTAAATCATGCCTGACCAATCTCATCTCCTTCTATGATCAGATGACTGGTTTTCTGGATGCAGGAAGAACCGTTGATGTGATATCCCTTGATTTTAGCAAGGCTTTTGATACAGTTTCCCACAGCATTCTCATTGGCAAATTAAGGAAGTATGGGTTGGATAGGTGGACTATAAGGTGGATAGAAAACTGGCTAGATCAACGGTTTCAGTGCATAGGAATCAATGGTTCTATGTCTAGCTGGCAGCCCGCCACAAGTGGTGTGCCCCAGAGTTCTGTCCTGGGTCCGGTTCTGTTCAACATTTTCATCAATGATCTGGATGATGGAATAGACTGCATTCTCAGTAAGTTTGTGGATGACACCAAGCTGGGGGAACCAGTAGACACGTTGGAGGGCAAGGACAGGATTCAGGGAGACCTAGATAAATTGGAACAGTGGGCCAATAGAAATCTTATGAGCTTCAGTAAGGACAAGTGTAAAATCCTGCACGTGGGATGAAAAAAACCCCATGCACCGCTACAGGCTGGGAAACATTCAGCTAAGTAGCAGCAGTGTAGAACAGGACCTGGGGGTCATGGTGGATGGGAAGCTAGATATGAGTCAGCAGTGTGCTGTTGCTGCCAAAAAGACCAGTGACATACTGGGCTGCATCAAAAGAAGTATTACCAGCAGATCAAGGGAGGTGATCACTCCCCTCTATTCTGCACTGGTGAGGCCACATCTAGAATACTGTGTTCAGTTTTGGGCTCCCCGCTACAAAAAGGACAGGGACATGCTAGAGAGAGTTCAGAGGAGGGCAACCAAAATGATTAAAGGGGTGGAGCACAAGCCCTATGAGGAAAGACTGAAAGCATTAGGCTTATTTAGTCTGCAGAAGAGAAGATTGAGGGGGGATTTGATAGCAACCTTCAACTACTTGAAGGGATGCTCTATGGAAGATGGAGCTCGACTGTTCTCAGTAGTAACGGAGGACAGAACGAGGAGCAATGGTCTCAAGTTGTGGTTAGGGAGGTCTAGGCTGGATATTAGAAACAACTTTTTTACTAGGAGAGTGGTGAAGTCTTGGAATGAGCTGCCAAGGGAGGTGGTGGAGTCTCCATCTTTGGAGGTGTTTAAGGCCCGGCTGGACAAAACCATGACTGGGATGGTTTAGTGGGAGTGGTCCTGCCTCTGGCAGGGGGTTGGACTAAATGACCTATGAGGTCCCTTCCAACCCTAGGATTCTATGATTCTATGATTGATTGCTTACAACTGTGCTCAAACAAGTCAGTAGAACATCAAGACTTCAAAGAGAAACAGCAGAATTAGAACTGATATCCAGATTTGACTGTGTGAAAACAGGCTTAAATTGTGACTATGGATTCTTCTCCCCTTACAAAAAGTGATTTGACCTTACCTTCCTCTGTGTGCCGTTTCCCAGTGTTTGAATTTTAACAATTGCTTTGATTTGCTGTTTCAGTATGAGCTGATCCTGACTTACACTTGCCTGCATTTATTTTCCTCCCATTCTGTAAGTTCCCCATCTTCAAAGCATCTGATAAGGTAGGATTTTCTCCCAAGAAAGCTCATAGTATAAGTAAATTTGTTAGCCTTAAAGTGCCACAGGACTCCTTGCTTGTTATGATCCCCAAAGATATTGCATTGAGTTCAACATCTGTCATACCAAACCCCCGTGTTTTAAAACCAATGTAAGTTGTGGATGCCCAGGAAGGACTGGGCCTGATAATAGTTTTTAAAGAGTAAAACCTCTATCCCTCTCTTTGGGTACGATTCTGCTGTATTTGAGGGGGAGAAGAGTCTGCACAGAGTGGACACACTGGCTGTGTTCACACAGCCCTCTTATTTCAAAACAACAGAGGTTGTTTCGAAATAAGATTTAGGCTGTTCACACGACTCACGGTTGCGGGTCCCATTGTTTCGAAACAATGGTGTTGTTTTGAAACAAGTTAAACCCCATGTGGGGATGAAACAACGTTGTTTCGAAATGATTGTTTCGAAAGAACGCCTTGCGAACACGTTGTTTCAAAATAACTGTTGCCTGAACCTGCTATTTTGCTTTGAGCTTTTTTCCTTAATTCGGATTAACAAACTGTTAATTTGAATTAAGTTATTTTGAAATAAGGTGTTTAGACTAGAATAGAATCATAGGGTTGGAAGGGACCTTGTGAGATCATGAAGTCTAACCCCCTGGGGTTTGAACCCAGGATCTTCTGCCTATTAAGCAGAGGTGCTAGCTGTGTTATTTCAATACAAGTTGTTTCAAAACAACCGTATCGAAATAACCCCTGTGTGTGAACACAGCCATTGTGTACCTGATGCAGAACTCAGCTCTATACTTGGCTGTACCTGGGATGAGAATGGTATGGTTGGTGAAATAATGTTCAGAGGAAGAAGAGGCTTGGTGTGAATTTCAGTCATAATGCATATGATTGAGCCATTCTGGCAACTTTCTAATATTGTAAGACACAGTGTTATTGTAAGATTTTGAGACTTGATAATACTACATATCTTGGTTCAGAAAACCTGAGAACTCTGTAAATCACAGATAGTAGCACCACCAATCCTTACACTTTCCAACGTGAGAAAAAATGTTTACATATTGCCACCTCTAGTTACATCTATGACTCACAGGCAAGGTGAAAATTATCATCTGATCAGACTAGCTGCAGCCTCAGGGTTAAAAATAAAAAAAGCAAAGTATGCTTGAAAAATACTTCAGTGATAGGTGATGAAGACCCCAGGTAAAATTGGGACATCTCAGCACCTATCTAATATATGTAGTATTCACCTTTCCTCCTATCCTATTTCAGAAAGTTCTGAACTTCAGAAGTTTGGGTGACCACATGTTCCCAGTGGTGTAACACACCTCTATCCATTAAAATAGAGGGATAACACTCTCATAAGTTATTCTTCAGGATATTAATCTGTTTATAGGGACAAGATATTTCAGCATTCTTCACGGAGAAAATCTTGCACTCTGTGTTTAGAATACCTGAAGTACTTTTTTTTCTTTTAAACTAATCAGTTTCCTGATTCCCTTTAAGCCAGGCACCAGAGTATGAACATGGGAACAAATTTGATATTAGCATCAGCTAAAGTGGAAAGTGCATTCCCATTTCAATTGTATAAATGTATGACCAGCTTTCCAAAACTAGGCACATGCAAATCAATTTGTACTGACCTAATGTATGAAAATTAATACTCAGTCTCCACCTATGAGTTAGTTATCAGAACATACAATTAGCCAATTAAGCATATTTGGCATTTGTATGCATAGCTTAGGAGCATCCCAATGTCTGTACACAATTGCATGCATCTTCTTTGAAAATATGGGCCAATAGTCACAGAAGATTTGAGGCATGCAGTTATGAGTCGTTTTGCTATAATATATCTGCTTGCCTGTCTCCTAAAGGATAGTCTTCCTGCCAGTCTGTCAGGCAATCCAAAACTGAAGAGCTTATAGAGTGAGCTCCTTTTCTTTTTCACTGATGGAGATTTTGTATGTGTGTGTGTGTGTGTGTGCGTGCGTGTGTGCGCGCATGCGCACGTGCACACATGTGTTCTTTAATCTGAAATAAAGGTAATGTGGACTCAAATGAACATGTTTTCTCTGTGTGAATAGAAAACATGAGAGAAAAACCTAACATGGTTGTATAAAAAATTACTAAACTAAAAATGTTATGAATCAAAGAATGAGAAAAGGGAAGATTTAATCATTTTTCCCTGAAGAAAGAAAAGAAAGAAAAAACTGATTTAAAAATCATGCAGTGATTGAAATGCTTGGAGCCATGATAGCTGCTGGAAGAGGCAGGACATGTGTTACCCCATCCAGGCAATGTTTTGGTTCTCTTTGTTATTATGCCATTATTGTGGGTTAAAGTGATCAAAAGTTAGTATCAGAGGATCACTGACAATTGGAAAAGAAAAAGAGAAACAATGTTGGTCTAGCTAAGCAAGTACAAAACATGGGCCCAAGTGGCTGAAAGAGAGGGCAATAGGTTTAGAAAAAAAATATGCTCTCTTCACTGTAAGCACTTTGGAAGAGAACACCTCATCTTTAGTGAAATCTCAGCTCTTTTGGGTGAAACTGTATTGCAGCATTTCTCAGGTTTTGGAGACTGGTGACCCCTTATTCACAGTAAATAAATTCATGACCCCTTTTTGCTATACTAGAAGAGCAAAAATAAAATGTGTATCAATGATAACAACGTTAAGCGTATATAATTTATTTTTGTGTTTGTTTCAAGAGACTCTTTGACCTCAAAGTGTAAGGATGTGCAGGGAGTAAATGAGTGAGGTTTTCTTTGCTTTGATTTTAATAACATTGCCAACTCCTGCTAACCACCCTGATTGTTTTTGTGAACACACAACTGCAGGGGTCACAACCTACCAGCTGAAAACATTGCTGCAGTATAAGTGTTAAATAATAATGGCATCTTTTCTGTTGACCTGTATATTTTTACTGATTCAAACAATGCCCTGTTTAATGAAGAAAACAACTCTTTTTTTTCACTTAGCCTCACAGATTGTTTTGGTATATGCAGCAGAATTGTACTGAGGCAATGCAACTGAATATGCACGTTCCTGAGCATACTAAAATGTGCTTTTCTCATTCAAGATCACCATTAGGGTTTGCAACTGTTGCCAGAAAAGCAATGCTATGTATGTGATTACCAGGGTATATTAATTTTTAGACTTTTATAAATCAAGCTAAAAAACATGCAATAGTAAAGAAATGTTTTCTTTTCATAAATATCTGAAAAATAGCTTTTGAGAGAATGCTTGGCAAATAGGAAATAGAATAAACTTGGAACAAAAAAGAACTGGTTTGTTTACAATAAAATCCTTCACATTCCTGTTACAAACCTTTCCCCCAAACTCAGTCAAACTCAACAAACACTTTGGACTTGCAATGTGAAATAAGAGATCCCAAAACTGCATCTAACTGGAAAATGAATGGAGGGAATAAAATCAGGTATCCCAATGGTTTTTCTTCATATACCGGAGTAAATTACGGTGCCATCTATTAAATTGTTGTCCTGTAGCTCTGTCAGCTGTAACCTGCCTCAGAAAAAGCCATTGCAGACATGACTGCTAGAACTGTGCTGCTGAAAGCAGAGGTGCTGCTTGTTCATAATAGAGTTTGATGGCTGTCCTGTCAGCTTTGGTACTGGCACACAAAAGGAGATTTAAAACTGTCATGTGTTATCCCCAGATTGTACACCTGCCCTCTTAACAAGGAGAAAGAGCTTTGCTAAAGTCAAAAAGAATACTTGGGAATTAGGTTTCACTCCTGTGATCCTAGATATTTCACAATTTTAGCTAGTGGTTCGTGGCTGCAGATGTTACTTAGCAAGCATGTAACCCATTACATACGGTCAAACTGGCAACCAGATCTCCTTATCTTTCTCTCTATCAAAATGATAATTATAATATGTGCCAATATAAATGTTGGAGACCACATTAATTTCTGTATCAAAATCCACTCATTGTAGAGGTGTGTAGTTATGATGCAGTGACCATACTGTGGCTACAAACCCAGAGTAATGTGAGTTGATGTATGCTTTCTCAGCATAAATTATAGGAGTTTTGGACCTTCAGTTATTTGAGCCAGTTGTTTATGAACCAACCAAAAAAAAACATTAATGTGAATGTTTCATGAAAAACAAATAGAAATGGTTATGAGGCTGGACATGTCAATTGATTGCTTTTATTTGAACAATGGTTTGAGAACATTTTTTGAAATAATTACTCAATGTTTATCTGAATTAAATGGTATTCAGACAGAATAACAGATGTTCCAAAAGACCACATTTTGGAAGACCCCAGGCCTGCAGACTTAGATGTGGGCATTAGATATTGTAGGTGCTTCTTACACAACTATTTGACACAAACATGAATTTGTAATTGGTATTGTTTACTGCATTCATTACAATTTTTGTCATGCAGCTGAGGTATAACTTTTTCTGCTTCATCTGTTCTGTGAAAGGTAATATAAATGGTACCACTTTGACCTTTTTAGCATTCTGTAATTTGATTCGCTTGCCATTCCTATCCTTTCCTGTTACAACCTTAGCAACCTGTGACTGGAATGGACAGTCAGTCAGAACACAGAATACTGAAAAGGTCAGAGCAATAGAATTTACTACATATACTTTCAGGACACATGCAGTATTTAGGTCTTGATACCTGATTCTGGTGACAGATTGTCATGAGGAGGGAAAAAGACAACCTAGTTGCCATCTCATGGCAACAGTTGTGACAGGAAATGAAAATAACAAAAAACTACTGTTTGCTTTTATAGGAGTTATCTTCATAAGACAATATGTGAGGTGGTTGTGAATAGAAACCAAACCAAAACACATAGTACCTCTTTAATTTTACTCTATTTAAAAACATACTACATTCAATAAAGCATGTTTTCAAAGTTTACTGGCCTTTAAATTATTTTTCTTCTTCACTTCAGTTGAGTGAATGAGTAAATGAGGTGGGAGTTGTATAGTCTATTAAACCAAGATTGTTGAGATGGAAAATCATTGTGCTCTTAATGCAAAACACTTGCAATGGGTAGAGCATTCATAATAAGAGTTTATATATTTGTCAACACATACCAGTATATTTCATATAATATTTTTTACTAATATTTTGTGTTTGTGCACACACATCTATTGGTCTGAGATAAAACAGTGCTTGCTGCTTTTTGTCTAGTATTTTTCAGTGTGAGCCTCAGGTAGTCTTTAATATAGCATGCACCAAAAGAAGAATCCATTTATAAAGTAAGAATTAAAAATATTATTCAAATCTCTAAAAAGGCTATCAGGATAACCTTTCTAATTGCAACTGCATATTATTCTTTAGAGACTGGTTGTGATAGTATAGGAAGTCTCAGGGAAGAGTATTCTATAAACCGGGCCAAATTGAAAGGCCATTCAAATCAGTGGGAATTCTTCTATTAACTGCAGGAAAATTTGAATCAGGACCTTCTAGTGATCACTATTGTTTTCATTTACCAATATTGCTGGGAAAATTATTGTTAACTTTTGCAAATTTACTGTAACATATTTGCCAGAACATATGTGACCCCATTACTTCTACTCACAAATCCAAAAGCTGGCAGTCTACTAACACAGTTCACAAATTGTAAGTGATACAGAATAAATATTAGAGAATTTCTACTTACGTTTTGAATTTATCCTAACTTGATAACTAATTTATGAGCTCACAATCATATGTCACGCTTATGAATCTATGCAGAATCCACTCCCTTCAAGTATACTTTATATGGTAAATGTGATGGATTACATGAAAATAGAAGTACCCACTAAGGGCTCTTGAACTTTTTGTAAATTCGAAAGCTTTTCTCTCTCACCAACAGAACCTGGTCCAATAACAGATATTACCTCACATGCCTTGTATCTCTCTAACATCCTGGGACCAACATGGCTACAGTAACACTGCAGAAAACTAATATGATATATCTAAACAAGATGAGTCACCTATGACAAGTGATGTAATATATATAATATGTATATACATTGTTATAATTATAATGAATAATATATATGTACATGTGTGTGTGTGTGTGTGTGTGTGTGTGTGTGTGTGTGTGTGTGTGT
>ML682005.1:10967384-10987922 GCA_007922195.1 Podocnemis expansa
CATGTTCACATGTGTTGTTTCGAAACAAGTGTTTCGAAACAAGGTTGTTTCGTCCCCAAATGGGGTTTAACTTGTTTCGAAACAACTGTGCGTCCTGTGAACATGGTTTTTTTTGTTTCGAAACAACAAGGTTGTTTCGAAACAAAAGTGCCGTGTGAACACAGCCATAGAGACTTACTAGGATATATAAGGGAAGTGGGTGGTAAAGACTCACTTGAGAGTGATGTGCTAGTAACCTCTCCTCTTTAGGTAGTTCATATCCTGGGTTTATGGACTGTTCTTCTGCATGTTTTTTTGTTTGTTTGTTTGTTTGTTTGTTTGTTTGGGTTTTTTTTAGATAGCTGTTATGTGTTGTTAGATGTTAGTGCATGTATTATTAGCTAGCTTTTAGATGTACAGGTACTACAGTTTTTTAATACATAAGCTTTAAATTGAAATACTAAATAAATGTGATAGTCTTTAAAAATGCCACAGGACTCATTCCAAAGGGGCAACCATGTTAGTCTAGTTCAGTAAAACAAACAAGAAGTCCTGTGGTACTTAAGGACTAACAAATTTATTTATTGCATAAACTTTCATAGGAGAAAATCCCAGTTTGTCAGATGCTTTGAATTTTAAATTTGTTAGACTTTTAATTGCCACAGGACTGCTTGTTTATTTTACAGGACTCTGAGCATGTTCTTCTGAAATAGATTAACACAGCTACCCCTCTGCAACTTGTAACTCTATATGATCATCTAAAAGCAACAGGAAATCTAGCTGGACTTCAGAATTGCCAACTTTGTTCATAGTTAGATGTGTATCTTCAAAAGGACTGTGATCACTTTATCCAATCCACCATCACCTCAAAACAGACTTTGAGACAGGTTGTTCTCATCCATCATCCAATCATGTACAATCACTGGGAAATGCATTTGACTACAGCAGTATAAAAGGGGATTCATCAGCATATTGACAATATTTCAGCACAGAATGATGTCAATAACTCTCTTGACAGACATTCTCTGATTGAATAAGATGTTCTGATGTTGCTCCATGTAAGAGATCTCTCTCAGGGCAGAAGCAGAACTTGTCCAATACTATTGTCCTGGTCTTCCTTGTGAGAAAAGAAACAGTTTGATGTCAGGGCAAGAGGCACTGTCATACTGTATAGCAAGATGGTGACTTAAGGTGGTAAGTAAATGTTCCTGTATAGTTATTTTGCAGTGTGATATGCAGTGACTTGTAGGTTTATTATTAATTATACACAGTAAAAGCCAAATCCAATGCCCAGATCCTTGCTGGAATAAGGGCTGCAGACAGATCACTTTCAGTGATGGCTCTTTGATTGTGGGCAATATGTCCTAATTTGTGGGTCTTCAGGTCAAGCTGCAAATCCTATTTGTTCTTCCAGGCCTTTTCGGAAGACAACTAAAGAATCATGTAAGAAATATAGTTTGAGGAAAAACTGTATATGTGAAACATTGTCAGGACAAATTCTAGAAAGTTCTTAATTTTGGACATGAGGTCCTAATTAGTGTCTGCTGTTTCTTTGTGCATCCAGAGTACTACTGTTGGGTCCATTTAATCAATCAAAGTAAGTAAGTAAGGATCATGGGTTAAATACTGACCCTACTGTAAAGATCTTGAGGGTTCATTAAAGACGATACTACTGAATGAGTAAGGAATAGAACTTTAATCATACAGACAGGTATCCAGGTGTATACCTGGGAGCAGCCATGTTAAATCTTCTCTGGGGCACGTCTCCCAATTTACACAACAATGGCCCATGCTAGAGAGTGTCTCTAAATTCACAGCATTTTACAAGCATATCACTGCATCTTCCCCCCTAAGGAAAAGAAGTAAACAGTTAGATACGTAGTCTCTAAAAGTGACAAAGAATTCCTTGTTTTTCTTGGTTAGTAACCAAGATTGCTTTTTTCATATGTGTTTGTTAAGAAGGTCATGGCTTTTCATTTTGGGTAAAGAACTTTCCACTGTGATAGATGTCTTTGCCATCTCTACATAGAGAACTACAATGTGCTGTTCATGAAACTACCTCTTCAATCCATCCATAAGCTGGTGCTAATGCAGTATACCTCACAGTGCTTAATACATGGAGTTTTTGCCATCAGTATCTTAGGGTATGTCTACACTGGAGCCTTATGTCGATTTAACCTTTGTTAAGTCAGCCTAAGCAAGGCTCTGTATTTATGAAGTCATCTTAAGCACTTCCTTAAGGTGACTTAATAACACCATCCTGGAAGGTCAATTTAACACTTAATTTGACTTTATTAAGTTGACTTAAGCCAGTGTAGGTGGGGCATAGCCCTTAAGTCAATCTTATTAACTCGACTTAAGGGGTCTACCCCATCTACACTGGCTTAAGTCGACTTAATAAGGTTGACTTAAACGTTAATTTGACCTAGCAGCTGCCAGTATGGATGTGGCAGTTTGGAATGTGGATGCTCTAGTCAACTTAACTGAGCCTCCAGCAGACCCATAACAAAGGCATTCTGCGCCCCTTACAATGGCCAGCACCTGGGACGAGCGGCAAGGAACACATCCTTTAATGTAGCAGCTCAATGGAGCCACTCCGGCACACCCTGAGCACAACCCCACTTGCCCTGCTGTAGTTATAGCCCTGGCTTCCAGCATAGACATACTCTTAGACATGCTACAGGATCTGTTATTTGTCAGCTCTTCATTTTTGGGGAATGAGGGCACAATTCTAGCCTGCCTGACTCATGAAAGACCCCTCTTTCCCAATTTCTACTTAAATAAGAAGTAATCAGAAGAAAGTTTTACAAAAAACAATGAAAAGGCAGTGGGAGACACACCTAAACTGGAGAAAGATGACAGGATTAAGGCAACACCCCTAGCCGCACCTACGTCAAAGATGGAACAAGGAGGCATCTCTATTAGCATACAGGATGGAGGACAGAGATTCCAAGGCATGGATGGCACTAAACTCTGGGACCAGAGAAACACTGCATGATAGGGGATCTCTGCTTCTGAATGTTAATGAACCCATGCCCTCATATGTACAATTCATTAATTATCAGATCAATTCTAGTAATGAAACTTATATTGGCATATACCAGTAGATGCTGAATCTGCATAATTGCATTCTTTTTGAAAGAAAGAAAGTAAGAAAGAAAGAAAGAAGGAAAGAAAGAACGAACTCTGGTAGTAGATGACCATGTGCAAAACCAGACAATTTTGATTTTTCACTTTTTTATGTTGACAACATTGTCTTCCTTCTTGTGCTGCCATTGATTCACAAAATTCATTTTCCCTGACATCAAGTGGATCTGGGCTCACAAAGGTATTTTGCAAATGATATTTAAACTGCCAGAAATAAATGCCAAATCAGCACTGCTCTTCTAATTCATTGTCAGCCCTCAGACTCACTGTTTACACAAGATTTATATTCATTTATTTGTCTTCTCATCAGCTAATTGTCAGTGTCCAGGGGCAGGAAGGATTTCAGAAGCATTTGAGTGGAAGTGATTGAAAACTCTAAAATTTAAAATAAAATATGACATTTCCCCCTTCTCTGAAGTATTAGAAAGAGGTGAAATGACCGAGCAGGATTGGGGGATACAGCATTAAGGGGAAAAAAATAGACATGCAGTAGTAAATTCTGCGCCAGAAGTAATATCAAGTTTCTAGGAGGCCTATTTTTCCTTAACCCTCTTAATTCTTTTCAGTGAATATTATAACAGCTACTACTGCTAATAATTTAAATTTATCAAATATTAGAGCTTTCATCCAAAACTCTCCAAGTGCTCAGCAAACATAGCTCCAATATCAAGTCCAATTAAATCAATGGAAAGTTTTCCATTTACTTCTTTGGAACATGTTTTTTTCCCCCAAATAAAGTAGTTAAGTGTGCTTCTCTCCATTTTATAATTAATGGAACTGAGACACAGAGAGGCTAAATACAACATTTTCAAGTGGATCACCAAAATGAATATTTACACACCTATATCTGGAACGGGGCTTGGGTGCCTAATTACAGTGCTCAGTCACAAACTATATGCCGAATGGGATGTGTCAAAAGTGACACAGAAGCATAATTGACAAACCTTGAAATATACAGCATGTTATCGCTTATGCTTATGGTGGAAGTTTGTTGTTTATACAGTGGAGATGTGTTCTCATTCCAGTCTGTGTACAGACCTTCCATTGAAGTTAATGGGAAATAGATGAGCTAGGTAACGGCAGCAGGATGCCACTGACAGCCCTAGGAGACAGTAATTAGGATTGCTGTTTCATCCTGATTATTTTTTAGCAGTGTGTATCTAAAAGGAAGTTAAAAACAGAAATACATTATCTAAGTTTTATTTACAAGAAGAATTGATTAGCACTGACAATGTGAAAGTGTTCATCCTTTACTCCACAAATGCCCCTGTTCTAGCAAAATGTCAATTATAATTGATTGTCTAGCAAGTGTATCCCACTGCCATTAAAACAGAGGAAGCTACATGTTTTGCCTCAAGCTAAGAAAGTTGACACTCTGACAATTGTTTGTATATTTGTCCAGAGCAGTATATGTAGCTTTTCATTTCTCCTTAACAAGTCATATATTTTATTCCCTCTTTCTTAATGACAACATATGCTTTCATCTTTTTTTTATAATAATCAATTTATCTGAAATGCCCCCAGTATGAAGGGTGTTATTGATTTATACTGAGTAAAGAACACCCTGTTGTTAGAGTAGATACAGTTACCTTTAGCACACCAATTTATTTTTATGCTTTTGGCTTCAGACTCTAAAACTAGAAAAAGGGGGGGAAATCATTTTTTGTTTTGATTCTTTTGTACTACATTAAAGAAAGAATTTCGGGGGTAGAGTTTCAATATGACATTAAAGCAATATTTTTGTTGTATATTTATGAGCTGAGAACCCAATGTCAACAATCTCCAAGTAGATTAAGGTTATTATGCCACAAAATCTCTTTTTAATCCATTATTTCATTTTTTTCTCTGTTTTCCTTTAAGTAAAAATTTGATTTTTGTACTCCAGATAATATTCAAACATTGTCGGACTTCTAAAAGTCCTGGAAATTTGGTTCTGACTGTAGCATACATATAAGGGCCCTTATATTCCCAAGCATTCCTCTTGGGTCATTTCCTACCCTTGTTCCAGTCCTTCTGGCATCATTTCAAGGCTGAGCATGGAGTATCTCTTGTGTTTGCTTCCTCTGATAGTCTGTAGGGATCCCCACTGACAACAGCAAGTTTTATCCTTCAGTTCCCATAGCCAGCTGGCTTCTCAAGCTGCAGCCAGGAGGCTTGATGCTGGCAGGCTTGAGTCACAGTGGCTTTCCAGCAGGAGGCTGCTGCACCTTACCAGTCTCCTCTTGAGTCAGTCCAGACTGATTTGAGCTGCTTCCTTTTGAATGTCCCCTCCCCTAGAAGCATGTCCAGAAGCAGTGTGGGCTTTTGGGCTCATAGCTTTTTTTTTAACCTTCACCCCTCCATTGCAGGGTTGGTGCACCCTGTCACAAAATAAAGTATGGGCAAGAGACTGGCTGTAGTTTATCAATATATTGCTTGTAGGGTCTAGTCCTGATGGGTCTCAATATCCATTCAGACACATGGGTAAGCAAAAGGGTACTTAACAATAGCTGAGAGAAGAAGAAAAGGTTGTAAAAACACTAGGCACAGACATGTAAACAGTAAAGTGTTCAGAAAGAACAGCAGCAATTTTTATTTGGGTTCCAGGATATTTCAATCGAAAGTCAGTGCTCTTCAGGCCAGGTGCCGGTGCAGATCAGTCCAGTCCAGTCTCTGTTCAAGGAAATAGGAGTTTGTGGGTTTCCAGGCCAGGCTCAGTTAGTGCGTCTCATTGGGGCCCCTCTGTATTGTCTGAGTGCCCAGCCAGTGCCATTTCCTCATAGTCAACACAGGCCTGCATCAAGCTGTAAAGTCCAGCCATCACAGCCGGTTCCACATATGGCTCTGTATACCGCTCCTTCTACATTCAGTTTCTCTGTAGTTAACGGCATACCATGTGGCCAGTGCTTATCATCCTAACAGACCCCAGACACTCACTGGTTCAGAACTCTTCCCCTACCTGATCAAGCAAAAGAGAAGTGCCATAGAAAGCTGGCTGATGGGAGTTCTAGTTCTCGTCTTAGCAGCTCCGTAACACTACATGGCTCAGAGATTCTCTTCTTCTCATAGAAGTCAGTGAAGTCATCTTCCCCAGAGTTTAAAGGTATTATAATGAAAACCACTGGGAAAAATTTGAAAACCATCTGCTAATGTGTAATTTTCTCACCTGCTAAAAATTTGGTTAGTTCCTCTTCTAATACATGCAATACTTCATAAAATTATAAGATACTAAGTTTTCATGTGCTATTTGTTATAAAATGAATGATTATGATAGTCTGAATAGATTATGTATTGGGATAGAATCTCTTTTCAATGCACTCACCAAAGATAACTGTTATTTAATACTGATGGCTATGTCTACATTGTGGCTTTAAGTTGACTTAAGGGCCCTTAAGTTGACTTAAAGAAAGCAGTGTCTATATTTAGAAATCATTAAGTCTACTTAAGCAAGTGCTTAAGTCGACTTAATAATTCCTGCCCTGTAAATCTGGCTTAAGGTTTTAAGCCAAATTTACAGGGCAGCCCCCCTCACCTACCCCACTCCTAGTAGTGATCGGGCTCGGGCCTCATCTGGCCAGGGGACACAATCCGGCTCCAGCCCTATGGTGAGGTGCTAGAGCTGGATTGGCTCCCAGCCCCTCATCCCAGGGGGCAGGGCCTGGCAGCCAGTTCCTGCAGCCTGCAAAGAGGGGCTGAGAGCCAGATGGGGTTCTCAGCCCTTCTCTGTAGGCTGCTGGCGCTAAGAGCCAGTTGGGAGCCCATCTGGCTCCCAGAGGTTTGCACTGCCCAGCCAGCAGCTCTGAGTCTGACTTCAATAGCACCAGATTTTACACCAAGAGTTGAACTTGATTCTTTGTAAAGAAATGTAGGTCCTGTTAAATAGGCAAGTGTAGAAATATTTCACATGGTAATGCATTTTAGGAGGTACCACTTTAGGTAGGGGTTCTTCATAAAACTCTAAAATGTAGCAGAATTAACAATGCATGGTAAAGATCAAGTATGGATAGCAAAATGAAAGCTATATTTTACTGGTTTCTAAGGCTATGTCCACACATACATCATTATTTCAAAATAACCCATTTTGAAATGAGTTATTTCGAAATAAAGTCCTTATTTTGAAATATTTTAATTCAAATTAACAGTTTGTTAATTCGAATTAAGGGAAAGCCTGCTTTCGAAATAGCCATTGTTTCAAAATGGTTATTTTGAAACAAGGCCGTTTGGACATGTTTCGAAACAGTTGTTTCGAAACAATGGTGTTGTTTTGAAACAACGTGTCCGAATGCCGTTGTTTCGAAACAACCAGTTTGAAACAATGGCTATTTCGATTAGATGCGAGGTGTAATGGTTTTGAAATAACGGCCATTATTTCGAAACAATGGGTCCCGTTGTTTCAAAATAACGGTGCGTCATGTGGACATGCCGCTTCTTATTTTGAAACAACCTCTGTTGTTTTGAAATAAGAAGCCTTTGTGGACATACCGTAAGGGATCAATGATCAGAAATCTCCAGTTATTTCACAATCTCACCAGTTTAATAGTGTTCTCATCCCAATCTGCTTTGAATTTTTCATATTCTGATACACATATTGTTTTGTGCTCTGGTTTTGACAAACCATACAATAATGGAAATGGTAGGCTTATTTACAATCTTGTATCTTTTCACAAACACACATATGCACATACTCTATATGTATGTGTACACACACATCCCTTTTAGGTATTTCTCAAATATTTATTGAATCAATTTGAGATAACATATTTGTCATATTTTCTGTTCTCAGTATGTATATAATAATGGAAGAAATAATTCCCTGTGACATATTGTCTAGTTGTATTTTACAGTGGTCACTTATTTCACTAGTAGCCTGGAATACAAATGTTCATTTAAAAATCTGTTTGTGATAATTGATTTAGATCTCCATAAACCAAATAATTCAGGCTATTATGAGACTCATTTGCTGACCAGTATGCTTTCAGATTGTTAGTCTCTGTTTTCTTTCTAGTTTTAAGCTTGTCCCATGCACTGAACGTAGTATTGGCACTAATATTTAGTGCTGAAATGAAAACTGGCAGTAGTATTTTACATGAACAGATCATCTCACTCTGATAGGACTGAGACCTAAGATGTAAATTTCTTAGTGAAGTAATAAGGAAATACCTTTCTTTGGTTGTGTTTGTTATAGACCAGATTAATTCTGACCTTCCCCCATTCTGACTGCCAGGCAGGGAGCATGAACAATTGATGGTTCTTTCTGGGCCCTCTTCAAGGCTTGCAAAGAATCAAAGGAAAGACAAGGGGCTACATCTCCCTTCCTTCATACTGGCCTGCAGAGCTAGCTGGATGTACAAAGGAGAGTCTGTTGCACCCATGATGCTGACCTACATAAAGAATATTGCCTGGAGTGCCATGTCGGGATGTCAAGTTCCACACTGCCCCAGATATGGGCAGAACCTAAAGCACAAAATTGGGTATAGTGGGTACAGTGTACTTAACTTGGTAAGTCATCAGGTGTACAGTTGAAATCGAGTTCCCCCAGGATAAAGCCATATCCAACAAGATACTTTGAAGTTCATCTTCTGACTGGGAACTCAGTGGCCAACTACTGGCTACCTTTTCTGGCATTATCAGCTTTCTTATGTTACAGCAGTTCACAATGAATCTTTTAATTTCTCACATGTATGACTAACTGAAAGAAATGTGATCACTTTTGTGATGAGGTGGCTGCTCCACACCAGCAGAGTAGAAGTTAACAGAGCCTGGGGAAGGCTGCCCAGGAGGGGGCCGACAGGGAGACTTCAGTTGCCACTGGGAAAATGGTCAAATGACCAAGGAGCCAAGCTTTCCCATAAGCGTGAAATGTGGATTGTGACTCAGCTGGAGGACTGAGTCATGAAAAGGATGCTGCAAGCCCTGACAGCTGTGAGAAAGGCTACAGGCAAACTGTTGATGTGCAGACCATGGACATAGGTGCTAGCCTGGCGCTAATCCCCAGATGACCATACAAGGCATCAGTTTGGCAGTGTGTGGTGTGACACAGTCACAGTTTCACTCTCACTTTTCTTCTGTGTATGATCTGAGATGATTTAGTGACAATATTTTTATTACAATTAATAAAAAATGGAATGAGTATAAGGAATACTTTATTGTGAGAGCTATTAAAGGTTCCTATGCTGGGTCAATATGAATTAAAGCTATTAAAATATGTGACACTTTAAATGTCAATGAAAAATAGACCTTCATACCATAATGGTGGTGGGCACAGTAAAAGAACCTAGACAGCTAGTTTTGTAAAGTACTTTAACATTTCTCAGGAATGAGGGAATTTTATCTATATAGACAGTGAATTCTTTCAGGCAGACTGAGCACTGCTTTAGTACAAATAATGAATAAGAACAGCTGTACTATGAATATTAAGGATGTGGTAGATTCTCCTTCACTTCAGGTCCTAAATCAAGACAGAATATCAGTCTAAGAAATGCAGTGTTTTCAGTGTTGCTGTAGTCATATGGGTCCCAGGATATGATGGAAACAAAGTATATAAGGAAAACAAGCAAAGAGTCCTGTGGCACTTAAAAACTAACACATGTATTTATTGCAATAGCTTTCATGGGAGAAAATCCCACTTTCTTGCATGAAAGCTCATGTGATAAACAAACATGTTAGTCTTTAAGTGCCACAGGACTCCTTGCTTGTTTTGCTGAACTAGACTAACATGGCTGCCTCTTTTCAAGTACATAGGGTAATATCATTTACTGGACCATTTTTGGTTGGTGAAAGGTAAAAACTTTTGAATGCCACAGAGTTTTTCTTCAGGTCTGATGAAAGAAATCAGAGTGTTTGAACTAAACACAAATTGGGCCAGATAATTAAGAATTAGAGGGTAAGTCCTCTTGGGATGATGATTTGTTTCTTGCATTTGAGTGGGAAGCAGATGTTCAGTACGACTTGACAATTTCTACTTCCTAATGTAGTAGTAATGAAATTGTTTCCTTTTTTGTGTTCCCAATTAAATATAAAGTGTGCTGTAATGCTGTTTATATCATAAATGAAATCTTAAAATATGGTAGTATTGCAATGTGGCAAATTAATATTACTGAAGAAATTTTGTTTAGATTTTCATTACTTCCAAGACTTTACTTTTCAAGCTTGACATTGAACTGGCACAGACTTTGGTGATGGATTTTTTGGCCTTGATACCAATAAACACTGAGCCATTTAAACATTTCTTGGAATAAACATTCTATCAGAAGTTTAATACACAGTTACTAATCCTATGAAAAGATGATTTTATTTTCTAAACAAATGTCAACCTGAGAGAAGTATATAGTAGTCTCACCAACTGGTGATGCAAATTAGCGGACCAAGATCATTTACTCAGGACTCAGGTCTTGCTTCCTTTTCAAAGGTGAAAGTTTAATTTTTGGTCACATAATATATTTATCAGCCATAGTTCCAATTTCACTGAAATAAACATCTCCAACAATCTGTTAAGAACATCTTGCTAAATTTCTATTTCATATTATTTTTTAATTTTTGATCTAAAAACAATCATACAGTTTTACTGTCGTTATTTTCATGCACAAAACGCAAATGTGTTGTATTTTTCTGGGTGCATCTACTTTTACATTGGCATTCATCATGGGAGAGCTATGTGGAAATAGCCCCATATTTCATTTTGGCATATAGAAAAGAAGTAATGGGAAGATCTTTGACTTGGTTCTCAACTTTAATGGAATCGTGGTTACCCTCTATCTTGAGGTTTCAAAACTCACTTCATGCTCACAATAACTCTCAGGTTTGATGATGCCAGCTATTGTTTATTACACTATTCAGAATAAAATATTACCGCAAATGCTACACTATTAATACTGTACATATCACCTGTAGCCTGGGTAATTTTGGGACTGGAGTTGTTTGTCATTGTTATACATCTGAGATAGCCCAGTGCTGAAGCAAAAGGAAAGAATTCTGTTTTTAAAGCAAACGAGGTACTTCAAAGTATATGAACTGCATAGCAGGATTTCATGTTTATTTAAACAATATTAGATGGATGGGCTTATAAATGAAAGCAAATCTCAAATTTCAGAAGAAAACCCCTAAATTATGCAGGAATTAAAATAAAACAAAACTAATTATTGTTTGTGGTACCGAGAGGCTACGAAACCAAAAATCTGTTGATTTTTGCTATGACTACAGAATGACTAATGTAACACAAAAAGACTACTATAAGATATGCATGATCATTTTAAATGCTGCAGAGCTAGTTGTTTTATACTGCTTTAATTGTCCACTGAAAGAAAAACAAACATTAAAAGGGTTTATCTTTTCAAATGTACTCATGAATATTCATGAGCCAATCCAGAACACGTGGAGTAGTTTTACAAAAAAAATCCATGGCACACCTGCTCAGGCATGAGGGCACACCTGTGTGCTGTGGCATGCTGGTTAGGAAAACACTGCCCTAGAGCAGCATAGCATCACTTGCTCTAAAGGTCTTGTTCCTGATAAAGGACTTTCTTGCCTATCTCTGCTGAAGTACTTGAACACCAAACATTGGTATCACCTAAAGCAATTGGCACTTAAATGACCCCAGAACTTTTCATCAGGCTCCAGTTGTACAACATCATAATGTAGAGAGGGCTCTGATTTAAGGAATGTGACAAGTAGAACCACACTAAGGAATATGACAAGTTGAACCATTTCAGCAGTGTATCAGAGCACAAGAATGTCCCAGAACATTTCAGTCATACTTCTACAAGGGGAAATGGGTCCTCAGACAGCAATGATGATGACTTAACTCTCCTTAAGCTTCAGGCTATTGGGTCAGATCACTCAGAATCAATGGCTATATCTACATCTGCAGTTTTAGTTCAGACTTGCTAGGCTGAACTAAAGAAGTTCAAGGTTAGTCCAACTTTTTAGTTTGAACTAACTGAGTGTTCTAGTTTGAACTAATGCTTTGTTTGAACTAGAATCTGTGGTAAATTCAAACTAATGGCTTAGTTCAAACTTAGTAAGTTCAAACTAACCCTTAGTTCATGTCTTGCCCATGCTTAGTAAGTTTGAACTAAGCACGGAGGTCAGACTAGTTCTGGGTCTGACTAGTTCGGACTAAGCTTTGCCTAGTTCAATCTAAGAAATTTCTTAGTTCGAACTAGGCAAAACATAGTTTAGCCATGGGCTAAATTGGTCCAGACTACGCTTCCTTAATCTGGACTAATTTGCCAGTGTAGACATAGCCAATGACCCAACTCTTCATTATTTACTATAGCCCCAATTTTTGTGTTATCTGCAAACTTTATCAGTGATAATTCAATGTTTTCTTCTAGGACATTTACAAAAATGTTAGTGTAGAACAAAGAATTGATCCCTGCAGAACCTCAATAGGAACACACCTACTCAGTGATGATTCCCCATTAGCAATTAGACATTGACATATTTCCTTTAGTTAGCTTTTAATCCTTTTAATGCATGCATGTTAATTTTGTATCTTTCTAGAATATTAATCAAAATGTCATGCAGTGCCCAGCCTTACAGAAACTTAAGTATATTATATTAACACTATTATCTTTACCAACCAAACTAGTAATCTCATTAAAAATATATCAAGATCATTTGAAAGGATGTCTTTCACATAAACCCATCTTGAATAGCATTAATTGTATTGCATTCCTTTCATTCTTTGTTAATCAAGTCTTGTATCAGCCACTCCATTACTTGTTTGGAGATCAATGTCAGATTGAGAGGTCTATAATTATCTGGGTCATCCTGTTTACTTTTTTTATATATTAGAGCAACAACTGACTTTCTTCCCATCTTCTGGAACATCCCTTATTCTGAGACTTATAGGACACAGGGGACTCCTGCAATGTGATTCTCTGGGGTGAATTGGACTTGAACACACCCAATACAGAGAGCCGCTGAAATCTAATAATGAAAGCACAATGTAGTCCACTGGAAATACAGCCTCCTAGTAACTAACCCAGAAAACAATAGATAGTACCCTGCAAAAGTGACAGGTACAACGGGCTGAGGGAGTATAAGCTTTGACAATCACCACCGCTGGAAGCTGCTCTGTTCTCATCTGCTGTGTGCCACCATGGAAGGAGTCAGTCTGGCCTGCCTCTGCTAGCCACTTCTGCACACAGCAAGCTCAGTCTGGGACTTGCTGACCACAGCAGCTCCTGCCTCTAGTACCCCAGAGAATACCACATGTAGCCTGGCACAGGTGTACCATGGCTGTGACTCTGGAAAGCAAAGTGTACCTAACCTCCCTTTCTGGTAGCATGGAGTACAACTGGTGCAGGGGGTCCAGGCACGTCCCTTTCTCACTTAGCCCCCTCTGAAGCCCCACCTGACCTGCAACTTACTCATCTTCACCCTCCATCCCTTTATACAGAAAGTTTGCTGCTGCTCCTATGACTTAGGATAATGGTCAGCCTTTCTGTACTGGTTGTGTCAGCATGCAAATACAGATTTACAGTCCCTTAACTGGAATACCCCTGCTTCATGTTGGTGCATTTTGGGCTGGCATGGCTATTCTATAAATGACTTTTCAATAGGCATATCCACATTTCTTTGTGGGGCTTAAAAGATCCAGATCTTCTGAGAGGCCATCACATGTAGGCTTGTGCCTTAAGAGGAAATTACATTTTAAAGGAATTTCTAGTAAAGAGTTTGTGAAATATTTTCAATCCTAAAGTTCTGAGACAGTTTTTACTCAGCTAGTATATAAGTCGAAGTCTCATTACTTCAGTAATACAGAAAGGTCCTTAGGTTCTCTGTCTACATGGCTGAATTCTATAGAAGTGGTTGGTTTGCTTTGTTTGTAGCTCCCCCATCCCCTTAGAGGAGAAAAGACAAGGGGGATTTGTGTTTCTATGATGCTAATAACTGGGGGGGGTACAGTGAGGGAAGAATTGCACAACATAAAAGCCTGAATAAGGACTGAGTCACAACTCACTAATGGCTTCAGAATTTAGCCCCATGTTTGTGTAACATTCATAAAAGGAGAAAAAAAGAGAAAGGGAGGTTGATGAATGTCACAGAAATCCAGATTGTGTGCTAAGTTTATCATCTGTTTTGATGTTAATCTTTAACCCTACTTGGTACCAGGGGATGTAGCACAGACTTGACTTTTATCCCACCATAAGGTTAAGTTTATTAAATGAGAAGTAGTGCTGAGCCTGTTTTATTAAATGCAGAGCCTGTATACTTCTTGAGGATAGTGCAAAGCTGTGCAGAGGTCCTCATTGTATGTTTTCCATTTAACTCAGGGAGAAGCTAACCCCACATGAAAGATGATTAGTACATTACCAGACCATTGGATCTCTGATAATGTGGTAACTAAAATCCTGGGCCAGCGAGGAAGACATTTTCTTGCTTTTTACTAATGTATTGTAATATACTTGAAATCACAATTTCCTTTGTACACAAAGAAAGAAAAAACTAACCTGGATAATTCAAACAGGTGGTCCTGAGAGCTAGTCTGGAAGCTCTTTAAAATTAGTTTTTCATGTAGCTCAGTCAGATCTGATGGATTTCAGAAGAGCAGCTTAGTGAGCCAGAAAGACTTTCTAACCTTGAGGCAAATTGAGCAGTAGGTGAAGAGTCCTCACCCTACCAAGAAACTTGTCTTTTTTCTCAACTGTCTTGTCTAATCCCCAGAGATTCCTAGTGTTTAAAATTCTGGATTTGCAATTACGTGTGAAAGAGCCAGGGCAAGATTCTGAAGAGAGGCTGACCTGCAAAGGGCACAGTGCATAGAAGGGTGATGTGAAGCAACACAGCTTGTAATTATCAGGGCTGCTTCCCCAGCACTGGGCTTAAGCAACTTCATGGTGGCCAGAGGGCTGTTGTAATTTATGATGACTGTAAATGGATCTAAGAGGCTGCAGATGCAGCCAAGCACCCATGCAGAATGTGGATATCTTGGCAAGGTTTTTTTAATTTCTAGTCACACCACATATCTCTGCTAGAGCAACAGCAGAGAGAAGGAAAGGTGTGAGAGTCTCTCTGAATGGTTCCAGAAGGTACTAGAACATCTCAGCTCCTTTTTCATGAGCATAACTCCTTGTAGGATCTGACCCCAAGGCTTTATATAGTACAACTCTTCCCTCACTCTACCCTCCATTGATTAGCATAATAGAAACTCAAATCTCCCTTATCTTTTCTCCTCTAAGGAGTGGAGGGGGCTACAAACAAAGCAAACTCAACCCCATCTATAGAATTCAGGCATGCAGACAGAGAACCTAAGGCCCTTTCTGTATCATTGTATCTGTGCAAGCCATCAGACAAAATCTCTGTAAGTAACATAAGGACTAGATAGAATCTTTTCTTTCTGCATGAATAAATAGTGTGGTTAAAATGTTAAATGTGAGATTATATTTATTCATTTGCTTCATTTTCTAGTGAAATTATATTTGCTAATTTTCCCCCTCCTAAAACGTGTTATTTTACATGTGCTACTTTTGGTAATCAGCAGGGAAGCAGGTCTTCCATGCATGCATGTTTTTTAATAGCTGCAGCCCTGGCAAAAAGCTGAAAGAACTGCAGGTGGCATCCACCCAGCTAACAGAGACATTGATAATTTAATAGCATTTTTAAGTATTGAAACTGGTTCTCAGATGGTGTAAATCAATGATCTTCTATTGAAGTCAATGGAACTAAGCCAATTTATCCAGCTCAGGTCCTAGACTTGTGTATTTTTACAATAAAATATTATAATTGTACTTTATATGTTTATAGCATCTTATTTTCATCAAAGATGTCTTAAGGCTTATCAGAATTTTTATATAATGTTCAGGGATGACATCACCCAGGTCTCAATTCAGAAAAGCACTTAACAACCAGCCTTTCATGTTCTTAAGCATATCCCTATTCAGGAAAGCATTTAGGGCCAGATTTTCAAATGTATTTAATCATCTAAATAAACTTAGTGGGATTTTCAGAGTTGCCTGAGCAGTGTAGCCAGCTAACTTCTATTGATTCCTTTGAAAAAGTGGATATTAATGGTTTACAAAGTTTTGCATTCATCTGTAGTGGGACTTAAGCCCATGCTGAAAGTTAAGCTTGTGCTTGAGTTCTGTGCTGAATAGCAATGCTTTCTGGGACTAAGGCTAGGGAAAGGAGGGGCAGAATGAAGCCACCGTTCTGTTTGTTTGCTTTGTTCAGAGGGAAGATGAAGAATTCTCTTTCCTAGAGAGACTATATCAGAGGAACCAGCATTCTAATGAATTATTTCAAACACATACACATGCCATTTTGGGAGCAAAATATCAACCTCTGGCTATGTGTTGTGGAACAGGACGGATTTCTAGTCTCTGGATAATGCTTTGTGCTTCTCTTTAACTCAGTTCCTCTTGTCTTGACTACGCTTATCTTCCTCTGTTATTATCCCCCATGCTCTGCTGCAAAAGCATGGCTAAATATCCATGATGGGCCAAGAATGGGGAAACACAGAAATACTTTTAGTAGTAAGTTCCCAGAAACTCGGAGTACAGTCAAATATCTGTGGAAAAAGGCAAAAAATCACCAATTAATGAGCTGTTTCCTGAGCTGCTGTAAACCAGAGATAAGGCTGAAGTTATTGGATTGTACTTTTAATGGACCAGTGACTTCCTGCTAAAATAAGACTTTTGACCTCATATCTTCTCTCAATCCATCAGAGATCCAGAATTCATTTCTTTTTGTGCCATGTATTTTGGAGGTTTCCTTTTGGAAATGCCACCTACGAATGATCATGTGTGATTACACAAACAAAACTGAACTGTTTTAATTTTAACAAGAAGATGGACTTGTTAATACATTGTGAATTATTCCCTTTCTATCATTCAGGTAAATATATCTCCCACTACTCTTTAACCATACTGAAAAGTAATTTGAATTTTAAAATGATAGTATTAAAATACACAAAAGTCTAAAGTTTAATTTTATGTTTGCCCTTCTTCAAGCCTGACTCCTGATAGGCAAATGGAAAAGCTTTAACGTGAAGAATACTATCCAAAGCAATTTCATACAATGAGGAGTGTTCAGCTAACCAAGTGTTCTGCACATCCATCACTACTTCATAGGACACATGAAATATCATTCTTTCTGGTCACATGATTCAGAATCATGAATGGCATGGCAAAAAAGGAATTGTGGGTTCCTGATCTTTCTCCATCAACCATCTATTATGCTTTATCTATCTAAGAACTTCAGCTAAGAAAGGAGAAGCCATTCCCCCATCCATTTCTGCCCCATCCTGCACAGGAAAAAAGGAGTGACCCTCTGAAGCCACTCCCATACTGCTACCTGTGATGTAGGAAGCTGGCATAGAGGTATAGGAGAGCATTCACTGTTTTGTACTCTCTCATGCTCCTTCTCTGCTGCTATATCTAGGCAACAATGTGGCCCTTAATTGTTCTATGTCTCAGAGTCTAACTGCAAAATGGAGAAAAATAACTTCATTTTTGCACTTTTTTTCTCTATTGTCCTGATTGTAAGCCCTTTAGGGGAGGGATTGTCATGCTATGGGTATAGTGCCCCAGTACACAACAGGGTCATGCTCTTAATTGGAGCCTCTAGGTGCTACTGTAATAGAAATAATATCAAAAATAATAAGTAGACATTGGAAGGGCACACATGCTCCATTATCTTCAGTACGTACTTACATTATTTAAATTAACAGCTGTAGAATTGTGTCTTCCTAACATCATGTTTAAATAATTTATAGTTTCAAACCAGGTATTCTATGTATTCCATTTTGGTAATCCTTCCTTTCTTCTGTATTATGTCTTGCAAGCATTTCAGAGTACCAAGACGCTTATAAAGTGGTAGCACTCATGATAGCAAATGAAGAAAGAGCAGGATACATGGTGCAATGCTTTGAGCAATCTGCCCATATACAATTTATATCATTAACATATATGTTTAGCTCCTAATCTGCAATGATATGACACTAGACATTTGCTACCAGGTCTGGTGTCATATATCTCCTAGACCAAGAACAATGGACAGTCATTAACCTGAGAAGCCTCACGTTCATATGGGAGAGCATTAGATCGGTAGGATTGCATTATGCTGGCTTTCACAATTACAAATTCAAATGACTATTGACATCTTATTCCTCACTTCCAGGGAATAATTAAAATAGATCTAGGGTGTGGGAGTGTTGTTTTTGTTTTGGTTTTGGAACACAATAAAAAGATATAGGGGCAGCTAATTCCATAGTATATTGCATTTAAGTAAACGTGTTTTTAGTGATAAATTATAATTCCATATTAAAAACAAAGCAGTTCAAAGTGTAAATTGTGTTCTTTGATGGTGTTTTGAAATCTCTCCTTTATTCTAACCTTGATTTTCATATCCCTTTCTTTCTTCTTTTGAGGGATTCAAGTTAGTGATACTTGTCTGTAGATTCTAGTATATCTAACCAAGAAAATAATTGATTTATTTCCACTTGCTGGCACTTTATCTTGAACATCTATACAGTAACATGCTGTCAGATTTCTATAACTGAGGGAGAACAAGTTGGCTTTTAAATTCTGCCAAGGATGAGTCAAGATTTGTTCAAGTTGAGCCTTGAATAAATGAATGAGACTGGATCCAAACACTGTGCCGTTTGTGTTTCTACTTGATTATTTTTTACATTTGCAGAAAGCATGATGCTTTATATTTTTTGCAGGCATGCCAAGAAAGTGATTAGTACAACACAGATTTTACAGATAGAATACCAAAGGTGCTAATACAATTTGATATATTTGCATACTATGCAAATATGAAATAAAAAAATGCCCTTCATGTTGAAACAAATCCTGCCTTTGTAGACCTTGGGTGGAAATCATTTTGACCTTACATTGTGAAGGTTCTATAAATACTGACCACAACACTACATTTCTTTCTATTCTATGCATCCACAGATTAGCCTTTTATTGACAAAACTTATTCTTTTGGAAAAAGTAACAATTCCCAAGCATAGTGGGTTGGCTCGTGAATACATTTGCAATGTGGTCTAGTCACTGCAGCTTTCTGCAGATTACTTTGTGCACTGTTGCTGTCTAATGTGATGAGATATCCTGTATTAAGGTTCAGTATGAAATAAAATAAACTAGACAAGAAAAGAAGACTACACTATTTCCAGTGATTGTTTATATTCAAACCTGTATGCATGAAAGTTTAGATACAATGATGCAAATTCATCGTCATGAAGTGTCTGTGCCTTAAAATATAGTAAAAGGGACAAAACAAAGAGTAAATCAAGGAGTAAAGGAATAAAGATAGCAATATTATTCTAAAAGCCTCACCACTCGCATGCTTTCAAATTCCCTTTAAAGAAGGTCTTTTTATGAAGTTCTATGGTACACCAAAATAATTAAGAAAAATGACCTTGAGGTTTATGTTGCATTCAGAACAGTCACTTGTCCAGCCATTGCAGAAGAGTGTCAGAGTGTGATCGATGTTTTAAAAGAGCTACAAAATGAAGTGTACAAATGGTACCTTTAGTTTTCTAACCATTTATGACAAATGCAGGAACTGTGAGAAGCTCTTTATCCCTAGATACTGTGAAGCACACAGCAGATTTCATATGGATGAGCCTACGGGAAGACTATCTGAAGAGCTAATCTAAAATCTCATTTTCAGAGTAGATGGTGTTCTTTTAAAAAAGAACATATCCTTGAATATAGATTTTGTATCAGACGGATTAGGAAGTCAGTGATTAATATGAATTGCATTTTAGACATGTTGTGGGATTTCAGTGGTATATAGAAAACACTGAACTTGTTGAACAGCATGTCCCCTGTCAATTACAGTTTTAATGAGGAAATGACATATAAAAAAAGCTCTCAAGAACTAAATATAATAAAAAAGCTCCTTCTGTTCCTATGAAATCACATAGGTTTGGTTGCTCTTGACTGAAACAATATGCATTTTCATTATCATTACAGGCAACACATACTATAGCACATGGATCTCATTATCTTTTCTGTTATACCCCTTTTACACTATTGTATTTCCACTGACATCAGCATACATACATGCACCAAAGAGAGAAGATTGTTCCATAATATTCTAGGCTGAGATTTTCAAAGGCACAAAAGTTCAGTTAAGTGTCCAAATTCCATTGACTTTCAGTGTGGGTTAGAGACCTTACCGATTTTTATTTTATTTTATATTTTATTTTATTTTATTGTCTTTAGAAGTGTGCCTGATCACCTTTCGGGTGAACTTACTCCCAATGAAACTTTTGAACTGATCACTTCTCTTATCTGCAAAATGACTGTAGGCGTTCTACGCCGGTGGTCGGTCGCGAGGGCGCCTCCTACAGGTGGCGAAGGGGAGTTAGCGGGGGTGCGCCCTCCCGCCAACCGGCAGATTGGCTCTGTAAACCCCACGAAGTCGGAAGCCCCGGCTCCCAGGCGGGGCGGGCACTGGCAAAGTCTAAAGCCC
>ML682005.1:10987932-11001151 GCA_007922195.1 Podocnemis expansa
AGTCTAAAGCCCCGGCTCCCAGGCGGGGCGGGCACTGGCAAAGTCTAGATGGTGGTTCAGGGTTCCCGTAGTACTTCCCTTGGCTAGGATCCACGGGAGGAGAGTTGGGGGAAGGGAGACACAGGCCCACCCACTCCACTGCGTCTCAGCCCAGGGCCCTATACAGGGGCAGGGTGGCCTACCCCAGGGTCAGCGGGGCAGCCTCCGAAACACGCTGCCCGGGACCCTGGCCCACCATCCTGGCCTCCCTGGGCTACTTCCTCCACCCCGTCCGGCCCCCCTGCCCGGGGTACCTATGTCCACAGCGGGTAGCCGTCTTCAGGGTCCCCGTCATAGCTGGCCTGTGGGACCCCGGCGAACCCCTCTGTATCCATGGGGGGCAGGTCAGGATACTCCGATGGCTCCTCGGCCAGGGGCAGCTCCTCGAGGTCCTGGGGCCCACACGGGATCAGCCTCTCCTCTTCAGCCAAGGGTAGCTCCTCCAGGTCGCAGGGGCCTGGGGCAGGGGCCAGCTCCTCTTCTATGGAGGGCAGCTCCTCTAAGTCACAGGTCTGGTCAGGGTTTAGGCCCTCCGCTTCCCTGTCTCCCCCGGTCGGGCCCGAGTGGGGAGGCTGCAGTGGGGCCTGCCGGCCCCTTAAGTGCCCACCCCAGTCGGCGGCCTCTGGGCTTCCTTCCCAGTCACTGGGTCTGGGGAGGCTGGGCGGCCCATAGCGTCGGGCGCTCCGGGAGCCAGGGCCTGGCTGGGAGGCCTGGCCCTGGCCTAGCTGAGCTTGCTCCCTCTGGGCCGGCACGTCCTTTCCCCTCTGGAGCTCAGGCCCAAATGAGCTCCCGGCCTGGGCTCTTATACTGCCCCTTCCTGTTCTGGCCCCGCCCTTCTGCTTCCGGGGCTGAGCCCTTGCTGTTCCCTGGTCCGACCAGCGGGGGCATTCAGGGCGTTCCTCCAGCCTAGACTCGGGGGCAGGGCCCAGTGCCTGTCTACAATGACTATGAGACTGGCAGCAGCTAGTAGGAACTCCCTCATACCTCAGCACTGTCTGCATGGGCCATGATTCGGTTATGGAGGAGTCATTCCTGGCAGGGAATCTTCACAACCGTACAATATTTGGTCTGTTTATGGAGGTTCCAGTAGGGTACTGATCAGTGGAAGCATTTTTCTGATGTAGACATATTGATTCAAGAACTTTTTAAAGCTGCCGGAGTCTGCAGAGGGAGACAAGCAGCAGGGATAGAATTTAGCAACACAGCTGAAAAGCAGGTGAAAAGGGAGAGAAAAAGAAATCATAGATTTTATCTGCTCTGATTAAAATAAGAGAGACTGTAACAGAGTAATAATAATTATGTATGAATAGCAATATAGTTAGTTTTAAGTTTAATGTTTCTGGTATGTAGCAATTAATAATAGTTCAGAGTAAGTTTAGGTAGAAATCCAAGATGGTGGCTGATGTCATCCCTAAGAGAAAGAAAAAGAAACAAAATGGAGATATTAAGAAACTGACCGATAGCAGAAACATACATTAGAGTGAAATAAAGGTCACTCCTGATGCATGCAAGGAGGGATCAGTGAGTAAGCAGAAGTGTACACAGTTTGAAGGAAACAAGTGAAGCTGATTATCATATGGGATATCTGAATGGTTGATAATGATATCATCTCAGAGGAGGAGCCAAAAGATACCCACGCTAGGAAGTAAACAACTAAAGCTACTTAACATATTGGCTAATATGGAAAAATGAAGGGTCACAAATGACATTGCCATGGGGTGGGAAGGATGCTGCTGATAGACATTAAGAAAGCGACCAATCAGAAAGAATTTAAAAAGGCCAGAAAAATAATATATAAGGCAGACAGTGTCAGTGTGGGGGATCATGATCACAGAAGGAGAACTTGGCAGCAGTAGAATCTGAGGAATAACAGAGACAGCAGGAACATCATCAACAACAACACAGCTTGGACGAACAGAAGGACCTGTAGACAGGGCAGAGGAATTTAAGAAGGTGAGTAAATATAACTCATCTAAACATAAGAAATGAATTTGTATAGTGATAAATAAATCTAGATGATTGTGCTTGAATGATCTCTCACCCCACCCATTCTGTGATTACCTGGTCAACACTTATAAATTATTAGTAAGTTTGTATTAGTATTAGTAATTGTTCTATTGTAATATCACTGTACATAGCTGGAAAGGGAAATGTATGCTATATTGCAATCACATTGGTATTCTTATGTAACATTATATAAAGATATTATACATATGTATGCAGACTTTCTTACACTATATGTTGCAACATTGTATGTTTATTATGTCACACTTCAGATATGTATTCCTAACATTGTAATACATGTTAAGGAAGTATTACACTGTTTTGTGAGCATTGTACTGCAATTTTATGGTTTCTTATATTTGATTAGGTCTGTATTATCCCAAGTGGCTATTTCAAATTGTTATATTGTATCAATTTTTTATTTAAAATTCAATTGTATTATACTTAGTATTGACTAAAGAGATATTTTGGTTTTGAAGACTTTGCTGTTTGAGTGTCAATCCTTTGAAGAGAGCAGTGTATCCAGAGGGGTCCTCTCAAGGATAAACCAAGGTAAGCAGATGAAGAGAGGCTTTCTGTGATTTAAGTGGAAACCCCTTCTAACACATTTAAATCTTCTAATGCAGATCAATTTTCGTTACATATTTTTAGAGATATGATTGGAATTGGTTCACTAGCATACCCTAAAATTTTGGACCCAAAGATCTTATACTAGCTTGGGTAACAATGTGACCCTAAGGCAGCATTTCCCAAACTAATTTGGCCGTGGAACACTTTGGGGTTTGGAATACATTGATGGAACACATACATGCTGGTCCAGGAGGAGTGTGTTTCATATCAAGATATTGCCACATATATTGCTCAAAAGTTGATTTAAAAGAGTTAGAAGGAAAAATAACATTAGCATCATTTTTTTTTCATGGAACACTTATTCACATCATACAGAACATGGTATGGGAAATGCTACCCTAAGAGAAGAGACTTTCAATTACTATGCAACCACAAGGGAAGTGACTTTCAGCCACTACATACCTATGTGGTGATTCTGATTTCAGATTACCTAGGGAGGTGGTGGAATCTTTATCTTTGGAAACATTTAAGGCCCACTTAGACAAACCCTAGCTGAGATGATTTAGTGGGAGTGGTCCTGCTTTTAGCAGGGGGTTGGACTACATGACCTCATGAGGTCCCTTCAAATGATTCTATGTGGTTTACATCAGGGTAACTCCAATGATTTCAATGGAATTACACTTGTTTTACACCTACAAAAGGAAGACTGGATCAGGCCCTTAGAAACAGTGATAAAAGTTCTGTCCCCCATTGCTAAACCCATTAGCCAAATTCTTCCATGTTTATTTACAAAAGAAATTATCTGAGCTATAAACCAATCTGAAAAGAACAAGGTAAATCTCAACTCTTCCATTCTTCATTTATTTTCATTTTAAATTCAATTTGGCACTGCTATAACGAAAGTCAGCACATTCTTCCACTTAGTTTTCACATGAAGCCAATATTTTTTCTCATCTCTGGGAGCCTTTCTTTACTACATGGAAAGTTCATAGAATTTTTCCAGTAAGAATCCTCCATTTAACCCTGTACAAAGCAGCATGAGCATTTCTGGTCAATTCATTTAATATTTTTAAGACACATTTTCCATGAACAGTTGTTTGAAAAATCTAGCTCCTTTGAAAATCAGGATGGACTTGTTTGAGTTAAAAATTTCACACTGTGAAATACCTATGCTAAAAGATAATACACACTGATATAAAAGTGACAAAGGCCAGGCTCATGTGGTCAGAAAATTATCGAAACTTACAGTTATAACTTCATAAATCGTGCTGCTGTTTGAATGTCAATCACCAGGGAGGTATGATTCACACTTCCTTTCAATACATTTTGTTCTGTTCACATTGTAATAAACCAACAACTCTGCAAGAATTTCTTCCATATAATGTGCTGAAATTGCTTTTAAAAAAAAAAGATAAAGTGCACATGATTGATCTTTTATTTTGTAATTTTGATTTAGACTGAAATGTAGAACGGCTGCAACACAGAGAAATTGTTACAAAAAAGTCAAAGTTATTGTCTGATCTTATCTTTGAAACATTAGTGTCAATTGAAGTTATATATGCATGAAAAGAAAAGAATATACCCAATGACAAGAAATAAAGCATGATTTAAAATTATGAATTCCTTCTTTCCATTATTAAAAAAAATCTAACTTGTCCATGTGAGGAAATTTCTGGCAGTGATTTTTATTCCAGAACAGTTACAGAGCAATGGCTACATTTTTCTCCAATCAGCCCTACTTCTCAGCTGGACTACATATCTGATGGTCACTGTGGTCTACCCCTGTAGCTGAACCCCCAAGGCATATCACAGGAGTCTCAATGAATGCATCTTGGAAGTATTCTGAATTCTGTAGATCTGATGAAACAAAAGCAAAATATAATAAAATAGCATCAAGGTCAAATATTGGTCCAGTTTGATAAGAACTTTAATAGATTCAGAAAGAGATGGTCAAGATTTTTGGTGGGTCCATGAAATTGCTTCAAGGATATTGTCAGATTATATATTAAAGTGCCCTTTCTTCAGAAAAAAAAAATAATGCTACAGCTTGTTAGATACATCATCTTAGATTATTTCATCTGAATCCAGTTCTCTCAGCTCTTCCTAAGAATACAAATGTCTCCCATAAATAACATATTTCTGAGGTTACAGTACCTCTCAAATGTATACACAAATGGTACCATATCTTCATTATCTTCTTCTTTATAAAAGCATTAAATACTGTGACATGTGGAGAAACATCATCACCTGTACTTTAAAAGCATTCTCTGCAACCCTGCAGTGATAAGAGAAAAAATATTCAACTGTTGATTGGTTGGATGGAATCTCTCTGAAAAAATGACTTAGAAAATAATGTATATGAAGTAATTCCTTTGTCCTTGGTTTGACAGAATTTCTAACACATAGGCTATGTCTACACACAAAGTTTTATTTTGAAATAAGTCATTTCAAAATGACTTATTTCGAAATAAAACCCTTATTTTGAAATGACTTATTTCAAAATAAGGGAAAGCCTGCTATCAAAACAGCTGTTAATTCAAAATGGCTATTTCGAAATAAGGCCATTTGGACATGTTGTTTTGAAACAGTTGTTTTGAAACAATGGTGTTGTTTCGAAACATGTCTAAATGGCTTTATTCGAAATAACCATTGTGAAATAACAGACCTTTTGAAATGAATGAGGTTTAAGCTGTTTCGAAATGATGCTTCTTCTTTCGAAATGATGGAGCCCATCATTTCGAAATAAGAAAACGTCATGTGGACCTAATCTTTTTTATTTCAAAATAACCAGTGTTATTTCAAAATAAAAGAGACATGTGGACATACCCATAGTGTTAGGAAAGCAACGAGGAGTTAGATTTGTCAAGAGGGAAGGGCACAGCACTTTCTATTAATTACATTAACAGAGATGAGAAGTAGTCTGTATCCACTAAAGTTTCTGTTTTCACAACAGATATTCTCAAAGTGCTATCAGATGTTATGATAGTCACTCTGTTATTCAAACCTATATTAACATTATATCAGCACCAAAAAATGTTAATAAATGAACAACAACCCTGTCATAAATATTCACTCTTTCCAACTCTTCTGATTTTATTATGATATTCCATTAAAATATGTCGTTTTTTCATCTTTAGAAAAAATAAGTTTCAAGTTCTTGTGCTTGCTGGGAAAAGCTTAAATCATGAGCCACAAACCCTACAAACTTAAAACAAAGAAGCAAATAAAATTATTCCATAATCTATTTCTTCTTGTTGTTCTTCATGGTTGTAGTAGTAGTACTAATATTATTAATAATCAATAAAGTACATGATGCTTATGACAGTTTTGATTTCGGAGCCTGAATCATGATTTTGAGCACTTGGGGTTTGCAATACCTCAAAATCTACTCACTTCACTTTATTATGTTGATTGAGAGTAATGAAGAAATATTTGGTTTACATAGTTCCACCCATACAAATAATTTGATAATTATCCTTACACTGCTATGTTTCAACAAGTTACCGCTTGTATATGTCTCAAATGCTGTTACACATATGCCCATAATGTGCTAGTCGCTGTCCAAATACATAAGAAACACAATCCTTGTGCCAAATAGCTAACAGCCTGGAGCCCCAGTAGTGCAAGCTACTCTGTGCTAATAGACGAGAGTGCTTTTGTGATGCTCCATTGACTGCAGTGGGATTTTCACGTAGTAGTGAGTAAATCTGCATGAAGCAGCTTGCAGGATTATGAAATTTAGGGCTGGCCTACATTGAAGTCTTAGATTGATATAACACTGCTCATGTAAAACTTCTGCAGCCTGCATACACAGTCATGTGGCCACAAGGTTGAATTAAGTGTTCCTGCAAGTCGATGTTGTAACTCCACCTCTGCAGGAGATACAGCATTTAGTGCAATTTTAATAATGTGCTTTAACATCAGCATGTACAAAGAGCAGTGTAATGAGATGTTAATGGCCTCTGGGCTCTATCCCAGAATTCCCAATATGCTGCAAACTGGCCATGACATCAGTAAATTGCTTGGTAGAACCATCCAGTTGCATGGAGCCAGAGCGGAAGTTGGGGGAAGCAGGCAGTAGCATGGATCTGGGCTTGGGAGTGGGCACTTCATCGCACTGTGGGACACTTACCCAGAATTCAATGCTTCTAAAGTCAAACAGTGAGCAATGGGGACACATGAAGCCAGCGCATGGAGTGTGGTGCAGACACTCTCCTCCAGTTTTATTAATTTGGTGTATCAACATTGACGTTAGATCGTGCCAGGTGTAGACATAACCTTAGCGAGGAAGATATTCCCTCTTGAGTCACTGGATTAAGAAGTGGAGGACTTTTTGCTCATAGGACATAAATAGCATTCATTTTTCTCAGATGTTTTGATTCTGCTTAGTGTACATGGGTGTGTTTATAACTGATATTTCAGTTTGCCAATGGGTTGACCCAAAATGGACATTTTTTACCCAAAAAAGAAAACATTTTTAGTAGAACAAAACACTTAGTTTGACATGAAACAAAATATTTCATTACTTTATGTAATTTTTAATCTTTCTTAAATAGAAAATTGAAAGACATTTAAAAGAAAAAAAGTGTTTTGAATTAAAATGTGAAAGTGAACTCTTCTGCTATATATGGATTTTTTATTTTTGTTTTAAATCAAAAGCATAATTGACACAAATGTGCAAAATTGACACATGTGCAAAAATATTTTGCTTGATCCATGTCTACATTACTTGGTGAAAAAAAGTGTGTACATGCATCTCTCTCTATATAGAAACACTTATGCATTTATCTCTGGGGTTAGCAACCTATGGCACACATGCCAAAAGTGGTATGCATATTGACTTTGAGTGGCATTCAAGAGACCTTTCCAGAGCCTCACTGCTCCATGCTTGCTGCCAACACTCCTCCTGGCAGAATGCCCCCACCACCAACACTGCCACTAGAAGGGTGTCCCAATGTCACCACTACTGCCAGACCAGGGTCTTCAGATCTCCGGCAGATCTGCCCCCGCTGCTGACACTACCCCTGGAAGGAGTGGTACAAACAATTCGTACCACCAACACTGCCACTGGAGTGGTTGTCTCTCTGCCACTGATGCTGCTGCCAGAAGGCCCCACCTCCACTGACACTGTGCCAGCACTCAGACAGGGGCAGATTGTGCATTGCCCTTTAAGTTTGCTGACTCCTGGCCATTGAGGGACTTATCATCCACAAACTTAGCTAGTCCTTTTTAGAACCCTTTTATAGTCTTGGCGTTCAAAATATCCTCTGGCAATGAGTTCCATAAGATGACTATGCACTGTGTGATGTACTTCCTTTTTATTGTTGTTATTGTTGTTTTAAGCCTGCTGCCTATTAATTTAATTTGGTGACATCTATTTTTTGTTTTATAAGGAGTAAATAACATTTTCTTATTTACTTTTTCCACAGCAGCCGTGAATTTATATATTTCTATACTTTTATTCCCCTTAGTCATCTCTTTTCAAAGCTGGAGTCCCAGTTTTATTAATGTCTCCTCATCTGGAAGTTGTTCCATATCCATAATTATTTTTCTTATATCTTTTTGATATCCAAAATCTTTTGTAACCCTGAAACAAAGTTTTCATTCAAAATCATGCAGGAGTTCCTGATGATGAAGTCATATGTCTGGTCAAGTGGATGTTTGTTTTCACTCAACACAAATGTGCTATGCTAAAGTTAGGACTGAGGTTCCAACAAATCCATCAGAGTAAAATGATTTCAAAGCTTTGACTGACATCTTGTTCTTATCTCCCACTTGCATAAAGCACAATGTAGATAGAAAAGATAGAGAGAGTCAGCTGCCTCAGAGCTGAATTTTCCTTGTAAAGGTTATATTAAACATTTAGAAGTACACTTGCAAAAATGCATTTTAAAATTCCCATAGACCTTAATGGAAGTCACGTGATTGATTTTCACACACTGCTTTGGATGTTTATTCTATTCTGTTCTTTATGGGTTCTTATACCACGTTCATCAGCATAATATCTGTGTGCCTTTCAGTAATGTATTAAGCAATGTGACTAACATCTGTCACATATGGTTTTTCTTTGTCTCATCATCTTATGTATTCCTTGTTCATTTAATTTTTAATGTAATTTTACTTGTCTGAACATAGTATGCTGTGGTTTCATTTCTTTCTTTGAATGTCATTTCTAAAACATTCAGTTTTACTTGGCAGACTCAGCCAAGGCCTGGACACCAACAGTACATTACTTTATACACTGCAGATCTAGGGCTTCCAGCTGAGAATTATAGATTGCAGTAAGGTGACGTGGATTTACCCAACAGTCTCTCCTTATTCATTTAGCTTTCTGAGCTGCAGTCCTATGCCATGCAGCCCTTTTAGTAGCAATCTTCAGCACTGCTCCACCCCTGCTTTAGAGAGGCAATGTAGCCTATTGGTACTGAGGGTGGCCAACTGTTAGTAATTCCACTAGGAAAGTAATTCATAGAGGATAATTTACTTGGCCAGTTAAGCCCTCTTCACAGGTTATGTATTGGCTAAGAACACAGTAAATTAGTTTGATAGTTGGGAAAATAAACACATATTATGTTAACATTTTTCAGTGAGCGTTGCTCTCTGGCTGGTCACTGATAACTTCATGGATCTAAGATATATGATTTGATGTAAGAGCTGTATGATTGTCACCTGCATCAGATATTTTTGCTCCCTGGTTGGATTTTTTAACCACATGAATAACTCCTTGTTCTGCACAAAGCTTTGGTCTGTCATTTTGATGTAATTGAGCTAGTTTAGACTGAAATTCAAATGAATAAAACTTTACTCTTACGACTGTTCTCAAAGGAAAGACTTATAAAGGCAAATTCTGTGTAAAAGTCAGCAAAGCATTTGCAATTAGTGTTCTTGCTAGCCACTCAACTCTGTCTGTAACCAAATGGTGGCTAATCTATGATTAAAGAATTGGTGATATAGGATGGAATTTTTAAGGGGCCTAATATTCCAGTGGAAGTGATGGTTATGGGAAGGATGTAACTCCACAGGCCCCTTTGAAAATCCCTTTAACTCTTTCTTAGGGTGCCCAGAAATTGGTACCCCTCTGCCTCTAGCAAGCAGAAGACTTGCTTAACACAGAATTAAGCTTTTCAGTGCTTCACCCTCCCTTATGTTGGAGGCTGAGTTACACTTGTAGTACACCCTAACCTCCAACCCCTCTGAAAGCATCACCCTGTTGTATCTATCCCTGTCCAGTAGGTGCCTCCAGAAATTACCAGGAAAGATGTTCCCAAAGGAACAGTGTATACACCAGCTTCTTTGGTTAAATTGCATCAGCTTCTATACAACACTGTGGCACTTAGATGCATTGATAATGAAAACAATTGTGTTTATTATCAAATGCTAAGATTTGAGATAGGGATAAGAATGAAAGCCAGAAATGGTTGCATATAAATCAAGCATAATCCCAGGTTGGTTTTGTTGTTGTTGTTTTTTTTTTAATCAATAGTTAACCTTCCTGCTTAAAAAGTAGATGTCTCCTCAGGGATTCAGTCTTTTGCAGAGCAAGTTGGCTTTCAGTATAGCCAGGATTTAAGTGCTTGTGAAAACAATTCTTCAAGGGGTTTCTTAAGTGAACAGATAACAAAATGTGTCCTTACATTCTATTTATAGTCTTCAAATTTCATTTTCCTCCTTCCTCTGGGACAGGACAAATCTTGTGCTTTATTCTTCCCTCCCTCTATTATTCCATATGCAGACTTTGCTTCAATTATGTTTAGTTACAAACAATGCTCAATTTATGTAGTCAACAGGGACACAGATGAACTACAACTTCCTTTGTGTGGCAAAACCTGTTTTGCCCAGCCTGGGTCACAGACTCTAAAACATTTTCACTGCATACACACAATGCCTTAAATACCAACTGTACATACATCTAGTAATGATAGATGATCAGTAGAAATAAGCTTTAATTAGAAACCTTTTCTGCCCCCTTTTGAGTAAATAATATGAAAGCAATGTGTTGGATGTAATGAGTTTATCAGACTCATCAACAGTTACTATGACAGGACAGTTCCAAAGGAATAGCCATGTTAGTCTAGTTCAGCAAAACAAACAAGGAGTTCTGTGGTACTTTTAAAGACCAACAAATCTATTTGTCATATGAGCTTTCATGGGAGAAAATCCCACTTTGTCAGACACTTTGGGATTTTCTCCCATGAAAGCTCATGTGATAAATAGATTTGTTAATCTTTAAAAGTGCCCCAGGACTCCTTGTTCGTATGACAGAACAGTGAACCCTTTTTGCTTGAGGAATTTTTAGGGTCACAAAGTATCATCATCTGTTGCCTCTGGCAGACATTTTCACCAAAGATCAATGAAAAGATAAGTATAGTTTTCCTCCCGCTTCCAAAAATGGTCTCTCTACAAAATATCTAGAACCTATAGAGAAGGGAATGTGCTGCCATCATCCATGTCTGGAGGGGATAAAGGACTTTGTAGCAATTATGAACATTCCAGTTACAACACAGAAACCTCCACTGCTAAAATTATAAATTAACGTGCATGCATGCTATGGTAACCATGGAGAACCAACAATTGACTTTCAGTTGAACCTGTGCTCCTAAATCAAATAGGTAATTTTGAAAACCTCTACCAACATTTATGTTCTTTGCATGGCTGATGTAAATTTAAAATGACAACTGTAATTTTACATTCAGGTGGCTAAGTCAGGTAATTGTATCTGGAATAGCATAGGGTATTGCTGTGATGCCTCTTTTGTATTTATGAATTGACCACTGAGTTGCTATATGTTCCATGGTCTGTTCTAGGTGACCACAGTCATACACTGGAGAGTCTTTAGCTTTCCATTTGTGCAGCAAATATCCACATCTGCCATCAGTTGTGCAGATGCAGTTTAGGTTTCATCACCAACTTCATGGGAAATAGAAGCCAGGGATCTTCTGTGTCAAGTCTTTTTCAGAGTGTTTATTTGTAACTCAAACTACATTCAGCTTTCTGAGCTTCATCAGGAATGCAGTTGCATTGTTCCAGGGTAAACACTTAGGTCCAAAAGGGCTTACATGACTTCAAGTAATGGTGAGGGATGCTGTTAAGGTCCTGGTGAATGGCAAGACATTTGCTGATATTCTGAAATTCCTGAAGAGTTTCAGCATCGTGGTGAATGAATGGTGGGTCAATATGTGACGGTACGAGCACTCAAGGTGTTGGGATTGACTAGAGGCTTCCAGTGATGCATCACATTTCAGTGATCAGTTGGACATGGCTAGCAGAATATGGCTACTTCTGGCCCATCCCAGTGCACAGTATTCAACTACAGTGTACAAATGGCCATCACTGCTATCCATAGCCCTGATGATGATGCTCTCCAGCTTGTGTTTGTCAGTTTCTGGACCAGGCTGACTCTTGTCTTCATCTTGGCAGCTACTTTCTTCAGATGGTTGTGGAAGGTTAGTATGTGATTCAGCTTAAATCCGAGACGAGTCATGTTTCACAATGCTGCCACAGAAGTTCATTTTCAGAGCATATTCAGCCTCCTTCTTATTAAGATAGAATACAGTGACTATTCAGTGAGGACTTGGCTTCAGCCTCCAGTTCTGGAAATATTCCTCTGTGGTGTTTAGGTTCCCATTCATGGTGCACTCAATGTCACTGAAGGTGGCTGCTTGCATTGGCAGGCAATATCATGTGCATTTTGCATGACTTTGTTGGAGGCATGTTGCTCACGAAAACATTAAAAAGCATCAGTGCAAGTACTGAGTCTTGTACAGCCCATTGTTGAGGAACTGGATCTGACTGACTTCACTGCCCACATGAACATATAGTTGCCTATTGTGCATCATCATCCATAGCAAATACAATGTTTTGTGGCAGGGGACAATCCTTGTGAGATTCAGCATCAATGCTTTAATCCAGACTATATCATAGGCTGATGACAGGTTGCTGGTCTTAAATTTCCTCTGGAATCCAGTGTATATTACAAGAGCCAGAACTTGGTCACAACCAATGTTCCCTCTAAGGTTTGGCGGCTTGTGTGCAAAATTTTCAACCCGTGTGCAAAACTTTTTCTGAATAAAATGTGTGTGCAAACTCGTGCAACAAAAATTATTGAAAAATCTAGACCAATGAAAAATTAATATAAACTATTTAAAGTTGTTTTTTATTACTAAAATCACCCAATTTATTTAAAATTTACCCAAATTGCTATACAATCAAAAGAAACTAATCCATGGTTTTCAAACAACCTAAGACCAAAGTTATATTCAGTCCGGATCCTAGGTGTCACGATTCTGCCTAATACCCTCATCTCCTGTGTTCTACATGCAGATTTACAGTTCACACGGAAGCCAGCTAATTATCACTGACAATTAAGATACACAAGGAGTCGTGTGGCACTTAAAGACTAAGATTTATTTTTCGCATGAGCTTTCGTGGGCGACTCCTTGTTTTGTTTTGTTTTCCTGGAATGGACTAACATGGCTACCCCTTTGGAAACTGGCAGCATTTAAGATGTCTTGATGGTCCCAGAGGGGTAAATTCTATTGAAATTTTAAAAATCAAAAAATGATTCCAGGCATCTCTTTTCAGGAAAATGCTGCTACAAGAAGGATGC